>CM024695.1:25245978-25798478 GCA_014182845.1 Corymbia calophylla
TTCTTGGGTGCAGATGGAATTCTTTGGGCTTCTACGACTGCTGGAATGGTATGGAGCTGCACCCCAATGTCCGTGAATAGTATACTAAGATGACAAGTGCCACATGTCTTATTCATTTTTTTTTGCAGATTATCTAGGAAAGCGACCACACAAGCCTTCATACTACGAGACCGACACCATTGTGGTGGCCTTTCGAGGCACGGAACCTTTCAATGCGGATGATTGGTGCTCGACATCGACCTCATGGTACGAGTTACCAGATGTTGGGAAAATCCATGGAGGTTTCATGAAAAAGCCCTAGGGCTCCAAAAGAACCTAGGGTGGCCGAACCGGCCTCTCATAACGCAGGGACCATTGGCTTACTATACCATAAGGGAGAAGCTAAGGTCTCTGCTTGGCAATAATGACAAAATGAAGTATGTGTTAACCGGCCACAGTTTGGGAGGTGCGTTGGCGATCCTCTTCCCCTTCCCAGCGATCTTGGACATGCACGGGGAGACCTGGCTAATGGAGAGACTGGAGGGAGTCTACACATTTGGTCAACCTAGGGTTGGAGACCATAAGTTTGGGGAGTTCATGGACAGGGTCTTGAAGGAACGTGAGATTAATTATTTTAGATTCGTTTATGGAAATGACATTGTGCCTAGGTTGCCTTACGATAATTCAGCTTTCATGTTCAAGCATTTTGGGAGATGTTGCCACTTCAATACCAAATATGAAGGGAAGGTGAGGAACTCTCTCTCTCTCGCATTTGAGGCTAAATTAGTTTAATTGGATTAGTTATATTAGTTGGTGGATAAAATTGTTCTAACAGTAGCTTTAGTTAAATGCTAAGTAAGTGCGTTAAATATATTGCTAAAATTGAGATGGGATAAAGCATATACCATTGGATTAGCATCGCTTAAGAAAGGAAACGGTTTGCTGGGTTTTGAAGGCAAGAAGAAGAAAGAAATCATTAACCCACATAGCTTCTTGTAATTGGGCTAGACTATTCATTCGAATTTAATGTTTGCTTAATTTTTCATTACAGATCATCAAGGAAGAACCAAACAAGAATTACTTATCACCTCTGCATGTGATACCGATGATGATGGATGCGTGGCATGAGCTTGTAAGAAGCTTCACCATTCATTGTGAGATTGGACCGGCTACAAAGAAGGATTGTTGTTGAGGACTTTTAGAGTGATTGGCTTGCTAATTCCAGGCATACCGCTCATTCTCCTCGGACTATGTAAATTCTACACCTGTTAGGAGCGTCACAATTATTCCGACACCAACAATGACTATGGCTAGTTATAGATTTATACAATGAAAATTGTCTCCCTAAGATCGGATCACCCGTATTAATCACTTGTATTGTAAGAAAACGAAAACTACGCTACGATTTCGTGAGGACCGTAAGCAATGGTCTATTCCCTTCCTTATACTAAACTAGTTCTTTATATAGATATCATTTGCTCATTTCTTAATAACTTTGACGCATCTATGCTCTACAAACTTCCTCAACACATTGAAGACTTCAAATAGGTCAAAGTAGCCATTACAAAGGCTATTCTCAGCTTGGACTATTCACCTAGAGTTGATTAATGAATCTTGCTTGAGACAAAATTGTCTTTTAGAACTTACTTGATATTTTCTCAACCAAAAATGGCACACTTCATTTGACTTCTGCCGAATGTTTCATCTTGGATTCAAAAGCCTGAAATTGGCTTCAACATACCAATTTAAATTTGAATAAAATTGATATACAGTTGGGTTTTTGTTTCCAAATACATGGAGTATTGTCCACTCCATCTATAGTGTGAACTTTCTCTACAATGTTTTCCATCCAAACTTAACGATTTTATCAAATCCCGATTTATTCAACTGGTTGCACTTAGATCCTTTTTAACATATTGGTGTATTCATGTTATTCAAGTGGTTCTCCTTCTATTGGGTCCATCCAAACACCTTGACTATCCCACATGCGACATCCTAAATTTTCTATATCTAATAATGATATTTAAATTACCAAGTTAAGTATTATTTAGTTTAGAATTTAGATGGACATGAGAAAATCTTAGTTGAATCGTAAATTTGAGAGGTGCGGAGGATGACTTTTATGTGAATAGAATTGTTTTGAGTTCGATGTGCTAAAAAATTAAGATTGATAAAAGTGGATGTATATGTTAATAGTAGAGCGATGTTTATTAAGTTACCATTGTCTTATTTGTTGATGGGCTGTATTAATTGTTTAAACTTTAGTTAATTAGTACTAGGACGTAATTACTTATATTAATGGCCCCGGGTAGAGTAATACTATCTTCATTGTGATTATTCACAAATTTCTTTGGTTAGGATACCTAAGATTTCACGTGGCATTTTGAGAGTAAATGCGCCACGTGGCCCTCTCAACTCAAAATTTTAAACTAATTTTTGACGCATACCCTTAAATTATCATTACATTCATATTAGTCATCAACATTATACTCTAACCTCATTACACCTATTCATATAACAATTTAAGCATACCACATGTAAGTATACCTAAATGTACTACTTCAAAAAAAACTCTCTTAACCTTTGGGGAACATCGGACTCAAAATCTACCTAGTCATATTACTGTTTTCCATTCTTATAAGCAAATTCTTATTTTGATTCTACCTTCATGAGTCGAGGTAGTTTAGGTGTTTGATTGTTCAAGTTTTGTTCTAGACATAAGCGAGATTTTTTAGTCGTTAACTCAACCTACTTCACACTTTTTAACTTTGTTGATTGATTGAGATGTGTAATTTTGATCGGCAATAATATTGTAGATATGGTGATTGTTAAATTTGTTTCATGATTTTGTGTATGTTTTGAAGGTGTGATCAGTTTTCCTAAAAGTGGTACAATTGGTAAGTGAAACTTATAGGAAATATAATGCAAATTTCAAACTCAACCACCGATAGTAATATCTACCTTCGATTCACTTGAAAATGATGAATGTGAATTTGAAAATGTCATCTTTGTAATTTTAGAGTTAACGACTATTAATAATAACCACCTCATGCTCATTAATTCTACTAGATTTTTAGAGTATGAATCTATTCATTTATTGAATTTGTTCAATCATATTTTACTAAGTCTAAATTTGTTCATTTGTTGAATCTATTGATTATGTCGATCGGATTTTACTAAGTGTGAATATGCTCTATAGTTCTATCGGATTTTACTAAGTGTGAATATGCTCTATAGTTCTATCGGATTTTACTAAGTTTGAATCGTCCATGTATTGAATTTATCAATTTATTTGACTTGATTCTGAGTTTGAATTTGTCCATTTAAATATCCGATCAAATTTAATTGAGTCCGAACTTGTACATTTGTTGAATCTATCCATATGTTTGACTAGATTTTATTGAGTATGAATTTGTTCCTTAGTTCTATCACAATTTACTAAGTTTGAATTTGTCCATTTGTTCCATCAGATTTTACTGAGTTTGAATATATTTATTTGTTGAATCTAACCATTTATTTGACTAGATTTTACTAAGTTTGAATTTGCTCGTTGTTAAATATGTTCATTTGTTCGATCGTAAAGGAATCATTTTAGTTTGATTGCACATGATTGCATTTGTATTTGATCTCCATAACTTGCTACTAAAATTCTAGATAGGGGGATGCATGAGGGAAGTTGGTATTTTAGTCGCCGGCCGCAGGGTCGTGGGAGATTACTATTGGTAAATGAAACTCACCTAAGTCTGATTTAAATTTTTAAAGTGGTGTGGTCTATTGTTATAGTGACACGAATTATTAACCCTTTTGGATTCTTATATTTTCCTGGCCTCAAGCTGGATGTTTCTTTCAAAAAGCTTTTATGTGCACGAAACTTTGGAATCCATGTTTGTGTGACAGAACTAATCAAGGAATAGTTAATATTTTCTTATGTTATTAGCTGTCTATGATGTTTCACAGGATTTGGTGATGTAGTTCATATGTAACAATTGCATACATACACTAATATGTGGAGCATCTGCTTTATTTATATCTTTATTGTGTAAGCGGTTGCAACCTTGTGCTTTTGGAAATGATCTTTAAAGAGACACGTTAATCATTAGTTGGCCTCAGGGAGTTTTCTATAGTGACACTATATTCCTTTTCCATGCTCAGAAAAAAAAAATCCTCCTTTTTCAGAATGCTCAAATTCCATTATTGCCGTTAGTCCATCTATTCTTTCATATATCATTGATAAGTTAATAACAGGGTTCTTCTTTTCCCACACTTGCTGTTTAGGTTGCAATTGATTTAGCAACACCTCTTGATGATACTGGCCCCAGTGGAAGCTTTATGATGGGTGGTGCAGAGCCCTTTGCGGGCTATGGGGGTCCCATGTGCCCTTACAGCAGGATGTATGGGAACTTTGATTTCAATGATGTAAGCATCAACTCTTTTGCAGAACTCGTTCCGGGGCTTTTGCTTTTTGTTGTGCCACTTTTTCTTCTTTTGTTTTTGGTTTTGTTTCCGCCGTGCATCTGAAAGGGAAGAAAGTAGTGATTTCATATGTGTTCGTTGGTTACCTATTTGTCTTCTGCAAATGACTATTTTTTTATGCAATTAATCATGTGATGAAATATTATTGAGAAGAGATGTATTCGTTTAATTTAAGCCGCTTTATAGTCTTTGATGCAGTGGGGGCGGCTATGGACTCGGTGGAGGGAGACCTTCAAGAGCGGATATGAGGTGCAGATTGTATTAGGGCTTCCGAGGGGCTTTGGCATTGTGGTTGGGGATTGAAACAACAGTGATGTGCCATGTGTGCGGAATGTCGTGGTTTCCTTGTTTCTGAGACCTTTTGAACAGATAAGATTGCCATCGGGTAGAAACAGAATGTCTAATTAACATCATGTTAATATTGCACCGTTATAGTTTGAACGACTCGTTTTCGAAGTTTGACAATGCTAATTACCTGACTGATCTAGTTGATTATTATAGTATTGACTGCACAAGCTGTAGTAAAGAATGTGGCCCTAAGTTTGGATGTTCACATTATTGCCGGTTCGAAATTTGGTAAAGGTCTGTTCTCAAATGTCCTGAGGACATTACCAAAAGTAGAAAGGTGCATATATGATTTACCTAATAGGCGGATTATACATTCCAGAAATTTATCAGAACGGAATGGGAAGGATTATACATTTCAATGAACACGACTTGAATCAGGCGAATCACCGTGCTAGTTATTGCTTTTTTCTTCCATACCCGGAAAACAGAAAAGAAAAAGGGAAAGGAAAATGTACATTTACTGATTTTAGTAACCTTCTTTCAAAAATAGCCCCTTACATCCGGTCATAGCTGAAATGCCTCCAACCAAAAACTCTTTTTGTCTTGAAGTTATGAACGAGCATTGCTAATTCAAAGGTTTCAAATTTCAGACATTAGATTTCAAAGGACATCAAATTAAGAACAAAATAAAATCAAAGAACATAAAACCTACTGTAAATTGATGTTTAACTTGTTAAATTATGAACACCTGAGGTGCTCAGAGACCAAAATATGAGGGGACAATGTGCTCGAAGCTCAAACCGGTTCATAGTGACTATTACTATCTTGTTCAAGCCTACTTACTTTTGCCAGAACAATAAACTTTGCTAGCTACAAGAGTTTCACTCACTCCAGCCTGTCTTTTTTTCTTTTCTTGGAAGTAGACATTATACGCGTACTAAAATATAGGTTCTCCGACATGCCAAACAGAAAAACAGCTCACGTAAGACTTTATTTAGATCTTATTGACAAGTACAAAGGCTATCGTCTTAAAAATGAAGCATCCATTAACTACTATCTATCTTGTGATCGATTCGATCACGGCTATAGCACCGAGAACTCTCTCTAAAAGACGTCATTTTCTACTTTCCACGCACACCATGCAATTGGCCGTCCCCCTCAGCATGCCATTAAGGAGGAGGGAGGGCTCCACTTCCGAGGATTCTTATAATTTTTTTTTCGAAATGTCGTTTTTTTTTTCGGACTTTGAACCTCATTGGAATTTTCTTTTAGTTTCAATTAGTGAAATTTATTTTTAATAATGTCGGGGGATTAATGAAAGGGAGGTACATGGCACGTTTGTTGGGATTGGACAGAATGTCTTTTGTCCCGCATTGTATTATCAAACATATTTAACTTCAAAATCGCTGAAACGTGCACCTTGAAGACCGAGACGCTACTGTACAGACCATGTTTATTCACTTAACATTGACCTCAAAGATCAAAGTTCTGTCAATTTTTTTTTCAACCTTATTATTATTATCAAAACCTCAGAATCTCTCTTGCGCTTGTTCATAGGATTTCATGCAGAGGCCCTCCCCGTGTGTGCGTATTGAGGACGAGGACGATTCACTTCCTTACGTCGGATTCCATGCCCTCTCTCTCTCTTCAGCTATAACCCCAGTACACAGACCCCAATGGCTACGACGGTCACCACGTACTCCAAACCCATGCACTGCTGGAGATTTCACTGATTGGGGTACTTCTATTATTCAGTGGAGCACGTGTTGCATGTACCTTTGGCGCCGCGGGGCTCTATCTTGTTAATTGCATCCGTGCCGCCAACTTTGCATTTCTTGCGTTTTTTAATTCATCGTCTGTTGGAGAACCCTAGGAAATTTGCCGAAATTTAAAGAAGAGAGTTACCGAGGACCCTGCAATTATTTGCGCACATGGCTCGAGTGAAGTGATGATGCGCTTTGATGGAGATATTTTACTAAAATCTATAAGCTGATTTATTGTAGTAAAAATTTTTAATTTCAAATGCTTACTGTGTTTATTGAACACATAGCTTGACAATACAAACAAGAAAAGAGGGAGAAAAGAATAGTATGCATTAGTTTGACAAAATTGATTGCCGAATCGATTCCATGGTGCTTCTCAAATCTTGAGATTCCATGCTTTGCTTTTTCCCCTTTATGACTATTCTGACTTTTGTCTCTTTTTTCGATGAAGCAAGGTCCCTGAATGCACAGTGGTCCCAAATTGTGCAGTATAATAAAGCCACGACCAACTTAAAGGCCGATAGACGCTTTTGCCGTTTTAGATCGAAGTAAGGACAATAATTAGGGCTTGGTGGATCTCCTTTTCACATTCACAATTAGGTCCACCAAACCCTCCATTTTGTGATTGGGACATTAGGTCGATAGTACATTTATGCATCTCCTCGTGCATGGACAAAATGCGTTTCTAGGACAGCATGCGTTTCCAAAGGTATGTAGAGCACGAGAGGATGAACAATTTTCTTGGGAGATTTCTCATTTTGAGTCCATGATTTCGGTCTTCGGCGTGTCTAAAAACATTAAGGTTGAGTATCGGGATATCATATATTGCTCGGTAATCAATGACCTGCATCAATCCTCGACATGTAGAAATTGAAACATATTTATGATATGTGTAAGCCGTTCGTTGAATTAGGGTTACGTGTGACTTTGTATGTCTAAAAAACTATGTCTTAAATGAGAACTTAGAGGGAGTAGGGACGAGGAGGATATGGTGTTGCATTATTAAGTAATTATTGCTTTCTCTAGATCAGTAAATTATCGACCCCATATCTAAATACCACCCTACGTATCTAAGAATCCGTGCATCTGATGTTGAGTAGTCGTTTTCTTGATGAGTTGTCATCGAGCTGGGGAATAAAATAATTGATGGTAACTTCCGGTAGACCCAATTTTAGTCAGCGATGTTTGACCATGACATGAGCATATGGTTCGCTTTTTGTAGTTCACTTTTTATCTTTCACGTATTACCGGGGAACAGCCGAGAAAGTACTGAGTTGCGAATGCAAATTAGTCATTTTCTTGCACTTTTCATGTACAAATCTAGAGACCGTAAACTGTTTTGCAAGAGGTAGAAGATGTTTTCCAGGTGAAATTAAAATAAAAAAATTATATGTGATTTTACATGCCAATGTCGTGAAAGTTTTATGGCCTTTGGACTTAAGAAAAGTCAAAATGTATTATCTGTAAGACTTTAATTAAGGGTAAAGCAAAAGATGAAAGTGAATCCAAATGGTCCATTCTAGTTTGTTTTGTTCTTTTGGAAGTGCTTGTCTAAAGGGATTAGGCATAATAAATCTTACATCAAGAACATGGTGAAGGGCATAATTAAATATCCAAATTGGCTCATAATTCACTGAATTAAGTTTTTTATGTTGTGTAAAAATGGGTTTGACTGGATGTAATGATGGTTCGGATTACTTGAAAAATTATTTTAATTTAATCCATAAAAAAAGATCTATATCTCAACAGCCGCATCTTAGAGAAAGATAATAATGGTTGCTACTGTGTCTAGACCCGTTGTTGGCTAATTATTTTTCTTTTCTATTTTCTTCAGACTTCATAGCTTCCAAAGATGCATAAGTGGGCATGGAGAAAGAGATCCCTTTTCTATCCTCTTTCCCTCTCATCTTGAATTATGATTTGACTCCCTATCGAATTTCATATGGAGCCTTGCCTATTGCTGCAACTGAAAAGCCAAGATTGCTAATTCCGATGACATATGCACATCGTGAAATTGCTAATTCCGATGACATATGCACATCGTGAAATTTAGATCTTCTCAATTTAAATATTTCACTTACGATATCCTATTAAATTGTAAAACAACATCAAAACACGAGTAAAGAGATAAGCATATTGGTTGGAAGTGCATACAATTTCATGTTTGATGCACTAATTGAAGATGTTTGAAGGAGAACGAGGTGAGGCGTGATGAGGATTGCCTTAGGGCTTGCATTGCGGCCTAATTGAACTCCAAATCCTCGACTTGGAGGCAAGATTTGGTCTCAAAACGCTGTTGTCTTAAATTACATTTGAAATATTCTTTTTTTTTTTTTATAAGTGAATTTTAACGATTCAACATAGGAAAAAATTCCACATAAGATTTTCAAGTTAGCTCAATCGTCGTTGTAATTTAAGCGATCGCTTTCAAATAATTATGATACCTAAAATGATAGGCCGAAAGACTTTTGATAATAGAGTGGGCTTGCACATCAATTTTGTCATTGACACTGTCTTTATCCCTAACCATATAACAAACGTTGTAGTGCACCAAATTTCAAGAGTGATAAAGACATCAATCTGTATTGTTTATCTGCTAGGAATTTGAGGCCAACCCCTATTTTTTGGTAATATCTTTCTGGGTCTACACCATATAAATGGTAATAAATGTGCTTCAAGGTTGGAAAACAACTGTTGGTACTGAAAATGACCCTGGACCCTTATGAGATTACGGTCTCCACACATATAATTATTCAAAAATATCCCACATCATCAATAAACTATATTACCCATCTTTGTTCAAGGCTATTTTGTGCTCCCCGAACAAAGCATATCAAGGCAGAAGAACACCCACTCCACACAAGATCAGTCATTGTCCGCTTTAACTTTCTCTATTCACATAATTTTAAAGAATTCGACGTAAACGAGGCTTAAAACCACTTTCTAAGATCGAAGCTTTGAGTAGGAATGCCGCTTAATTCCCTTAGTGGGAAAAGAGAGGTAGGTTTTCCGTGAGCACCCACAACAAGTAATGGTCCATGTGCCTTTGTCTATTCAAAGGAATCTTTCACTTTTCTCATCTTTTGGGTCATGATGCTAGAGGCCCTCTTTAACATGAATAGCAACAACCAGCATTCACGCGTCTCAGATGCTTGCCTCCATAAAAAGGAAAAGACTCATAGGTAGTTGTCTCCATTAATTATTCAATTAAAGGCACTACACGCACATATGTTTGTGTCATGAGTAAATTAGGGTTTTTTCTAAAGGCGACTTCGAGACTTTTGTGTTGAAAAAAAAAAAAAAACACGTGGAGATATGTGAGTCGAGTATCCAAATTTATCAACTAATAGAACCGATCGATATATCAAATAATCACTTATACTTTTGAATTATTAGAAGGCTTTCTTGTTCGTTCTCTCCCACTAGAAACTCTAGCTACCATGGATATCAGTGTGACTCACTATGTCATTATAAAAAATTTAAAAAAAGGTAGCTATTAATCTCGAAGATTTTCCAGAACTTTTCATATAATATTATGTTGCAAGTTTCCTCATATTAGGTTTTTCTTTTTTCAAGACTTATGCAGCTTAACCCAGTTCTTTTCATTGTACAGATAATTGAATTCATTCTTGATGCAGTCTAGAAAAATAAGGAATGTGTAATCCATTGATCGATATTTTGGCACGGTTCAAATGATCGAGCTCAGCTTATTTGGGCTCGTTATGTCAACCCATCATTGTAAAAGAGAATTTTTGATTGTACATCTCATATTTCAGATTTAAAGGAAAAAAGATCAACGAAAAGACTCTGCATCAACAGTTTTGCTTCTTCTTATGCTAGAAAAGAAGAGAACTGCCTTGGATCATGAGCGAACCATGTCGTGGAGTACTGTCGGCTTGTTCAATCTTTAGCCCCATCACCGTCCCGACGTAATCACGCAACTTCAGATATGAGCAAGAAGAAGGACGAAATCCATGAGACGCGTGACCTTATTATAGCCAAGATTGTGAAGAACAAAATTGCGAGAAAAAGGTGCAGCGCAAGAGGATTGAATCATAGCTAATTGGCAACCGGAAACATAAGATTAAGATCACATTAGGCTCTCTCTAAATTTCACACAATCTTATTGTATGTATAGAATATTGTTGAAAATTATCCAAATTCACAGATGCAAATCAAGCAGGTTTTGGAAGTCTGGAAAATCTTCATGGATTGGCAGTATTTGGTTGCAAGATACCATAGGTGCCACGGGTGACAAGGGAGGGATTCTTTATTCTTGTTTTACCAAATGCGAGTATAAGTTTGATCGTATAGTCCAGAAGGTGACGAAACTATATTCTTTCCTTTCTCCTCCTCCTCCTCCTTTCTTAAACCTCTTCGGCCCTTCCTCTTGTGTTTCAAAGCCAATTCTCTCTTGACAAGCAAGTATAGAGCAACTACCTTGTGTCCTTGGGCGAGTTTTAGCTTCCTTTCTGTTTGCTAGAGTTTCAAAGTTGTTAGCCAGCAAGCAGAGAGGATCTAAAACTCGCCGAAGAACACAAGGTATTTGCTTTATACTCCAGCGGTCACATGCTATTGAGCCCAGAGAAAGTTGGTGTCGTCGATCTCTTTTGCATTTTGATCCACAGTGATGTGCACGAAAGAGAATTCGTGGACTCCTCCGCGGGAGGAGGAGAGAGCTTCCGGTGGAGGTGAATAATGTTTGTATCCATTCTCGCGCAGAAGCTTCTGCTTCTTGTGGCCAAACCCATGTCTTGGATCGGGTCGGCGATCGAGTTCTGGTTGAATCTCCTGTCCAGCAATTAGAACTCGGGAGGGCTTCTCGTCAACTGCCTTCGAGGTTGGTTTGCGTAACTAGTAATTACCACCTTCGAATTCCGAATGCGAGGCATGGCACGCGTCCTTGGCATGTATGCCACAACATTGCTTTTGTCGAAACAATTCGTGATGAGTCTATGTAGTTGAGCGTGTGTATGTTTCTCCGTCAGTGACTACTTCATATCCACGCTCGAGTTCTCCCTCCCTTGTGTTGTACTTAGCCTGTGTTTGGTATGGATGTTGCGTTTGTTTCAAGGAAAACTTAGAAAATATTTTTTGATAAATCATTTTTCAGGAAGGTAGATAATTTTCCTTTGTTTGGAGATATGTGACCGAAAATATTTCTAGTGTTGAGATCTCATTTGGAAAGCGATTTCAATCTCATGACAAAAAACAAAAACTTGAGTTTTTAGATAATTTTTATTTTATTTTATTTTTTTCTATTTTATTTTTCTTTTTCTTCCCCTCCGTTGGTTGCTAGGTCTTGGCGACAGGTAGTTGCTGGCCACAAGCACGGACTGGCAAAAATGAGCTTGCCTAAGGCTAGCAAACTTGAGCTTAGGCGAATCTGGACCTATGGCCAACGATTAGTTGAAGAAGAAGAAGTAAAATTAAAAATAAAAAATAAAAAATAAAAAAGAAAAAGAAAAAGAAATCTTTATGCATCAATATTCTGTTTTTGATTGACTAGTCATTTTTTTGCAAATCAAACGGGTCAAAGTTTAGAAAATTAATTCTCGGAAAACACTTTCCCCAAACAAATGCCCCCAAAAATGCACTTCATTTCACACCGGCATATTTGCAAAGCTGATAGTGCATGATCATTTAAAATACCTTTTGCTCATCAATACTGATATAGGGTGCTGTATTGGTTGCTTAAAAATATTTTGCTTGTTTTTGCTTTTGGCATCCGCAATCTAATTTTCACTTATCGTTGAGCATTTAAAATGTTTGAGTGATACGCATGTCCAGATAATATATTCTAATTTAGTCATAATTCGTTGGTTAAAGTGAAGGTTTATCTAAACTGAAATTTTAATTACCAGGTCACTTAAGTTCATTATTTTAGAGTTTTTCAAACAGTTTAAGATAAAACTAATTTATTTAAAGTAGAATTTTTAGATTAGACCAAGTGAAAACAAGGGGTCGTTGCATATATTTTTCAACTTGAGATTCGATTTACAAGCATAGAATGGCAAGTTCATCGAGCTTTGATTAACTTCCTTCAAGTTTCCCCACATAAAAAATATTGGAGTGGGAACTGCTCGCAAACTAAATGTGACGGTAGACCATTAGACTTCATTATTAGTCCACAAGATAGAATTGATCATGGATCTAGTGGTTCACTGAGTTCATCTAGGCTCGAGTATAATGAATGAGCTTGGATATATTCTATCTTTTTAGATCTAGTTCACTCAATTCAAATAATATCCAAAAAAAAAAAATTTAACGTTTTTCTAAAAGCGACTAGGCTTATCTAGTGCCTAGTTGGGCTCATCTGTGCTTGTTTATTGATCAATCTGTGCAAGAACAACTTCTTATGATTTAGTTTAGCGACCAAGTCTTGGAAAACATACCTAGGTGAAGATATTTTGATCAAGGAGTGCACCGCTCAAAAAGCTGGAGATGTTTGCCTAATTGTTTTGACTTTGCACTTGGAATGATGTTGACTTAGAATATGGGGTTGTGAATAGGGAAGGTGGTGATGCCCGATAAAGAGTCGGGGAGCTTCATATCCATCATTGGCAATTTGGACAAGAGAGTGGAACGGGACAGCTGCATCAGGCATGGCGACAGAGAATACTATGCGGCTCTCTCCATGATGGCTTCGAAGGCATCCTATGAGAACGAGGCCTACCTCCAAACCACGGTCACCCACCATTGGCAGGTCAAACGAGAGAGAGAGAGAATTTTCTTCATTTAAAAAAAAGGCATACTTAGTTTGACCTTAATCTGCATATGAAAGCTTAATTGATTAAGTTCCCAATATAAGCTGAAAACAATTGAATTTGTCGAGCACAATAATTACCTACGTTCTTGGGTGCAGACGGAATTCTTGGGGTTCTACGATTGCTGGAATGGTACGGAGCTGTACCGCAATGTCTTCGGCCGTAAATAGTATACCAAGATGGCAAGTGCCACATGTCTTATTCCTTTTCTTTTTTTTTGCAGATTATCTAGGGAAACCGACGACGCAAGCTTTCATGCTACGAGACCGTGACACCATCATGGTGGCTTTCCGAGGCACGAAACCTTTTAATGTGGATGATTGGTGCTCGGACATTGACCTCTCATGGTATGAGTTACCAGATGTTGGGAAAATCCACGGAGGTTTCACGAAAGCCCCAGGGCTCTAAAAGAACCTAAGGTGGCCGAACCGGCCTCTCAGAACGCAGGGACCATTGGCTTACTATACCATAAGGGAGAAGCTAAGGTCTTTGCTTGGCAATAATGACAAAATGAAGTATGTGTTAACTGGCCACAGTTTGGGAGGTGCGTTGACGATCCTCTTCCCAGCGATCTTGGACATGCACGGGGAGACCTGGCTAATGGAGAGACTGGAGGAATTCTACACGTTTGGTCAACCTAGGGTTGGAGACCATAAGTTTGGGGAGTTCATGGACAGGGTCTTGAAGGAACGTGAGATTAATTATTTTAGATTCGTTTATGGAAATGACATTGTGCCTAGGTTGCCTTACAATAATTCAGCTTTCATGTTCAAGCATTTTGGGAGATGTTGCCACTTCAATACCAAATATGAAGGGAAGGTGAGGAACTCTCTCTCTCGCGTTTGATGCTAAATTAGTTTAATTGGATTAGTTATATTAGTTGGTGGATAAAATTGTTCTAACAGTAGCTTTAGTTAAATGCTAAGTAAGTGCGTTAAATATATTGCTGAAATTGAGATGGGATAAAGCATATACCATTGGATTAGCATCGCTTAAGAAAGGAAACGGTTTGCGGGGTTTTGAAGGCGAGAAGAAGAAAGAAATCATTAACCTCACATAGCTTCTTGTAATTGGGCTAGACTATTCATTCGAATTTAATGTTTGCTTAATTTTTTATACACAGATCATCAAGGAAGAACCAAACAAGAATTACTTATCACCTTTGCATGTGATACCGATGATGATGGATGTGTGGCATGAGCTCGTAAGAAGCTTCACCATTCATATTGAGATCAGACCGGGCTACAAAGAAGGATTGTTGTTGAGGACTTTTAGAGTGATTGGCTTGCTAATTCCAGGCATACCTGCTCATTCTCCTCGGGACTATGTAAACTCTACACGGTTAGGAGCGTCACAATTATTCCGACACCAACAATGACTATGGCTAGTTATAGATTTATACAATGGAAAATTGTCTCCTAAGATTGGATCACCCGGGTTAATCACTTATATTGTAAGAAAACGAAAAACTACGCGGCTGATTTCGTGAGGACGTAAGCAATGGTCTATTCCATTCCTTATACTAACCTAGTTCTTATATAGATATCATTTGTTCATTTGTTGATAACTTTGACGCATCTATGCTCTACAAACTTCCTCAACATGTTGAAGACTTCAAATAGGTCAAAGTAGCCATTACAAAGGCTACTCTCAGCTTAGACTATTCACCTAGAGTTGATTAATGAATCTTGCTTGAGACAAAATTGTCTTTCAGAATTTACTTGATATTTTCTCTACTTAACCAAAAATGGCACACTTCATCTGACTTTTGCGGAATGTTTCACCTTGGATTCAAAAGCCTAAAATTGGCTTCAATATACCAATTTAAATTTGAATGAAATTGATATACAGTTGGGTTTATGTTTCCAAATACATGGAATATTATCCACTCCATCTATAGTGTGAACTTTCTCTATAATGTTTTCCATCTAGACTTGATGATTTTATCAAATCCTAATTTATTCAACTGTTGCACTTAGATCCTTTTAACATATTGGTATATTCATGTTATTCAAGTGGTTCTCCTTCTATTGGGTCCATCCAAACACCTTGACGATCCCACACGCGACATCCTAAATTTTCTATATCTAATAATGATATTTAAATTACCAAGTTAAGTATTATTTAGTTTAGAATTTAGATGGACATGAGAAAATCTTAGTTGAATCGTAAATTTGAGAGGTGCGGAGGATGACTTTTACTGTGAACAGAATTGCTTCAAGTTTGATGTGCTAAAAAATTAAGATTGACAAACGTGGATGTATATGTTAATAGTAGAGCAATGTTTATGAAGTTACCATCGTCTTATTTGTTGATGGGCGGTATTAATTGTTTAAACTTTAGTTAATTAGTACTAGGAGGTAATTACTTATATTAATGGCCCTAAAGGTGGAGTAATACTATCTTCATTGTGATTATTCACAAATTTCTTTGGTTAGGATACCTAAGATTTCACATGGCATTTTGAGAGTAAATGCGAGCCATGTGGCCCTCTCAACTCAAAATTTTAAACTAATTTTTGACGCATACCCTTAAATTATCATTACATTCATATTAGTCATCAACATTGTACTCTAACCTCATTACACCTATTCATACAACAATTTAAGCATACCACATTTAAGTACACCTAAACATACTACTTCAAACAAAAAACTCTCTCTTAACCTTTGGGGAACATCGGACTCAAAATCTACCCAATCGTATTACTCTGTTTTCCATTCTTAGAAGCAAATTCTTATTTTGATTCTACCTTTCACGAGTCAAGAGGTAGTTTAGGTGTTTGATTGTTCAAGTTTTGTTCTAGACATATGTGAGATTTTTAGTCATTAACTCAATCTACTTAACACTTTTAACTTGGTTGATTGATTGAGATGTGTAATTCGATCGGCAATAATATTGTAGATATGGTGATTGTTAAATTTGTTTCATGATTTTGTGTATGTTAGAAGGTGTGATCAATTTTCCTAAAAAGTGGTACAATTGGTAAGTGAAACTTATAGGAAATATATTGCAAATTTCAAACTCAACTACTGATAGTAATATTTACCTTCTATTCGCTTGAAAATGATGAATATGAATTTGAAAATGTCATCTTTGTAATTTTAGATTTAACGGCTGTTTATAATAACCACCTCATGCTCATTAATTCTACTAGATTTTTAGAGTCTGAATCTATCCATTTATTGAATTTGTTTGATCATATTTTACTAAGTCTAAATTTGCTCATTTGTTGAATCTATCGATTATGTCGATCGGATTTTACTAAGTGTGAATATGCTCTATAGTTCTATTGGATTTTACTGAGTTTGAATCTATCCATGTATTGAATGTATCAATTTATTTGACTTGATTCTGAGTTTTAATTTGTCCATTTAAATATCCGATCAGATTTTATTGAGTCGAACTTGTACATTTGTTGAATCTATCCATATGTTTGACTAGATTTTATTGAGTATGAATTTGTTCCTTAGTTCTATTACAATTTACTGAGTTTGAATTTGTCCATTTGTTCCATCAGATTTTACTGAGTTTGAATTTATTTATTTGTTGAATCTAACCATTTATTCGACTGGATTTTACTGAGTTTGAATTTGTTCGTTGTTAAATCTGTTCGTTTGTTCGATCAGAAAGGAATCATTTTAGTCTGATTGCACATGATTGCATTTGTATTTGATCTCCATAACTTGCTACTAAAATTCTAGATAGGGGGATGCAAGAGAGAAGTTGGTTTTTTAGTCGCCAGCCGCAGTGGTCAAGTGGAGATTACTGTTGGTAAAAGAAACTCACCTAAGTCTGATTTTAATTTTTAAAGTGGTGTGGTCTATTGTTATAGTGACACGAATTGTTAACCCTTTTGGATTCTTATATTTTCCCTGGCCTCAAGCTGGATGTTTCTTTCAAAAAGCTTTTATGTGCACGAAACTTTGGAATCCATGTTTATGTGATAGGAACTAATCAAGGAATAGTTAATCTTTTCTTATGTTATTAGCTGTGTATGATGTTTCACAGGGATTTGGTGATGTAGTTCATATGTAACAATTGCATACATACACTAATATGTGGAGCATCTGCTTTATTTATATCTTTATTGTGTAAGCGGTTGCAACCTTGTGCTTTTGGAAATGATCTTTAAAGAGACACATTAATCATTAGTTGGCCTCAGGGAGTTTTCTATAGTGACACTATATTCCTTTTCCATGCTAAAAAAAAAATCCTCCTTTTTCAGAATGCTCAAATTCCATTATTGCCATTAGTCCATTTATTCTTTCATATATCATTGATAAGTTAATAATAGGGTTCTTCTTTTCTCACACTAGCTATTTAGGTTGCAATTGATTCGGCAACACCTCTTGATGATGCTGGCCCTAGTGGAAGCTTTATGATGGGTGGTGCAGAGCCCTTTGGGGGCTATGGGGGTCCCATGCGCCCTTACAGCAGGATGTATGGAAACTTTGATTTCAATGATGTAAGCATCAACTCTTTTGCAGAACTCGTTCCGGGGCTTTTGCTGTTTGTTGTGCCACTTTTGCTTCTTTTGTTTTTGGTTTTATTTCCGCCGTGCATCTGAAAGGGAAGGAAGCAGTGATTTCATATGTGTTCGTTGGTTACCTATTTGTCTTCTGCAAATGACTATTTTTTTATGCAATTAATCATGTGATGAAATATTATTGAGAAGAGATGTATTCGTTTAATTTAAGCCACTTTACAATCTTTGATGCAGTGGGGGCGGCTATGGACTCCGTGGAGGGAGACCTTCAAGAGCGGATATGAGGTGCAGACTTTATTAGGGCTTCGGGGGGCTTTGGCATTGTGGTTGGGGATCGAAAGACAATGATGTGCCATGTGTGCGGAATGTCATGGTTTCCTTGTTTCTGAGACCTTTTGAAAAGATAAGATTGCCATCGGGTAGAAACATAATGTCTAATTAACATCATGTTATTATTGCACTGTTACAGTTTGAACGACTCGTTTTCGAAGTGTGACAATGCTAATTACCTGACTGATCTAGTTGATTATTGCAGTACTGACTACACAAGTTGTAGTGAAGAATGTGGCCCTAAGTTTGGATGTTCGCATTATTGCTGGTCCGAAATTTGGTAAAGGTCTTGTTCTCAAATGTCCTGAGAACATTACCAAAAGTAGAAGGTGCATATATGATTTACCTAATAGGCGGATTATACATTTCAATGAACACGACTTGAATCAGGTGAATCAACGTGCTAGTTATTGTTTTTTTCTTCCATACCCGGAAAACAGAAAAGAAAAAGGGAAAGGAAAATGTACATTTACTGATTTTAGTAACCTTCTTTCAAAAATAGCCCCTTACATCCAGTCGTAGCTGAAATGCCTCCAACCAAAAACTCTTTTTGTCTTGAAGTTATGAACGTGTATTGCTAATTCAAAGGTTTCAAATTTTAGACATTAAATTTTAAAGGACATCAAATTAAGAACAAAATAAAATCAAAGAACATAAAACCTACTGTAAATTTGACGTTTAACTTGTTAAATTATGAACACCTGAGGTGCTCAGACCAAAATATGAGGGGACAATGTGCTCGAAGCTCGAACCGGTTCATAGTGACTATTACTATCTTGTTCAAGCCTACTTACTTTTGCCAGAACAATAAACTTTGCTAGCCACAAGAGTTTCACTCACTCCAGCCTGTCTTTTTTCTTTTCTTGGAAGTAGACTTTATACGCGGACTAAAATATAGGTTCCCCGACATGCCATACAGAAAAACAGCTCACGTAAGACTTTATTTAGATCTTATTGACAAGTACAAAGGCTTTCGTCTTAAAAATAAGCATCCATTAACTACTATTTATCCTGGGATCGATTGGATCACGACTATGGCACCGAGAACTCTCTCTAAAAGATGTCATTTTCTACGTTCCACGCACACCGTGCAATTGGCCGTCCCCCTCAGCATGCTATTAAGGAGGAGGGGGGGCTCCACTTCCGAGGATGCCATCACGGCTATGGCACTGAGAAAAGGAGCTCTTACTATAAATGGAAAAAGAAGGGGCTAGTGACAAGGAGAGAGATGGGGGCACGAATCTTTTCCCATTTGTAAGCATCTGTGAGCATTTCAACCACATGTGATGTGGGAGGTCAGATTCTCTCCTACCTTTTTGAACCTGACTTGCTGTCTTTTCCTCTCCTCCTCCTCCTCTCTAAACTCTCACAAGGCATCTTTCGTGGGTTGATGGCTACCGTGTCTTTTGCTGGTGTCCTCGCCTCATTGGACCGAGGATCATGAGCTCAATCACGACACTCCAGAACACTTTCCCATGATGCCTTTCCTTTTCTTCCTCTTGCTTCTTTTTCTAAAGCTCTCTAGCCCCTTTTGATTTAACAAGCGTATCGACAAAAGAAAAGCCATTATTTTCTCTTCGAAGACCCTAGTTGACACATCATGCGCATGTCAAGGATGGTTTCCATCATTGTCACTACCGACCCCTTGTCCTAGTCCATGGCACCGAGACCTCTCTCTAAAAGATGTCGTTTTCTACTTCCACGCACACCATGCAATTGGCCGTCCCCCTCAGCATGCCATTAAGGGGGGGGCTCGACTTCCAAGGATTCTTATAATTTTTTTTTCGAAATGTCCTTTGTTTTTGGGGACTTTGAGCTTCATTGGAATTTTCTTTTAGTTTCAATTAGCGAAATTAATTTTTAATAATGTCGGGGGATTAATGAAAGGGAGGTACAAGGCACGTTTGTTAGGATCGGACGCGGCGTCTTTCGTCCCGCCTTGTATTATCAAACACATATAACTTCAAAATCGCTGGCGCGTACACCTTGGAGACCGAGGCACTACCGTACAGAACATGTGTATTCACTTAACATTGATCTCAAACATCGAAGTTTTGTCAATTGTTTTTTTCAACCTTATTATTATCAAAACCTCGTAATCTCTCTTGCGCTTGTTCATAGGATTTCATGCAGAGGCCCGCCCCGTGTGTGCGTATTGAGGACGACTCCCTTCCTTGCGTCGGATTCCACCCCTCTCTCTCTCTTCAGCTATTACCCCAGTACACAGACCCCAATGGCTACTACGGTCCCCCCGTACTCCAAACCCATGCACTGTTGGAGATTTCACCGATTGGGGTATTTCTATTATTCAGTGGAGCACGTGTTGCATGTACCTTTGGCGCCGCGGGGCTATATCTTGTTAATTGCATCCGTGCCGCCAACTTTGCATTTCTTGCGTTTCTTAATTCATCGTCTGTTGGAGAACCCTAGGAAATTTGCCGAAATTTAAAGAAGAGAGTTACCGAGGACCCTATAATTATTTGCGCACATTGCTCGAGTGAAGTGATGATGCGCTTTGATGGAGATATTTTACTAAAATCTATAAGCTGATTTATCGTAGTAAAAAAATTGTTAATTTCAAATGCTTACTGTGTTTGTTGAACACATAGCTTGACAATACAAACATGAAAAGAGGGAGAAAAGAATAGTATCCATTAGTTCGACAAAATTGATTGCCGAATCGATTCCATGGTGCTTCTCAAATCTTGAGATTCCATGCTTTGCTTTTTCCCCTTTATGACTATTCTGACTTTTGTCTCTTTTTTCGATGAAGCAAGGTCCCTGAATGCACAGTGGTCCCAAATTGTGCAGTATAATAAAGCCACGACCAACTTAAAGGCCGATAGATGCTTTTGCCGTTTTAGATCGAAGTAAGGACAATAATTAGGGCTTGGTGGATCTCCTTTTCACATTCGCAATTAGGTCCACCAAACCCTCCATTTTGTGATTGGGACATTAGGTCGATAGTACGTTTATGCATCTCCTTGCGCATGGACAAAATGCGTTTCCAGGACAGCATGCGTTTCCAAAGGTTGTAGAGCGCGAGAGGACGAAAAATTTTCTCGGGAGATTTCTCATTTTGAGTCCATGATTTCGGTCTTTGGCGTGTCGAAAAACATTAAGGTTGAGTATCGGGATATCATATATTGCTCGGTAATCGATGACCTGCATCAATCCTCGACATGTAGAGATTGAAACATATTTATGATATGTGTAAGCCATTCGTTGAATTAGGGTTACGTGTGACTTTGTATGTCTAAATACCTATGTCTTAAATGAGAACTTAGAGGGAGTAGGGACGAGGAGGATATGGTGTTGCATTATTAAGTAATTATTGCTTTCTCTAGATTAGTAAATTATCGACCCCA
This sequence comes from Corymbia calophylla, assembly GCA_014182845.1. Classification (NCBI taxonomy): domain Eukaryota; kingdom Viridiplantae; phylum Streptophyta; class Magnoliopsida; order Myrtales; family Myrtaceae; genus Corymbia; species Corymbia calophylla. Next base: position 25,267,436 of record CM024695.1, read on the forward strand.
TATATAAATACCACCCTGCGTATCTAAGAATCCGTGCATCTGATGTTGAGTAGTCGTTTTCTTGATGAGTTGTCATCGAGCTGGGGAATAAAATAATTGATGGTAACTTCCGGTAGACCCAATTTTAGTCAGCGATGTTTGACCATGACATGAGCATATGGTTCGCTTTTTGTAGTTCACTTTTTATCTTTCACGTATTGCCAGGGAACAGCCGAGAAAGTACTGAGTTGCAAATGCAAATTAGTCATTTTCTTGCACTTTTCATATACAAATCTAGAGACCGTAAACTGTTTTGCAAGAGGTAGAAGTGTTTTCCAGGTGAAATTAAAATAAAAAAATTATATGTGATTTTACATGCCAATGTCGTGAAAGTTTTATGGCCTTTGGACTTAAGAAAAGTCAAAATATATTATCTGTAAGGCTTTAATTAAGGGTAAAGCAAAAGATGAAAGTGAATCCAAATAGTCCATTCTAGTTTGTTTTGTTCTTTTGGAAGTGCCTGTCTAAAGGGATTAGGCATAATAAATCTTACATCAAGAACATGGTGAAGGGCGTAATTAAATATCCAAATTGGCTCATAATTCACTGAATTAAGTTTTTTTTTTGTTGCGTAAAAATGGGTTTGACTGGATGTAATGATGGTTCGGATCACTTGAAAAATTATTTTAATTTAATTCATAAAAAAAGATCTATATCTCAACGGCCGCATCTTAGAGAAAGATAATAATGGTTGCTATTATGTCCAGACCCATTGTTGGCTAATTATTTTTCTTTTCTATTTTCTTCGGACTTCATAGCTTCCAAAGATGCATAACTGGGCATGGAGAAAGAGATCCCTTTTTTATCCTCTTTCCCTCTCATCTTGAATTATGATTTGACTCCATATCGAATTTCATATGGAGCCTTGCCTATTGTTGCAGCCAACGATGGAAAGGCCAGGATTGCTAATTCCGATGACATATGCACATCGTGAAATTTAGATCTTCTCAATTTAAATATTTCACTTACGATATCCTATTAAATTGTAAAACAACATCAAAACACGAGTAAATAGATAAGCATACTGGTTGGAAGTGCATACAATTTCATGTTTGATGCACTAATTGAAGATGTTCGAAGGAGAACGAGGTGAGGCGTGATGAGGATTGCGTTAGGGCTTGCATTGCGGCCTAATTGAACTCCAAATCCTCGACTTGGAGGCAAGATTTGGTCTCAAAACGCTGTTGTCTTAAATTACATTTGAAATATTCTTTTTTTTTTATAAGTGAATTTTAATGATTCAACATACGAAAAAATTCCACATAAGATTTTCAAGTAAGCTCAATCGTCGTTGTAATTTAAGTGATCGCTTTCAAATAATTATGATAACTAAAATGATAGGCCGAAAGACTTTTGATAATAGAGTGGGCTTGCACATCAATTTTGTCATTGACACTATCTTTATCCCTAACCATATAACAAACGTTGTGGTGCACTAAATTTCAAGAGTGATAAAGACATCAATCTGTATTGTTTATCTGCTAGGAATTTGAGGCCAACCCCTATTTTTTTGGTAATATCTTTCTGGGTCTACACCATATAAATGGTAATAAATGTGCTTCAAGGTTGGAAAACAACTGTTGGTACTGAAAATCACCATGGACCCTTATGATTACGGTCTCTACACATATAATTATTCAAAAATATCCCACATCATCAATAAACTATATCACCCATCTTTGTTAAAGGCTATTTTGTGCTCCCCGAACAAAGCATATCAAGGCAGAAGAACACCCACTCCACACAAGATCAGTCATTGTCCGCTTTAACTTTCTCTATTCACATAATTTTAAAGAATTCGACGTAAACGAGGCTTAAAACCACTTTCTAAGATCGAAGCTTTGAGTAGGAATGCCGCTTAATTCCCTTAGTGGGAAAAGAGAGGTGGGTTTTCCGTGCGCACCCACAAGTAATGGTCCATGTGCCTTTGTCTATTCAAAGGAATCTTTCACTTTTCTCATCTTTTGGGTCATGATGCTAGAGGCCCTCTTTAATATGAATAGTAATAACCAGCATTCACGCGTCTTAGATGCTTGCCTCCATAAAAAGGAAAAGACTCATAGGTAGTTGTCTCCATTAATTATTCAATTAAAAGGCACTATACGCACATATGTTTGTGTCATGAGTAAATTAGGGTTTTTTCTAAAGGCGACTTCGACACTTTTGTGTTGAAAAAAAAAAACACGTGGAGATATGTGAGTCGAGTATCCAAATTTATCAACTAATAGAACTGATCGATATATCAAATAATCACTTATACTTTTGAATTATTAGAAGGCTTTCTTATTCGTTCTCTCCCAGCAGAAACTCTAGCTGCCATGGATATCATCAGTGTGACTCACCATGTCATTATAAAAATTTTAAAAAAAAAGGTAGCTATTAATCTCGAAGATTTTCCAAACTCTTGCTGGAGATTTCACCGATTGGGGTATTTCTATTATTCAGTGGAGCACGTGTTGCATGTACCTTTGGCGCTGCGGGGCTATATCTTGTTAATTGCATCCGTGCCGCCAACTTTGCATTTCTTGCGTTTCTTAATTCATCGTCTGTTGGAGAACCCTAGGAAATTTGCCGAAATTTAAAGAAGAGAGTTACCGAGGACCCTGCAATTATTTGCGCACATGGCTCAAGTGAAGTGATGATGCACTTTGACGGAGATATTTTACTAAAATCTATAAGCTGATTTGTTGCAGTAAAAAATTGTTAATTTCAAATGCTTACTATATTTTTCGAACACATAGCTTGACAATACAAACATGAAAAGAGGGAGAAAAGAATAATATCCATTAGTTCGACAAAATTGATTGCCGAATCGATTCCATGGTGCTTCTCAAATCTTGAGATTCCATGCTTTGCTTTTTCCCCTTTATGACTATTCTGACTTTCGTCTCTTTTTCGATGAAGCAAGGTCCCTGAATGCACAGTGGTCCTAAATTGTGACGTATAATAAAGCCACGACCAACTTAAAGGCCGATCGATGCTTTTGCCGTTTTAGATCGAAGGAAGGACAATAATTAGGGCTTGGTGGATGTCCTTTTCACATTCGCGATAAGGTCCACCAAACCCTCCATTTTTGTGATTGGGACATTAGGTCGATAGTACGTTTATGCATCTCCTCACGCATGGACAAAATGCGTATCCAAGACAGCATGTGTTTCCAAAGGTATGTAGAGCGCGAGAGGATGAAAAATTTTCTCAGGAGATTTCTCATTTTGAGTCCATGATTTTGGTCTTCGGCGTGTCGAAAAAAATTAAGGTTGAGTATCGGGGATATCATATATTGCTCGGTAATCGATGACCTGCATCAATCCTCGACATGTAGAGATTGAAACATATTTATGATATGTGTAAGCCGTTCGTTGAATTAGGGTTACGTGTGACTTTGTATGTCTAAAAAACTACATCTTAAATGAGAACTTAGAGGGAGTAGGGACGAGGAGGATATGGTATTGCATTGTTAAGTAATTATTGCTTTCTCTAGATAGTAAATTATCGACCCCATATCTAAATACCACCCTTCGTATCTAAGAATCCGTGCATTTGATGTTGAGTAGTCGTTTTCTTGACGAGTTGTCATCGAGCTGGGGAATAAAATAATTGATGGTAACTTCCAGTAGACCCAATATTTTCTGCTTTTTATACTCGGGGTGACAATACAGGTTGAGGAATTTTGCTCTATCCTTTATTCCGAAAATAGCCTGAGATTGCTCCCACTTTTTGACACTTTGCAATACACTCAGCCTCTATCCCTCATCCGAGAGAGCTTCATACAGAAAATGGTTGCACTGATTTGGAGCATTGTGAACAACTTATGTGGCCAATTTTTCAGTGGAACAGTCAGAAGTTAAATTTTGCAGAATGTAACTAGCTTCTTAATGGGGTTTCATTTCTAATCAGAACCAGTGGGCATAAAATAAAAAACATAAAGTTTCTATGCTCATCGAATTTTTGAAATGTCTTTGAGGAAATGCTGTCAAGATAAGAGATGTTTTAATTACTTTACAAGAGTTGGTTTAAGTTAGTCTCTGACGATTACATCTTAAACTGTCCATAGTCAATATGTTTTGTTTGCAATGCCCATGGGATTGCATAAAAATTTGTTTGCCTAATCTCATAAACATTCTCATTTTCTAGAGGACAAACTCTCTGTTGTAATTGCTTTTTCTTCATTTCGACAAGAAGTTAATTGATTATTCAAATACCATAAGATGCCAAACTTTCTTTCCTTTCTCCTCCTCCTCATCCTTTATAAAACCTCTTCGTCCCTTCTCTTCTGTTTCAAACCAATTCTCTTCAAACTAATTCTCTCCTATTCTGTTTCAAACCAATCCTCGCAAACAAGCATGGACAGCCGTTCAACGAAGCTAATGACTTTGAAACTTCGTCAAACAGAAAGGAAGCTAAAACTTGCACGCGAACACAAGGTAATTGCTTTATACTACTTGTTCTCATTTACTTTCATATTATTTATTGATAGTTAAAGATGTTTTGTTTAGAGACAAAAGGAGGAATTCTACCGCAAAATGATTCTGCGGGAAAAGCTTCGCCTCCAAAAAGCAGCTGCTCGAGTTAGAGATTGCTCATTTGAAGGGACTCATCAATGTCCTAAAGTGTCTTAACGATGATGAGTGATGTTGTATTTTCTGGTCGTTGTGGGTGAACCTTATGTTTAATGGGAAATAAGAGGAGATGTGAGGAGATTGTTGTCTATCTTCTTTGTTCTGTATTCTAAACTAAGAGGTATGCAAAGGTTAGAGGAGATTGATGATGGAGATGGATTCGGTCTGTATAATTTATAGACGGTACAATATTTTCTGGGGAATTAGTAAGAGATGTTCTCATTGGCCTTGTTGATACCTAAATTTTGACCAAGATTTGCACTTAAATTGCTTAGAAAATTAGGGACTAATTTGGCCCTAACAAAAAGAATTTTTGATCACCTAAGTACTAATATTATTTACTAAGTTTTATTTTCCTATTTATTTTCCTTTATTTTCGAGTAAAAATAAAAATAAAAATAAAAAAAAGAAAAGAAAAAAAAGAGAGGCCCATAGAGGGGCTGGGCTTTCGCGCCCAACCCTCTTCTTCCTCATTTCTTCTTGTCCACGCGGGCCCGGGCCTGTCTTCCTTATTCTTTTCTTCCGCTTGGGTCAGGGCCCATTCGGCCCCCCTCACCTTCACGGCCCGGCCCTCTTCATCTTCATCTTCTTCTTCCCTTCTTCTTCTGCTGCACGCGAGAAACAGAGGAGCAGAGCGGAGGACGGAGGATAAGGTAGCCGGCGACGGATGGGGACGTCTCGCAGGCGCCATCAATGCCGCCGAACGAAGCAACACGATATTCGGCGAGAAACCCGGACGGATATGACTCGTCTTCAATGCAAAGCAAGTGGCGCGGTAAAACGGGGCACGCCGGTCAGCTCATCGTCGATCGGCAGTCAAGCCCTCGGTCGACCGGGTCCTCCTCGGCCTATAAATAGAGGTGAGCGAAAGGGGCAGAGACAGAGAGAAAAAAAACAAGAGAAAAAAAATCAGTGAGGAAGAGAGAGATCTGAGAAAGAGTGAGAGTAGAGGTTCTGCAAGTCCAAGAAAAAAAAAATCGAGAGAGAGACCCGAGGGATTAAGCCTCCGGCGGTCACCGGCAACCCCCCCTTCTCGAGCCGACTGGTGAGTAACGCCCTGTATTTTCGTATTCTGCTTTCATTTGTTCAAAGTTCGGGGTCGGCTCCCGAGGATCTCGGCTCGGGGATGTGCGAGGCAGACGAAGGCAGCTCGCTTTCCGGGCTTGCCCGCTGTCCGACGCCACGAGCCGCGTAGGGAAACCCTCGCCGACCCCCTTTCTGATTTGCTGCGTGTGTCGCCATCGCCGGTCTCGCCTCCTGTCCGGCGAACTGCCCTGTCCAAGTCGCGCACGCCGTTTGCCCCTGTAAAAATATTCTGTGCTCCGCCTCTTTCGGCCGGATCTGAGCCGACGATGCCCAGCTGTCCCTCATCGAGGTAAGCCTTCGACGGAACGGAGGCGAGGCGGCGACGCCTGACGCCGTCGTCTCAGTCGCCGCGGGCAAGCCGCGGCGAAGGAGGAGGAAACCGGGTCAGCCGCGGGTTGGCCTGACCCGGTTTGCTTCAGCTAGGGTTTTGTTTTTCCCTCGAGTGGGCCATAGTCGATGGTGGGCTGGGTTTTCATTTTAAATGGGCTCAATTTTGTTTTGTTTTTGGGCTTGGAGTGTCTTAATTAGAGGATGTTGGGTCGGGCTCATGACGAACCGGGTCGGTTCCAACCCGGAAATCTGACCCGGTTCCTCATAATAATAATTTTTATTTTAGTTTTTTTAAAAATTAAGTAAAAAAATAGTTTTTATTTTTTAAAAAAAAAATTTTAAAAAAATCGAAAAATCGAAAAATATTTATATTTTTTAGGAAAAAATCGAAAATCGAAAAAAAACAGTTTAAATTTTTCAGAAAAATCAGAAAATCCAAAAAATAGTTTATATTTTCAAAAAATCCGAAAATATGTTTTATTTTCCAAAAATCAGAAAAATCCAGAAATAATTTATAATTTCCAAAAAGAACAAAAAATCCAAAAATATCTCATGTTTTGCAAAAAGCCAAGAAAAACCAAACAAAAATGTTTTTATTTAAAAAAAAAAAAAAAAATACTTTTCTCATAAATGTATGAAAATCCTTGAAAAATTCAAAATTTCCGAACCCGGGTTTAAACAAGATTAGTGACGGAAGGGCATTAGTGATTAACTAGTGGTGTGTGTCCCGATCCTGGGTTTACTGCAGTTTGCGTAGGGTAAAATATTTCTCCCAATATTTTACTTGGGTTCCTAATCGACCCACCCCAAACCGATTAGTGGCGACTCCTTTTAAATGAAATCAATTACATGTTAAAAACTCAACATTAAGTCGTGAATTGGTGGGGCTTTGGAGAGCGCTAAACTACCCCGATGAAAAGCGTACAGCCGAGCCATTAGCCTCCGAAAAAAAAAAAAAAGGAGGTCGCGATAGCTTGGCGACTCCGCTGGGGACGAACTTTTGTGGACTTAGGCCATTTTCTCTTGTTTAAATATTTTCCTAACTTGGGTATTTTTTGTGTGTGCAGGTATACTAATTTTGTTGAAATAAATTTTTGTGTATAAATTATTGTGCATGCTTTAATTGTTTTAGCACTACACTATGACATACACAACCCTGCCGCCGGACCTGGGCCGCCATAGGATATTTTAAGATGGTGTTAAGAAAGATACCGCCTTGAACGCGAGACCGCGATGTAGAGGCTGCCTTTCTTTTCCCCGAAATTTTAGGTAGAGCCGATGTTAAGAAAATTTGACATGAGCGCGAGACTGCGACGGTCATATTACTTCTTAACCTCATTATACCTTTCTAGTTAGAAATCGAACCACACGTATCATTCGCATGTCTATATGTTTACTTTGATCTTTGAGAGTGAAGTAATTTCTTACCCCTTTTTATTTGGTTATTTACGTTTCGGGCCCATGGCAACTCGGGTCGGCTGTTTAGGTCGCTTATTTCATATGCGATGGGTAGGCACGATGTCCGGTTCATTCCTACGCCCAAGAAAGAGCTCCTCCGTTGGTAGGACCCGGTTAGATCAACCTTGCTCAAAAACATGTTGAAGCAAGAATCGGCCACCTCCTCCCCCTTTGCTCCAGTTAGTATCCATTCCTGGCGTCATGCAAGCGATCCCACATTTTTGGTGTCCCGAGACGTCCACTTTCATATTCGGGAAATTTGAGTTGACCCCAACCCTAGAGGAATATAGCCTCGCCATTGGAATGCCTCTTAGAAATGAGCTCGTTAAGCCACCAACAAGCATTGACCCCGTGATTTGGCTAGCACGGTTTTTAAGAATCGTAACTCCAACAAGAAAGAGGAGTAGTTCAGCAATAGGGATGTTTGTCCGTTATCCTTTTTGGCCGAATGTTTTGAAAAGCAACCCATGACCCAAAAATGCAAAATATTTCTCTTAGCCTTCTTTGGGTTCGTTATTTTTCCACACCAAAAAAATGCCATCGATCCTTCTATGGCCTGGGTAGTCGATCAAGTCAACTTTGGGCTAAATTTCGTAGGCATGGTATTGGCAGAAACCTTTTTGTCCCTTAATCGTTTCAAAGAAAATACTGAAAAAATCATGAGGGCTGCCCCAGAAATTTTACAAATGTGGTTCTTCTCTCATATCAGAGGATTTGGGCACCTCATGCAGATTTTAGAAATCAATGATTTCAGGCATCCATTGCAAAGATTTCAAATTTTAGAAAAATACTCCCCTAATAAGAAATACTCTTGCTGGATTAAACTCTTAAAGAACCCCTTTCCAGAGGCATTCCTATGGCAGACTAAGTGGTTTAGGGAGGGAGAAGCTCGCTTTGCACTAGAATATCACGACCCAATCCCGTTGCTTGGTCTCTGGGACCACTTCATATTACCCATATAGATTGGCTCGCCAATACAGGGCCCTCCAAGAAATCCCGCCTCCACTCAAGCCCGGCTTATTTCGGGTCCTCTTCACTCGCAAAGGCTATGATTACATGAATGAGATTCACATCATCAAGGATGCATGGAGCAAATGCCATCCTGAAAAGATTATTGCGCCTAGAAGACTACGAGGACTGGAGAAAGCTCATCATGCCTCTACATTCTACATTCTCAACCATTGAATCTCCGACAACTTGCGACCAATAATCCCGGACGTGACGGATAAGCTAGCACAACAAGAGCGGATTGAGTCTCTTGAGAAGAGTTTGGAAATGAGCAGGACAAGTATTTCGAAGCTAGTTCGAGAGAACAAACGGCTTCGAGCTTCCCATCGCATATAGAATAAGAGACCTCGTACTTTAAATATAAGTGTGGATGTTTAGGAGTGTGCTCTTTGTTAGCTTTTGTGCTTATTTTTCTGCCTAAAGAATCCTTTTTGTAATCCTTTGTGGATAAATAAAAATGACTTGACCCTTGCCATGGGCCAATATTATGTCTACTTCCCTCACTCCCATTTCTCTCATTTATGTGCGCGACGAGTTATAATGGTCAAGAGAATGTACCAAGCCGTATCACGATGATGGAGAACGAAATGAAACAGGTTTTTAATGTGCTCCAAGACTCTCAAAGCGAGATGGATTCCGTCCAAAGCAAACTCACTCCCGCTCCACCTACAATCGAAGTAGTATTGCCTCAGTCATCTGCTGTGGATGGCCAAGGTGGAGAGATTGAAGATGACATGCCTCCATTAGAGGACGAATCGCCTCCAGTCACGATGGAAAAAGTCAAGCCGACAAACGCACCAACAACAGAGCACGATAAGCGTTTCGCAAAGCTGGAGGAAAAGCTCCGGTTCTTTGCAAGTGTCGCAAAGTTCACCTCCACTGGATCTATCCGTTTATGCCAAGGTTAATGTGCCAAAAAGTTCAAGATGCCTAGAATTCGAGAAATATGACGGCACCTCCTGCCCAAAGACTCACTTGCACATGTACCACGTACGGATGACACAATATGTCAACAATGAACCTCTCATGATCCAATCGTTCCAAGCGAGCCTAACTGGGCCCGCCCTAAACTGGTACATCAAAAAGAGTGTGAACCTCATCGAGACTTGGAGTGAAGTGGCTGACGCATTCATCAAGCAATACAAATTCAATCTCGACATCACCCTCTCTCGTGAAGATCTGGAACGCATCGAGAAGAAGAAAACAGAGTCATTCAAAGAATATGCAGCAAGATGGAGGAACCTGGCGGGGCAAATCACGCCGGAGCCCACTGACAATGAGTTGATGAAACTCTTCTTCAAGACTCTTCCTCGTGAATTCCGAGCACAAATGGCCGGCTCGACCGCGGACACCTTCACCAACTCATCCCCGTGGGAGAACGGATCGAAATCGGATTGAGGGACGGTTGGTTTATAGAGCCCACTGTTGTCACTAATAAAAGGTTCAGTATGAAGAAAGATAAAGACCCTTCTGTAGACGTCAATGCAGCCTATACTGCAGTCACAAGTCATCCCCCGACGGTACAGATAGGCGGAGGGCAAGCGAAGAAGCTACCGGTCGTCAACCTTACCGCGCTACAACAACAAGAGACAATTCACCTCTCTTCCCGGGTCCCCATCCCAAGTATTGGCAATCCTCCGAAAGAAGAACCTACTTTCGACTGAGCCTAAGCGACCCAACGCCGGAAGTTTCGCCAACTATGACCCATCCAAGAAATGTGATTATCACATGGGTGAAATAGGGCACTCGACTGATGAATGCTCCACCTTGAAACATCGAATTCAGAACCTGCTAGACACTAAAGCCTTCTCATTTCAAGCTGCCAAACCAAATGTCCAGAACAATCCACTCCCTGATCACACGGAAAAAGTAAATGCTGTATTCGATTTTGACGTCGGCCAAACCAGGAATGTTAAAGTACACACTACTAAGGTTTATCAAGGGCTGGTAAGAGCTGGGTATTATTCGAGCAACGAAGTGCCATCCTTAGCAACAATGAAAGAAAGGGTGTCAAAAATGGCGGAGGCCGGAATGATTGTTTACGCCAACCACACTGGTATAGTCTCTACTATCTCACGGTCATCCTCGATTGGGACGAAGAGCTTGCTGCACTAAGCAGGAGGACAAATGAGATGGATTCCACCTCATCAGAAGACATCCTTGGTAGAAAGGAGGCTACAGCCCAAACGTCGGCGGCGGAAGAGCACATAGTTATCGAAATTCCCCAACCTTACAATTATGATGGTGACAACGCAGTCCCTTGGTCTTACGATCTTGGTGTTGGTTTAGTCACGAGGTCTGGACGGACCTATGCCCAAGCCAACGCACAACCTACCAAGCCTATCACCGATGAAGAAGCCAAAGAGTTCTTGGCCGTGATCAAAGTTAGTGAGTATAACGTGGTTGATCAGTTGCGGAAACTACCAGCTCAAATCTCTATATTAGAGTTGCTCCAGACGTCTGTCAAGCACCAGAAATCCCCGATGAAAGTGTTAAGCGAAGTACATGTTCCCCGAAACAATCGAGCATGACAAACTTGAGGAATTTGTCGGGGCTATCCTTTTGAAAGACCAGGTGGCATTTTCTGATGAGGAAATCCCGGAGGAGGGTAGAGGACACACAAAGGGTCTCTATATATCAGTTAAGTGCGATACTTCCCACGTTGCTCGAGTATTGATCGATAATGGATCTGCCCTCAATATATGCCCACTAGCAACGCTACAGCTCCTTAAAATAGATGCATCCCGGATCCAAACCTCCAAGACATCTGTTCGGGCCTTTGACGGGACAAGGAAAGAAACAGTGGGAGAAATAGACCTCGATGTCCAAATAGGTCCAACTGTATTCAAAATCTTGTTTCAAGTAATGAATATCCCCACTACATTCAACTTCCTTCTTGGTCGCCCGTGGATCCACGTTGCTGGAGCAGTGCCCTCAAGCCTTCACCAAAGCGTAAAGTTCGTGGTTGAAGGAAAACTGGTCACAATCTACGGAGAGGAAGAGCATCGCATCTATCATGAGACAGTCATCCCCTACATTGAGCCTGATTGCAAAAAAGAATCTAGCTATCAGTCATTCGAACTCGTGTCCACTATACATGAGTCTCGAGGAATTCCATCTCGTGTCCCTAAAATATCAGGTGCTGCACTCATGGTAGGAAAGATCATGGTCGGATATGGCTTTACCCCTGGCCAAGGACTTGGCAGGGAGGGACAAGGCATCCGGCAACCTATTGAAGCAATAAAGAGACCCCGCACCATCGGTCTAGGATACTGCAAAGGAAAAGAACAACACCCAAAGGGAAGGAGGGCCAGTCTTGTACTCCCGCGTCCCGAAGAGACTTTCCCAGGTCCTGCTAAGATGATGCATGAGGAGGAAGGAATAATTGGCACCGCGAGACAATCCCATCATAAATACTTTGACCCTCCTAATGTTGGCCAAGGGGATGTCACTCAACAAGCACTCGTAGAAGAGGAGGATATAACCACCATGCTCACAAACCTTTTTGTAGGTGTCATCGAGAGAGAACCATTAGAGGTGGCGGACGATAACTTTTCGTTCGGACAGCTTCAGCGCCAAATTGATGAATTGCACAATACGGTACACCACATGACAAACTTTTGCTCAAGCCGCTCAAGCATTCCTCTTTATCACAATCGGGGGCCGATAATGGGAATGAACGAAGAAAACCCAACTGACGTAATATGGCAGGGGGATCGTTTGCCTTTACCCCTAGGGAATGTACGACCATATTTGCCACTTCCTAAATCAATGACCGTGATTTTCCCTGTCCTCCTGAAACATGGACTGATCAGTAGGGAGCCAGAGCGCCTTACCCCTGAGTATTTTCTGGACCACAACCCATCCAAATTCTGTGACTATCATTCGGGAGAACTAGGGCACTCACTAGATGATTGCACAGTTCTCAAAGACAGGGTTCAAGATCTCTTGGATGTTGGGGCATTCACATTTCGCTCGCCATGGCTATGTAATGGTCGGGACGACCTCCTGGTAGCACCTAGCATCCGTTCCATGTTCCCTGAACATACTGAGAAGACACATGGAGAAGGCGCAGTCATGGACACCTTGAGTCAACCAAGTGGCAAATTTGACTATTATGTTAACTACTCGACCCCCCGATATTTGTATAACAACTATCAGGACATCGTTCCCGATGAGTGGGGGAGCATGGAGGATCTGACAATCACAAAGCAGGGAGCATCTGGAGATGCGACGGATGACTGGTTTGAAGACTTCTTCATAGGCGCTATCAACGAAGGACCGTCGGAAGGGATGGGTGCAGGCCCGCCTGAGTAGAACCTCTTTCAATTCCCCTTACATAATCCCCTATGCGGGAGCCTTTCTTGTTTTCCTACTAGCTTGTTTCTTTTTTGTTTTTTTGATGTCATTCCCACTAGAGGAATTGAGTTTTGAAAACCTACCTTTGTAAATCCATCTAGTGCTTGATCAATAAAACTTTTGAGGGTATGAGGAAGTACACCAAACTGGCCCGTTGATGATATCCAGCCATATGAATGAAAGAAGAAATCTGAGGCCCGGGCCTCCTCATACCCATCCGCTTTGAGTTTTCAAAAAAAAAAAAATCATTTTAAAAATAGAAAAAACAGAATAGCATCCATGCCTGTGGTACTGTTTGTCCATCTAATTTGTCTACTTTCTGCCACAGATGTGATCTCGCGGTATGCAAGGGTATGGGAACGGTCCAAACCAACATTATAACTAGCAATGACAGCAATTCTGATGAGTCAGATGATGATTCCGAGGAAATTCAACGGAGCTGGAACGACACGAAGAAACAAAACCCCCACCACCGAGGATACCATCACCATCAATTTGAGCAACACAGAGATCCAAGAGAAGTGAAGATTGGTGCTAACCTTCCTGAAGAAGAAGCTGCACGCCTAACTATCCTCTTAAAAGAATATCAAGACATATTCGCATGGTCCTATGCCGACATGCCGGGCCTCAATCCAATGATCGTGGAACATAGCCTACCAACCAACTCTGATATCGCCCCCAAGAAGCAAAGGTTGAGAAGAACCAAGCCAGAGTTATCAAAAAAGATCGAAGAGGAGGTAATGAAACTCTTAGAGGTAGGCTTCATTGAAGTCTCACAATATCCTGATTGGGTAGCAAATATTGTGCCAGTAAAAAAGAAAGATGGTCGGATTCGGGTTTGCGTCGACTATCGTGACTTGAACAAAGCTAGCCCGAAAGACGATTTCCCATTACCACACATAGATGTTCTTGTGGATAGTACGGCGGGCTTCGAATTATTCTCTTTCATGGATGGATTCTCGGGATACAACCGAGATAAGGATGAAAGAAGAGGACAAAGAGAAAACAGCATTCATCACCCCGTGGGACATTTCACTATAAGGTCATGCCTTTTGGCCTAAAAAACGCCGGTGCAACCTATCAACGCACCATGGTCGCTCTTTTCCACGATATGATGCACAAAGAAATCGAGGTATACGTCGATGACATGATTGCCAAGACCGCAAGGGGAAGACCATGTGAGAGCCTTAGAAAAATTGTTCGATCGACTTCGCCGTATATAAGCTGCGTCTAAACCCAAGAAAATGCGTGTTCGGGGCAACCTCTGGGAAGTTGCTCGGGTTTATTGTAAGCCAGAAGGGGATAGAAGTGGACCCGTCAAAAACCAAGGCAATATTTGAATTACAGCCCCCATCGACTGTGAAAGAAGTCCGGAGCCTTTTAGGGAGATTAAATTACATTGCGCGATTCATATCTCAACTCTCTGAAACTGCAAAACCCTTCTTTAAGCTTCTCAGAAAGGACGCACGAATCGAATGGGATGATGATTGTCGATTGGCATTCGATAAACTAAAACGGTATTTAATGGACCCTCCAATTCTAGTTCCTCCAATCCCAGGCCACCCATTAATCCTATACCTCACCATTAATAGCGAATCCTTAGGCGCTATGCTTGCGCAGAAAGGACCAGACGACGGGAAGGAACGAGCCATTTACTACTTGAGTAAAAAATTCACCACATCGGAGCAGAACTATTCCGAATCCGAAAGAACCTGCGCTGCATTGGTATGGGTGCTGCATAGACTCCGGCAATATACCTTACATCATCGAATGTTTCTTGTGACCGAAAATGACCCAATTAGGTATCCGCTCAATCGGCCGCCTTGGTAGGAAAGTTGGCCAAATGGCAGATCCTAATTTCAGAATTCGACATCCAAACAACGTCGCAAAAATCAATCAAAGGGCGAGTGATCGCCGATATGTTAGCTGAATGCCCGGGGGGAATGTATGAAGACAATCCCCTAGATGATCGCATCACGTCAGTAGAGGAAAACACGTGGACTATGTTCTTTGACGGGGCTGTAAACTTATCTGGGTCTGGCACCGGAGCAGTCTTGATATCTCCAGAAGGACAACATTATCCCGTAGCTGCAAAGTTGGTCTTTCCTTGCACCAACAATATAGCTGAGTACGAAGCATGTATCCTTGGCCTACAAGCGGCTATCGAGATGGGAGTGACAAAACTAAAGGTGTTCGGCGACTCTGCACTAATTATCCTTCAAACTGTGGGTAAATGGAGAACAAGAGACGCCAAGCTTGTACCATATCACGACTATCTCGAGGAATTGATAGCGAGAATTCAAAATGTCTCGTTCGAATACCTGTCCAGGTCTCGTAACCAGTTCGCCGACGCATTAGCCACATTATCATCTATGTTACAAGTGACTGACGGGTTAGAGGTAGAACCACTGAAGATTGAAATCCTGGTAAAAAAGGCCCACTGCATGGCCGTGATTGAAGAGCCCGACGGAAAACCTTGGTACTATGATATCATGAGGTACCTCCACGAGCGTGAATTCCCTGAAGGAAGTACCCTCACTGATCGAAAGTACATAAGGAAAACGGCTTCAAAATTTTTCATCAGCGGTGAGCATTTGTACAAAAGGTCTTATGATTCAATCCTGTTGAGGTGTGTAGGTGCAACTGAAGCCATGCGAATAATGCAAGAAGTACATGAGGGAGCCTGCGGCCCACACATGAATGGGTACATGCTAGCCAAGAAGATAATGAGGTTAGGTTACTATTGGCTCCCCCTAGAAAGTGACTGCTCTCAGCACGTGCGAAGCTGTCACCGTTGCCAAATTCATGGTGACAAGATAAATGTCCCTCCAGCTGAGTTACACCAGCTAGCAGAACCATGGCCGTTTTCAATGTGGGGGATCGACATGGTCGGTCCAATCAATCCCAAGGCATCAAATGGACACCGATTCATCTTGGTTGCAATTGATTACTTCTCAAAATGGATCGAAGCGGCGTCATATACAAATGTCACCGCACGAAGTGTGGCAAAGTTCATCAAGCGTGATATAATTACCCGTTATGGTATACCTGAAGCCATCGTCACCGACAACGGATCTAATTTGAACAACAAATTAGTCGACCAACTATTTAGCAAGTTCAAGATCCGACACCTAAACTCGTCCCCCTACCGCCCGCAAATGAATGGGCCGTGGAAGCGGCCAACAAGAACATCAAGAAAATCCTAGCCAAGACGGCCGAAAATTACCGCGATTGGCATGATAGGCTACCCTTCGCATTAATGGCATATCGAACATCAATTCGAACGTCTACCGGGACAACCCCTTTTCTCTCGGTTTACGGCATGGAGGCGCCTTGCCCGTAGAAGTGGAAATCCCCTCCCTACGAGTCATTTCTCGAGGCAAGTTTGACGGAAGCAGAGTGGATGCAGCAAAGGCTCGAGCAGCTGAACATGATTGATGAGAAACGACCGAAGGCTCTTTGTCACGGTCAGTGTTATCAACAAAGGATAGCTCGATCATTCAATCGAAAGGTTCGGCATAGGTACTTCGAGGTAAATGATCTGGTCTTGAGGAAGACATTACCAATCTTTCCTAACCGGAGGCAAGTTCGCCCCGAGTTACAAGGGTCCCTACGTAATAAAGAAGGTGCTCCCCGGAGGAGCCTTGATCCTGACTGAAATGGACGGCCGTGAGTTCTCCAAACCAGTCAATTGTGATGCTGTAAAAAAGTACTATCCTTGAGAGTTCCCCACATTCCGTTGGGAGGGGCTTAAATGTTCAGTACTTAGCATTGTTAAATATTTCCCTGATGAATGAAAATGCCAATGCACGTCTCATATGAATGACAGTTTCTACATGATCGTTTCACCTCAAAAAAGAGAGTTATTCAGCAAAGAAAATTTAAAATGAAAAAGAAGGGAGGAGAGTGCATTAGAATTACTTACTTCGTGTCTCAAGATACCTCCTCTTGACTTAGCATGATAAAGTGGGTTTTTGAAACTGGCGCATGAGAACCCAAAGATCTAGACTCGTCTGATTTGGGAACGCCTCTTTCAAGAAAACAGGGGTGAACAAGAACAAACGACAGGACGTAATAGGTATATACACACGATCAAACTCGGGGCATACAAATCGTAGTAGCTTAAGGAAAGCTTCCTGAGACGCTTCTTTCATGCTGCTTTTGGCCTCCCTCATCTCTCGAGTTATTTTGGCAAGCCATCCCTAAAACTCTGCACAGGCTATCTCCTATCAGTGCAAGCCTAAGCAGTAGTTCCTTCCCGCAACATATTCCAGGAGGTCAAACATTGCAATTTCATAGGCGGGATGTTCAACTTCGGCAAATCGGAAAATGAACACCTTCACTTCCCTTTGAATTGGCTACACAACGGGAGAAAATCCAAATAGTTGAGGCAAATTCTAACCACATTCCCATGATGACTTTCGTTCCGGACACATGCTCTGCGAAGAAGTGATTACCAACGAAAAACCGGAGGTTTTGATTGTCCATCTCGGATTCCATAGAAGCTCGAGGTACATGACCTTGCCCAATCTTTGCTAATGTCCAACAACGAAAGAGGAAAAATTTCCACGAAAGAAAGGCGTTGAAGATGGATCGACCATCATCGGCCATTTGTCTAGGGCCATGGGCAAAGAGGGCCAACCAAAATGATACGCCAAACCTTGGCAAGGCCATAGCAATCACCAACATTCAAGATGCCGAGGCGTCATTGAATATAAACTTTGCAAAAGGGGTAACTTGGTATCGTTTCCAATCCCCACATCCAACTTTATTCCTAACATATTTTCCCTATTTTTGACAGGAAGCATCGGCGTTTTAAAAAAAAAAAAGAGAAGAAGAAAAGAAAACTGACTTGAAAGGTTAATTCGAGCCAACTAATACTAGTCAGCCAAGTACCTGGAGATGACCCATGTTAAATTCACCTGACTTGGTGTAAAAGGACATGTCATTTTAGCGGCCGGATCCCTTAAATAAAAAAGGGGTGCACCTATGGACACCGCCGGCGCTTTAGCCGAGTGGTATCCGGAATGGAGCGCCAGGGTCCGAACGGGGGTTCGAATCCCCAAAGCGGCAATAGCCGCATGTGAAAAAAAAAAAAAAAAGTTTTTAAAAAAAGAAAAAAAAAAGGTTTTTTTCTTTTCTTCTCCTTTTCTCTCTTTGCTTTTTTCTAGCATACCGAGATCGAAATTTCAGGATCTCATGCTCGCTTTAAGCCCCATGACCCTAGGTGCATCCAATCATGTGCAAATTGGTAAAGGGTAATGTTGTATCATCTCCAGTTTTTCAATTCTGAAAAATTCATACACTAACACATTCCCTCTTATTCTTTATAGGTTCATCTGTCCGTCAAAGGTGCGGACAACAAAGCGAGAAGAGATATGTCAAACTTTGATGACGACATTGGATCAACTCTCCCAAGTGAAATTGCGTCCTAAGCTTTGCCAAAATGGATAATAGGAATCTTTCGGGCCTTAATTCGCATTTGCTTTTGGTTCTACTCGGCAATTGATTTCGCACACTCTCAAGTGCAGGGGCAAAAACAAATGTACCTGTCCAATCAAAGATGGGATTTTCAATCCTACTTGATCATTCATGTGTCATTCCCTTTTGAGTAGGGACAATCCATGAACACTCATTTTTTAATAATCCCCCTATGTTCAAACACGTCTGCAGAAACAATTTTTGCATCTCATGCTCTTAGAAAGTTTTCTTCTTTTGAGTAAATTCAAATCATTCTAAGGATGCAAACTCCTTTGTGCTTACTGACAATCCATGCCTTTTCAAAATGATTTTTGCATGATGATTTTTGTCTGTCTAAGTCACTGATTCCACTGAGGAATATCAAATTAGACAGTTCAATAAACAATGTGAGATCAATTAAGCATGCTAAATGAGGAACATCAGGATGATGAAAGGCAAACCATGACCTACATACGGTCCCCTGATTAAACACTTGTGAGGTGAGCATAGGAAATTCTATGTCTACAGGGTAAAGAGTTCTCTCGCGAATGGTACGATGACCAAAGTGATGAGGGGCATTTCGTTTCTCCACCCTAAACACGACAGGTTATCCATTGCCTAACCCCTTTGAGCCTCATGCCATTGTGAAGTTTCTTTCATATTACCCCTGTCAAGAACCACCCCACACTGGGGCAGATTGAAGGAGGAACGGCATCATAAGGTGAGAAAATGGATGAGAATTTTCTTGCTTGCACTTGCATCAATCTTTGGGTGTTTTTATTCCATATGAGCACTCATGATAATTTAAGTGCCATAGAATGACGAAGAGCATATTTGGTCTATACGTTTGTATCCATTGTACAACCCCATCGAGTTTGTAATTTCATTTCAACTCCTCACATTGGGGCAAAGAGAAGGTCACCATCGTTCAAGTTGTATAAGCTGAAATGGCCGACTGCAAATGAAGACTCAAGAGTCTAAGACAGTCTTGAAAAAAAAATGAATGAAAATTAGGGGCATGAAAAAAGCAGTGTGCCTGGTAAAAGCAAGGCTAATGCCCTCAAGGAAAAATGATGCTCAAGCAAAAGTCTCTGTAAAGACGAGCTCCATTGATGAGGAAGAAGACCGGTGACAACATCAAGATGATCACCACCTCTTCTACACATTTTTGAGCTTATAAATCCATTTGTTTCTCAACCCATGAGCCAAACTTACGTTGTGTCCATTTGTATAAGTCTCTTCGACTAGGGCACTTGAATTAACATAGGAATTCATATGTTTATAAGCATCGCTCGAAGAAGTACGAGCAAGATCATTCCTATCTCTTTTCGCAGGGTTCTTGACTTGTAAACCCAAAGATGGCTGTGCAACATTTCTTTCTATAAGGCTTGACCTTCGTGGTCCCCTTTGCTAAACCTTTGACCAAGCCTATATTACGGTCCTGACAAAGACCTCTCAGATTGGTAAAGTTGTATCATTTGCGAGAATATTCGGATCCCTGTTGCCATAATGATAGTGAAAGGGTGAGATTCCTATGATCCCGCATCAATGGTCGGGACAAAATAGCCTTTTCAATGAGAGTGAGTGCAAGGCCCTTTCAGACTGAAGGCTCCTCATTTAACATGTTCAAGACATTCTCGTTTTGAGTATGAATTGTCTTTTTGAAAATTTTCTCCAGTGGGACTTTGGTGATGAAAACCAACAAAATATTGTCATGCATGAACCCTATTTGAATTAAAAGGTTCACGTATGCACAAATTAGTTGCACATATTGCACATTTGTTTGACAGGGAGACATACTTTCGAGAGAGCGAGAGATATCATCATGTCTCCAACTTACCGGAGGTGGGAGACCTCCGGGGATATTTGAGGCACGTCCTCGATATTCCCAACTTACCGGAGGTGGGAGACCTTCACGAGTATTTGAGGTTTGTCCTCAATATTCTTAATTTACCGGAGGTGGGAGACTTTCATGAGTATCCAAGGTCCGTCCTCGATATTCTCAATTTACCGGGAGGGAGGAGACCTCTAGGGATATCTCTCGTGCGTCCTCGATATTCCAACTTTCCAAGAGGTGGGAAACCTTCGGGGATATCTCGGCTTTAAGAGGTAGTCCCCCTCTTTGACACCGTGTGCTTCCATACCGACGTGGAGTGCCTCTGTGGCCCGAAGTCAGGTAATGAAAAAAACCGGTGTCCTTGAGAAAAATCAAGCACTTAAAAAGATTGTGTCCCGAGAAAAGTCGGTACATCCCTGAGAGAGTTCAGGTAAGCAAATTGGTATCCCTGAAGAATTTCGGGTACCTAACAACTCTTTGCTTCTACAGGCGACCGGAGAATGGTCCGAGTCCTAGAAAGGCAATCCCCCGTCAAGGCGACCGAAGAATGGTTCGGGTCCTAGACAAACAACTCTTTGCTTCTACAGGCGACCGGAGAATGGTCCGAGTCCTGGAAAGGCAATCCCCCGTCAAGGCGACCGAAGAATGGTTCGGGTCCTAGACAAACAACTCTTTGCTTCTACAGGCGACCGGAGAATGGTTAGAGTCCTGGAAAGGCAATCCCCGTCAAGGCGACCGAAGAATGGTTCGGGTCCTAGACAAACAACTCTTTGCTTCTACGGTGACCGGAGAATGGTCCGAGTCCCGGAAAGGCAATCCCCGTCAAGGCGACCGAAGAATGGTTCGGGTCCTAGACAAACAACTCATTGCTTCTACAAAGGCGATCGAAGAATGGTTCGGGTCCTGGAAAAGCAGTTTCCCCATATCATCAATCATAGGTACGTTTTTCTATATCAGCATCAGATAAGGAAATATCCTGATACTTGCCAAAAACTCGGGGTTCGCACCCCATATCACTCTTTCCTAGTAACTAACTTTGGGGTATTTTTCTTATCTATTTTAGTATGTATTATGCATTATTGCCATTTTCTCGCTTTGGACACTTGGTCCTAGGTGAACTATCATCTATTGCATATGCATGGATAAAATTTAGGTATCGATTCGTCTTTGAAGGCAACCTCTCGCGAACTCACCTTCAAAGAAGAGGGGCAAAATTGTTGATACCTAAATTTTGACCAAGTATTTGCACTTAAATTGCTTAGAAAATTAGGGACTAATTTGGCCCTAACAAAAAAGAATTTTTGATCACCTAAGTACTAATATTATTTACTAAGTTTTATTTTCCTATTTATTTTCCTTTATTTTCGAGTAAAAATAAAAATAAAAATAAAAAAAAAAAAGAAAAAAAAAAAGAGAGGCCCATAGAGGGGCCGGGCTTTCGCGCCCAACCCTCTTCTTCCTCATTTCTTCTTGTCCACGCGGGCTCGGGCCTGTCTTCCTTATTCTTTTCTTCCGCTTGGGTCGGGGCCCATTCGGCCCCCTCACCTTCACGGCCCGGCCCTCTTCATCTTCATCTTCTTCTTCCCTTCCCTTCTTCTTCTGCGCACGCGAGAAACGAGAGGAGCGGAGCGGAGGACGGAGGATAAGGTAGCCGGCGACGGATGGGGGCGTCTCGCGAGCGCCATCAATGCCGCCGAACGAAGCAACACGATATTCGGCGAGAAACCCGGACGGATATGACTCGTCTTCAATGCAAAGCAAGTGGTGCGGTAAAACGGGGCACGCCGGTCAGCTCATCGTCGATCGGCGGTCAAGCCCTCGGTCGACCGGTCCTCCTCGGCCTATAAATAGAGGTGAGCGAAAGGGGGCGAGAGAGGAGAGAAAAAAACAAGAGAAAAAAAAAATCGTGAGGAAGAGAGAGATCCGAGAAAGAGTGAGAGTAGAGGTTCTGCAAGTCCAAGAAAAAAAAAAAAAAAATCGAGAGAGAGACCCGAGGGATTAAGCCTCCGCGGTCACCGGCAACCCCCCTTCGAGCCGACCGGTGAGTAACGCCCGTATTTTCGTATTCTGCTTTCATTTGTTCAAAGTTCGGGGTCGGCTCCCGAGGATCTCGGCTCGGGGATGTGCGAGGCGACGAAGGCGCTCGCTTTCCGGGCTTGCCCGCTGTCCGACGCCACGAGCCGCGTAGGGAAACCCTCGCCGACCCCCTTCGATTTGTTGCGTGTGTCGCCATCGCCGGTCTCGCCTCTGTCCGTGCGAACCGCCCGTCCAAGTCGCGCACGCCGTTTGCCCCCGTAAAAATATTCGTGCTCCGCCTCTTTCGGCCGGGATCTCGAGCCGACGATGCCCACTGTCCCTCATCGAGGTAAGCCTTCGACGGAACGGAGCGAGGCGGCGACGCCGACGCCGTCGTCTCGGTCGCCGCGGCAAGCCGCGGCGAAGGAGGAAACCGGGTCAGCCCGCGGGTTGGCTCGACCCGGTTTGCTTCAGCTAGGGTTTTGTTTTTCCCTCGAGTGGGCCATAGTCGATGGTGGGCTGGGTTTTCATTTTAAATGGGCTCAATTTTGTTTTGTTTTTGGGCTTGGAGTGTCTTAATTAGAGGATGTTGGGTCGGGCTCATGACGAACCGGGTCGGTTCCAACCCGGAAATCTGACCCGGTTCCTCATAATAATAATTTTTATTTTAGTTTTTTTAAAAATTAAGTAAAAAAAATAGTTTTTATTTTTTAAAAAAAAAATTTTAAAAAATCGAAAAATCGAAAAATATTTATATTTTTTAGGAAAAAATCGAAAATCGAAAAAAAACAGTTTAAATTTTTCAGAAAAATCAGAAAATCCAAAAAATAGTTTATATTTTCAAAAAATCCGAAAATATGTTTTATTTTCCAAAAAATCAGAAAAATCCAGAAATAATTTATAATTTCCAAAAAGAACAAAAAATCCAAAAATATCTCATGTTTTGCAAAAAGCCAAGAAAAACCAAACAAAAATGTTTTTATTTAAAAAAAAAAAAAAAAAAAAAAAAAAATACTTTTCTCATAAATGTATGAAAATCCTTGAAAAATTCAAAATTTCCGAACCCGAGGGTTTAAACAAGATTAGGTACCGGAAGGGCATTAGTGATTAACTAGTGTAATCAAGTCCCCGATCCTAGTTTCTCTGGTTGCGTAGGAGTAAAATATTTCTCCCAATATTTTCCTTGGGTTCCTAATCGACCCACCCCAAACTGATTAGTGGCGACTCCTTTTTAAATGAAATTGAATTACATGTTAAAAACTTGAACATTAAGTCGTGAATTGGTGGGCTTGGGAGAGCCCGGGCTAAACCCTGATGAAAAGCGTACAGCCGAGCCATTAGCCTCCGAAAAAAAAAAAAAAGGAGGTCGCGACAGGCCTTTGCTTATTCACTGTTACTCAGGCCGAGCCAGTTTTGGAAAAATTAGTCCACGAACTTGCAACCACCTTGGACACTATTATTTTCATTTAGCAAGAGAGATCGAAACATTGGTGAATATTTGATGTAACGGAGTTCTAGTGCATTTCATCATGGGATTGGTGCGCGTGTATTTTGGAACCCGGTATGATAATTTCTTTCTTAGTTTAATAATATGCAGCACAACTAGAAAAAATCAATTATACAGCAAAAGCAAAGAGTAGTTCGAATCTTTCTGGTAGCAAGAGTGCAGAGTAAAACTATCTGGCAAACACGCGACGACTCATGCCTTCTGTTTTCTTGGTCTGAATCAGTCCACTTCCACTCCTTCAGGTAATCTTACGAGGACAAGCTAAATGGATGTCAGAGCTAGGGGTGAGCATGGTTCCAGGGTAGAACCTGGAACCTGAGAACCACACCAGTGGGAACCTGTAGGTTTCAGGTTCTAAGGTATGCAGGGTAGGTTCTAGGTTCCAAAATTTGAAGAACCTGTACCCGATGGTAGGTTCTAGGTTCTCGATTGGTGGAACCTGGAACCTGTAACTTGTAACCCGGAACCTAGAATCTAATACAAGTTTTTATGTTTTTCTTAATCTATGTCTTCACGCGATTCTGAGATATTCCATAATGTTTGATGATAAGTGTACAATCCAAAACCACTAGTCTAAACTTCCATTTTATAATTGAGAATTTTATTTTCATAGACTATCAGACTAGTGGAAACTCCAATTGCTTCTTTTAAGATAATGATTCTATATAATATAAGAGTAACTAGTGTATTAAAATCACAAAATTTCCTTAATACCATTCGACAGGTGCATATAGACACTCGTTCTCAAGCAATCGATAATAAAATCCTTATTCATTTTTATTGTTGTGTTTATTTACATATTGCTTAACTAAAGATGAAAAAAAGAACCTGTTGGAACTTAGAACCGACCTTGGAACCTGTAATAGGGTAGGTTCCAGGTTCCATGTTTCGATGGGTAGGTTTTAGGTTCCAAAAAATAAGAAACCTGTACTCAATGGTAGATTCTAGGTTATAGGCGGAACCTGGAACCACTCACCTCTATTTGCAATATGATCAATATCCAGAAAAAAAGAATTATGGATGATGACATGATTGTTTTATGACTTAGGGAGATCTTCATAGAAATTATGTCGCGATCATTATAAAGACTATGTTGGAAGGGCTGATCACGGTTCTCGATTCTAGGGAGGGAGGTTCCGGTTCCCGGTTCCTCTTTTTTCGGAACCAGAACCGGTTCCACTTAAATAAAATAAAAAAAAAACCTGTTGGACCCTGGAACCGACCTTGGAACCTGTGAGAGGGTAGGTTCTAGGTTCTAGATTTCGACGGGTAGGTTCCAGGTTCCAAAAAATGAGGAACCCGAGCATAACAGGTCCCATATTATTTGAGAAGGATTAGTAAGCCAATTACAAGGAAGTATTTTGCACCTTTGGCCCTTGACGATCTAATATGTTACTTGATTGGCCTCCCTAAAACAATGGACAATTTGAGTATCTTGGAAATGGGCAATGAGACTTTTGCCTTCGGTGATGAGAGGTTCCACGTCCCATGCTGGCAGACTGCGATTGGTAAGTCCAATTCTCAAAGCCCGACTATCGAATCCCAAAACTAGTTTCAGTTCTTGTAGTGAAGAGTTTAATGGCTTCCACATATGCTAGGATTTCCCACTGTGCATCCGAAAACGGTCACGATTTTCGCAACTTTGGTAGTTTAAGAACAACTCTTCCATTCCTTCGAGAGCCTTGACCGAGATCTGCAGCTTTATTGCAGGATTCAACCAGACTTCTTTCGTCCATCCACAGTGAAGGAAGAGGCGTTCAACGGTTTCTAGTCCTTGTTACACAGAAGGCAAAATGGATGGCTCAGGCAAACTTTTCATTTTGAAGATATTCTTTTTTACGTAGGAAGTGCAATTTGGCACAAATTGCAAATTGAAAACCTGATTTTTGAGGTGGTATTCAACATGGATATCAAATGCCACAGGGATTTAGGAGTTTGGTATGATGATGATGCTTGATCCATTTGCTACTGGAATAGCCTGTGACTTTGAGATGGTTGGATGCAGTCTTCACCGAATAGGTCCCCCACTTGGTGCCGGCCCACATCATTTTGTCTTTCTCGTCATTCGGCCGCAGACGAACTGCTAAAACTTCATTAAAAGTCATCTCATCAAAAAATTCTGGATGAAGTTTTTCCTCCCATCCGGATTCTCGTTGATTAATTCAGCTACTTTCTCTGATTCACCCTGATTCAGGGACCTCCCTCAATTACTCTGATCTTGAGCCATCTATCTTCTCTAATGTTGATATCTTCAGTATTACTCACAGAGTAACAAGTAAAATACAGACCTTTCAGGATTTCGCTCTCTAGCGTTGAAGGATTTTGGGAGATTCTCCATGCTTGCTCGCATTGCATGGCCCCCTTGGAGGGGATTAAATCGCTGAAGCCTAGCCCACCACGATTATGTTTTCTTTTCAAAACATCCATCTTTTCCAATGAAATCTTGACTTGGAATCACTGATTTTCTGCTTATGATCGAAGTAATCTTGTGTTCAATAGCTCGACAAATAGAAACCCAGACTTTAAGAATGAACATTGCGTATGGATGTGGGGCTTGCATAACTATTGTCACGCCCGACCTTCGAGCACGCAACAATCCATGTTTCACTTGCAATCATTTGAATGTAACGTCCTAGGACTCGTTGCCGACCATTTTTTTTTTATCTTTTAGTTAAATGCATGTGAAAGAGAATCACAACCACCCAATCAATTACAATAGCAGAGATAGCAGGAAAACCTAACCAGGAACACATCAAAATATTATGTATAGTAGATATGCGAAAAAGAGTACACTACATTAGTAGTTCAAGAGAATAAGTCCTTTATATGAGAGCCCTTCCACCACTAGAATCTGTCCTTGAATCCTAGAGGCAAGGATTTAGAGCACTTAGCTTTCGAGAGCCAAACTTCCAGATGTTTAGAGCCAAGCCAGCACGTCTCCTTTTCCTCTTAGTGTGAGCAAGCCAGGTAGAGATCTAGTTCTAGTTATCAATAAAATAGTTAGAAAGCTAGTTTTAAGCAGGCCAAACTAAGTTTGACTTTCTTTTTATGTCATCGGGATTCCGGGTGCCAGCCATTCCTAAGATTTTTTACTTATTTACTGATTAACCCTAGGAAATTTATAAGTACAAGCCCTTACCATGGGCATTTTCCTATGGAGTTAATGAAACCAACAAGGTCAAGGTTAATCTACTTCTTTCAAATACAACCACGAGCCACAATATGTGTCGGTTCTTCATCCTACGCACCTGAAAATAGTTATATAATAACCAGTGAGATAAAATCTTAGTAAGTTATAATCCTAAGCCTCAATTAGGAAACCCTCACCTCAAGTGCACCCTAATCATGCAACCTATTAACGATGGCAAATTAAATGCAAAGCGACCACTGCTTTGCTCTATCTATAACTTGCAATGAAATCTCAATCACAGCATATACCAATAGCCATTAAATACAATCACAAGCGATTTCACTTTACCTTGGCACACATACCCTGCATGATATAATATAATTCATACTATAATAATTTTAACAAGCATTTCACATAATCGAACATACATCAAGCTTTTCCATGTATTAGCATCCACACGTGTTCAGATTATTACGACCTCTCGAGCCATGGCGCAACCTTATGGTTGGCGGTCTACTAGTCCAAAAACTAGGCATTGTCCCTCCCGTGGGCACAACAACGTCATGGGCCTCCCCTTAGACGGCATTTTCGCAGGAGCATTGGTTCGGCCTCTATCATGACTTAGCATCTGACTACTATCAGGCAACCGATAAAAATCGGGCAACCTCAACGACCACGACACAACCTGAAAGTTGGTGGTCTTCTAGCAGCGCTGGGTATTTCCCTTGTGTGACCACGCAACACAACCATCTACCATATCATTTCTTTATTTTCTATCACCAATGCAACCATGGTTCATGTTCACGCAACATGCTATTGCAATTAATCACACGTACAATGCAATGATATACTATTCAATGGTCACGTGAACTTGCATAATTCAACAATTTCAGGAATAGCCAACAAAATCAGTTCAAGTCATATTTTAATCATCAGTCTCAACCAACCGAAGCTATAATATTCACATGGTACTCAAGATAGCAATCAGTAGTAACTATTCCCATAATACACAACAAATACTGGTAACTTGTCCACAAGTATTTACTTTGACAAACGATCGCGTACCTCAATTATTTAATTATAACCAATTATTCTCATAAATAATTGACTATAACCAAATAATTATAAACTCCTACGATTCCCATAATAAATGTTAATATCTAGGAAAGTACTTTAGTTAATTATCCTGATAAATAACTAACTCTCACAAAAAATCATAATTATTCACTATTTTCATAAATAATTACTTAACAATAAGTAATTTACTTTCAGAAAATATTCCATGAATATTTAAAGGTCATATAATATCATCACATTTCTCAAGAGGGTTAGAAATATAACAATGGCGCTCCCCATTAAATTTGATGTTAAAATATGATAGTTGTAACACAATGTATTACCCAAGAAATCCATTTGGCACCAAATTTGATCTTTATCCTGCATGCGTCGAAAATCTCTCTCAACTTTATTGTAAGCTTTTTTTTATCCTTCTTGAGTATAGCTTGGAATTTCTTTTTTCTTTTCTGACTCTAAGTTGATGCAAAATGTCTTGCAATATCCAAATGCTGCATTGAATTTGCCTCGTTGACAAATGTATTTTAGTTTACTGCAATCAGCTCAGGCAACCAAGGTTTAAGACGATTAATCATAATTATGGAAATAATTCTAATTGAAATTACATAAATTGATGGGTGGACACTGATCTAGGCTCTCCGGATTTGGAATTTTAGGGATAAGAGATATGTGTTCCATTGAGGTTGGGACTAGCCATTCATGTATCAAAAATGCATTTCATCATGTTGAACCCATGTGGCCTATCTGACCCTCGAGCTTTGAAAGCCGCAACTGCTTCTTTCGCCTTCCTTCAAGTCATTGCAGTGGTCAGACATTTATTCATTTCATCCAAGAACAAGCAAGGACATTGGTCTATGATTGATTTCTCTTGCTAAGCAGCAAGTTGATGGGAGCACTATTGAAGATGAGGATGCACGCTGTGGGTTTGACATGGGAATAGAAAGTGAAACAGTGTGAGTAAAGAAGAGGATGATCCTCATGCTCTCTAAAGCAAAAAACATCTAGGTCATAAAGATAAAAAGACGAGCCATGGCTGCAAATGTGAGATTCAATTCTTTACTTTTATATCCTCTCGTTTCTACCTCTCTTTCTTTCGATATCCTTCGTCGAGGCCGAATTTTCTAGGGTGAGATTATCTAAATATCTAACGTGAGATAACCAATTTTGTACTTGTTGGCTGTTGCCTCAATCTATGTACATTACATAATGGCAAAAATTGCAATCATCTATTCGATTTCCGTCAAGACATCACGGAACTATCGTTATCTAATTTCTCTCTCAAAAAAGATAGACGGGGGACTATTCAAATATAGAGAGTAACGACGTCAATTTCGCCAAAGTTGAAAGTAATGCTTATTCCCTTTTTTTGTCCAACAGATATACCATGGGCAAACTGACATGACTGCATTTTTTATTTTAACATGTCGATGCTTATACTCCCCAATTCCTCAATTTCCTCTTGTATCTTTATGTTCCCCAAAAAGAGGGAATACCCTCTTAATGTTTTATATCCAAGAGATGCTGAGATCTGTATGAGGTACTAGACAAAATAGTTTAAGGTCATATTAAGGACCATGGGGCTAAAGGAGAGAAGGAAAAAAAAAAAATAAATAATTGGGTTGCTGTAAAACTGGGAGCTAAGAAGTTGCGGTTTTTGGGAATCAAGGTGTAATAAACGTTCACGGGAATTAAGGTAGGCCGCCACCCTCGGATTGGGGATTGGATTGGATTAGATTGCTTTTTAAGCCTTTTAATTGCTGGAACATGCCATGATCGACCACGTCCCTATCATAAACATGCCCGATTTCGATTTGTCCATTCCTCAGGCACATCCTGTCCGTTTATTCACGAGATCGTTTCTTATTCCCCCTCTCCCCTCTCCCCCCTTCCCCAAATCACTATCTGCTTGATCACCTCCGGAAAACTAGTGTACATGATTATTCTCATCAAATCCTCTCTTTCTTGAAACCTAGTTTTACCAGATGAAGCAGAATCAGTAAATGGAATAATCAGGACATAAGATCAGATTTCCATTCCCTGGAGCATCGCAGCAACAGTCCTGCAGGTTGATATACAATTAAAATAAGCACACAGGGAAGAATGATCATTCTACTAAAAGATAACTGACGTACCTGAATAAGAAACCGTGTAACTTGTCCTGGATATGGCATATGCACTTCCAACGTTTCTTAACTAGTATGGAACCCTCACGATATGCCCAAAGACCATGCTTATGCTGATAGTTCGCTCCAGACATTATAGTTCTTCAAAAAAAAAAAAAAGAGTATGTAGTGTAAGGAAGTGCATTGTAGGATTCGCACCAAACATTTACGTGTGCTCTTGCTGTTAGGTATCCTAATATGTTGGGGAATCAAGCCCCATCATCGATCAAATGGCACCAAAATCAAGATGACTTACCGAGTTCGATATCTACGCTTCCCTCTTGCACATTTTGGGTTTCCATGCCCTCTTAAGGTCATTTGTACCCTAAATAGTGAAGAGTATATATGCCAAGTTTACATGAGCTTTTCAGTTGTTTTTGAAGTATGATTCCTCATTCACTCAGGAGGCAGATACTATCATTTTGAAAGGATATAGTATTTGTTGTGTTGGCTGACTTCACTGGATAGACTCTAGACTGAAAAATTCCCCAATTGGATCTAGTCCATAATGAATACTCAAAAGCAAAAGATGAATATCCGTACTTTGAAAAAGGAAATTACCTCCTTTCTCTTGCCGTGCCAAAGGACAAACGAATTTCAGGTACTCGAAAAGAATTTTACATATGAACCACCTGAAGAGAAGACATGTCATTGCTTTGGGCTAAAGATCGACAGTCCAGGGCTTATAGTTGCTCCCAATCTCTGTTACTCATTTGTATCTTAAAAGTAGGAACCGATTAAATAAGCACCAAAATGGTGCCTCCCATTTACAACACAAAAAATTCAGGAAATAGAAAGGAGATATAGTAGTTCACATTAAGACTTGTGTATATTGTCATTTAATACATGATCTTACAGCTTGCATTTATACAGTTATCGACAATTAAGAAAGCTCAGCAATAATATCAGGTATAGTCATTTTGATGCGTTAGCTCATTAGTCGGACACATGAAGTCAGACATATATCATTAGTTGGGGCGGCGACAAGGACATCATTTTAACGCTCTGTGGAATCCCAAATGCAGGAATAAATTAGAATATGGCATATGTTCCTTTCTCCGACTTAAAGAAACAAAATCAGTCAATAAAACGCTTGCCTTCTTTGGAGATGTCTCGTAATTATTGCATGCGGTGAGTCCCCTCAATCCATTGGACAAGTCCTCCGGCAAAACATCGTGCCCAATAGAGTCAGTTGCAGCACGGGACATGCTAGTACTGCCCACCAAAACAATGCAATCTTACGTTGCTCGACAGGGAACACGCACCACACCATCATGACCGATGAGTCTCTTACGTCTTCTGTGTTTCCTCTCTGCAGCATAACCATTTTCCGGGCCATACCTTCTATGATCCTTATCTACATAACCAACGCAACCCATCATGTGTCCGTCATCTCCAGTTTATTGGTTCATATTTGATATGTGTGCATGCTGCTTTTTTCCTTCTATTTGTCTATCAATTGAGCTTCTTTTTCTTTTGTGCGAGAAAGCGTCATCCAGCATTTCCCCTTCCTCGGCATTTTCGCCTTCTGCTCTTTGATGACTGATCTTTTTGATATCACTAATAACTTATCAGGATTTTCCCTTCTCCCATATCGTCATGGTCCTTTTCATGATCAAGCTTATCGCTTCCAGCTAGATCGGTCTTCTCTCCCTCTTGACTTTCTCATCTTCCCCTGCCAACTCAACTCCATCCTCTAGCTCCCTCTCAATCAGGTCATCCCCATCCACGACATCCTTTTTCTTTGTCATTTCTGCACACTGCTTCCTGTTTCTTGGCCTTGCGGGCCTGGGCACATGAGTGGCCTGGTCCAGCATGGGGTCTAGGAAGTGCGAGGAGATCTTCGGGGCCTGGTGCAGCTTTCCCTCCTGCTTTAGTGGAGCTACATATATATTCTTATCCCTCTTCTTTAGTGTGTACGCCACTTGGTGTAATGGTGTTAGGGGCACTGTCAGAGAGGCAACTTTTGAGTTTCGACGCGAAAAAGACGGAGGCGGCGAGAGGGCTGTGGAGGAATAGTACAAAAGTAACGGTTACGTCCGGTATTTATACGGTTCAGGCAAGGCCTTGGCATTGCGACAAGGAAAAAACCGCTCTCGAGTCCACCAGGAAATTATCACAATATGAGTTAGATTCCTGAGACATGCAAATGTTTACCACTCAAAAATTAGTGAAAATGCATGCCGTGCCATGGCGGCTTAAAATTGCTATGATTCGCCAAGCTCACGATTAGAATCTGCATGCTCGTACTTCTTGGTATCACGATCGGATATGAAGTGTATATTTTCGTGATCTTTTTTCGACAACTGAATGGATGACCCGGATCCTGATAGGATCAACCGGGCAGGAGGAGAGAAAATGAGGGAAAGAATAGAGAGAGAGAGGCCTGTCACTCCTTTGACAAAAACCAAAAAGTTCCCCGTTCATGTAAAAGGGGACGACTTAGGGTGCGAATGATAATCATTCTGACCAGAAATAGATTTTTCAAATAGAAATAGATTTTTCTATTTCTAGTTCGAATGAGTTTTTGGACAAAAAAAACGCGTTTGAAAATGACAAAAAAATTTATATTATTGGAATAGAAATTCATTTGATAATAAAAAAACTTTTACTTTTCTAAGTGGCGGCGATAATGGGAGGACCGGCGGCGGCGGCGGACGGCGGATGGCAACCAATGACCGGCGACGGCGGTGGCGGCCGGCGGTGGGCGGGGGTGGTGGTGATGGTGGTGATGAACGGCGGACGGAAATAAATTTATTCAAGTAAGAAGTAAGAAATAGAGAAATAATTTCTGATTTCATTCCGTAATAGAAAAGTAAAAAAATTTTGTTTCGATTTTTGTTCCAAACCTATTTCTAGAATAGAAATTTGTTTCGAAAATAGAAATTAAATTTTTTTTACCAAATGGATTTCTATTCCGAAATAGAAATAGAAATCTATTCCGAAAATAAAAAAAAAAAATGGTTACCATACGTAGCCTTAATACCTCCCAACCACCCCCACCCAACGGCCAAAAAAAGAAAAAGAAAATTATTACATCGCCAAAGCTGGAGACTCCCTTTTTTATGTCACGTGAGATAGTTGCT
The DNA here is from genome assembly GCA_014182845.1 of Corymbia calophylla. Taxonomy (NCBI): domain Eukaryota; kingdom Viridiplantae; phylum Streptophyta; class Magnoliopsida; order Myrtales; family Myrtaceae; genus Corymbia; species Corymbia calophylla. Next base: position 25,300,607 of record CM024695.1, read on the forward strand.
AAAATTTCCATTTTGGCCATAAAGCTTTTGGCTTTTCTTCTTTTTTATTTTATTAATGATATCATTTATTACTGTTACTATTATTATATTTTCTGGCCACGCTTGTTGATGGCGATTGACTCCGGCCGTTGAACAAATTGGCATCGGCTTGGCTCTTGACATGTTAGCTGAAAGGCTTCACTGGGACAACATGGTCCAGGGGCTGCTCCCCTGAAAAACTCTCTAATTTTAGGTTCATTTTTAATTTTGCCTGGAAAATTTTTTTAAAAAAAATTCTCAATTTTTACAAAAAAAAAAATTCCACTTGTTTTTTTTCAATATTTTAACACTTATGATTGTCTCAAATTGTTAATCAAGAAGTAATATCTGATGATGAATCTCTAATTGGCATTGTTGGTAGTTTAGCAAAAAATCAGCCATGAGGTCTTGTTTTTTGATTTTCTTTTTTCGATGAAACAAAGCTTATTAAAATCACTATTTATGATTGTTGTTGTTCCATTTTCTCAACATACAACTGATTTGGTGCTAATAATTGATATTCGTTGTCCGAATGTTAATTTCATTATTTGATGTTGGGTTGCTAAATTCGAAAAATACAAACACGGTGACATGCAAATTACAATTGGAAAATCAAGGGTGGCAATGTGACATAAAATGGTTTTTGCAGTTTAGCAAAAAGCACGCGACAACCCCTCTCTTGGTCGTGATTTTTGGTCATGAGGTCCCCAGTCCCAATTTTGGACTAAAGCACTATTCATTTATACAAGTTGATTTTCTTTTTTGATTTACAAGCCCGACAACGGGGGCCGATCCATTCTTTAAGAAACAAAAAGCTCTAGGCTAATCCAGACATAACCCTCGGGTTCATTAAAATCATACCCAAAAATTGGTATTTATTAAGCTATTAAACCCTTCATCGATCAGCTCCCACAATTCCGCATTGACTATTTAATTTGCCTCTTATTTTCTCAACATACAACTGATTTGGTGCTAATAATTGCGTGCGTGCCATAAATGATGTGATCATCTCATGCAACGTCAAGGGATACTCTCCCGAGACCGCATGCCCAACAAACGTCAAGGGATACTCTCCCGAGACCGCATGCCCAATGAACGTCAAGGGATACTCTCCCGAGACGGCATGCCCACAGAACGTCAAGGGATACTCTCTCGAGACGGCGGTTTCAACTTAGTGATCATGCAAGCATACCATCACAACTCACTTATTATCTTTGAGCATTAGCCAATGCACACATGCTTGCATATGAAACCTCAAATCGTTTCTCACAAAAGCGGTCCATTTCCGGTATCCCTTGAACAAACCACTTCTCCCACCTTTCTCATAAAAGCGGTCCATTTCCGGTGTCCCTGGACAAACCATTTTCTTTCTTTTGTGAAAATCACACGATTCATGCGAATGTTCATGCCACGACACATCAAATTCACTTCATATGATCAAGGCACATGAAATTATGCACAATTTCAATTCCGGATGAAATGCACGTGAACAAGGGTCGTGAATGCACGTGAAACGTGAACGTAATTTCCGAATTTAAATAATTAAATCATTTAATTCATAAATCACATAATTTAATCAATAAATGCAGAAATTAAATAAATCAATCAATTAATACAATTAATCAATTTAATCAAGCAAAGCATGCTTAATTAGCACATAATACATAACTAAGCATAATTAAACAAGATTAAGCTAATCTAATCTTAACCCTTAATCTAACCACCTATCTTAGGGCTAATACACTTAACTAAACATCTTAATCAGCCCTTAGCTCTAATTAACCCAACCCTAAGCAAGTTTAGGCACTAAATAGGGTTTAGGAGCTAAACTCACCCGTTAAGCGGGCCGGCGACACGGGCGCGGCGGCGGCGGCGACGAACCCGACACCCGGGGACCTCTACCACGACGATCCAAGGCGGTCCCGGGCTCAACACAGAATCCCCATGCAAGTTGGATTAGGGTCGAGGGGGAACCACTTGTGGCTGGGAGGGGCGGTGGTTTAGTCGAAAATGGAGAGAAACGAAAGAAAAGGCGGAGCTGTGCGGGGGGGGCGACGCTGGCTACGTGACGGGACGGAGGACCGGTGACTCACGAGTCGGACGGCAGCTCCTTTCGGCGATCGACCACCGTAAACAGTACGTAATTTCTGTGCTGAACATTTTGATAGGTGGCACGGCCCGAGATTCCACCGGGAAGGCAACGAACAACTCAAATTTCGGTGAGGGTAAACTGAAGGAGAAGCAAGGGGAAGAGGGCTGCGATTTTGGAGAAGATGAAGAGGAGAGAGAGAGTGAAGTGAAGGCTGAAGGATAAGCCTTATCAAGGCCATCAATGCTTGCCCCACTTGCCAAACAATTGACCTCATCTTCTCTCTCTTCTTTTTGACTTTTCTTCAAAATATCCAAGGGCATTTTGGTCATTTCCACCTTGCACATTTCCCAATCTGTCCTTGGGCTGAAAATGAAGGGCGGGCCTAGGAAAAAGGCTGGAAAATTAATAGGAATGGGCTCGGGAATTTGTTGGGCTCGAACGGCTTAAGATTAGACAACGAGGCTCGGGAGGGTAAATTGTCGGTTTGGCCCAACGGCTCACTCGTTGTCTCGGTCTTCCATGGTGGCCATCCCACCTTGGGCGTGAGGCCCTCACTGCAAAATCCCTTTCCCAAAATCTCGAAAAGTCCGTCTCGGATGCATACACATGGACGTCCTTGACGGCATGATAATAGTAGACGGAATCACCCGTCGATTATTTTTGTCCGCAAATCGACTTCTAGTCTGCTGAATTTTTATTCTTTAGTCGCACGAGTTTTGTCCTCACTAGCCTTTTATCATTTCCGAGTGAGATCAACCAACAATGCACTGGCGAAATTTTTGCATAGTGATTGGAGTCTGCTGAATTTTGATTTTTTATTCTTGGCCTTTTCGCAATGTTATTTCCAGGCTTAGTCTCAACGTGTTGTAATAAGAGATTCCATGAATCATTCTATCAAACTTCACCAAATTGATGAAGCATCCTGCTAATCTTAAGGGGTGACCTTTTAGCTTTATGAATCATGAGATAAGCTTGTGACATTGCCGGTATTCGGGACTGAGTCTTCAAAATCACAACTTCACAATTGACCATAATATTAGTTACCATAGCATCTTTACTAATTGTGCTTATTATATATATAGTTGACCATCATATATGATATCATCCATCCACACATGAAATTATCAAGATTAGTTTATTCCTTTTAATTTGGTTAATCCTTGCATGAGTTAGAAATTTCCATTGATGTGAAGTTGAGAACTTCTGACAATAATTGCTTTTGCAAATGAACGATTTTGCCACCCTATGAAGCTTCTTGAACATCTGAAAGAAAGCTACGCCCATGAAACTGACTAGAAATTTGGTTAAAGACAACCTTGGCAAGAGTCATCTTACCAATGCCCCCAATACCGTGGATTACTAGATAATGCACATCAGAAGAACCTTCATCTAACAAGCGCATGACGTCTTCAACACAATCTTGAATTCCAACTAAATGATGGGGCAGATTTTTGTCTTGTTTATTCTGCGTGATTCAAAACTTCAGCAACAATTGGTCTAATAAGTTCACCCTGGCTGACATATTAAATCCAAAGGGTCTAGTCAGAAAGATTGTACATAGAATATTAACCTATCAAGTTCACGAATATTGTAGATTAAGCACAGAATGAGGAGAGTGTTATATGCAGACAACAAAAATCAATTATAAGTAAATCTCTACTCCTTCTCCCCAAACAAAATATTAATTTATACTATATGACGAGTAATCTCTTATAAAGTATCAAGCTCTGACTCTCTCTCTCTCTCTCTATTAAAAAATCAATCAAAATGCATGTCGATTTACTTAAAATGAATTGCCATTATACTGAATTTAACGGCCAACGATGTAAATTGTTAAGATAAGAATGACATCTTAATCTTTATAAAAGATGCTCCTCATCCATAAATGTAAAGTCGAAAGCTTTGGATTTTCTTTCTTGAAATATATGCAAAGGATCTTGTTATTTCTTTTTTATTGCTCACTTATAGTGTTTGCTTTGTTTTCTAGTTTTGCATGGATTAAAATACTAATAGCCAGAACAATTCTTCTCTATATCAAACCAACATGATTTAGAAGTTGAGAAAGAGTATTTTATTCTACCTAAAAGATGTAATTGAATAATGAATTCAAATTGATTTGTCAAGTCTCGGTAGAAAATTCCTCTAGCATTATATTATTTTAGATCTCACCTTATATGTTCATCAATTATTTTGTATACTTTATTTCTTCATATTTTATTTCTTGTAAGATACTATAATCGTTCGTTAAAATTATATGTAGGCCTTGTCATGCAAACTCATTTAGATAGCAATGTGCACTTGACAAATTCATGACCTAATGGTCTGCACTCCCCATCAGACACGAAAGTCGCTAAACCCGAGTCGCATAATTCTCATACATTTGCAATTCTATTTGTAGAGCGGAAATCATTTGAAGTATCGGAATACATGTTGCACTAGAAAAAAGTGAAACATGACGCCACGTTTCTTTCCTTCGACAACATTCAGGGGCGACTTACAGCCACAGTTAGTCGTTATGAAAAAAAATGACGTGTATCTACAAGGTGCCAACGGAAGGGCTTAAGTCTTGAAAATTAGGAGGAAAATTATGAGAAGATCTATAATACAGCACAAGGAAGCCTCATCTTAGGACCACCTTTAACTTGCTCTCCACTTGTTCTCTCACCTTCCACTGCAAATCATAACATGGCTCTGCTATGTTAGCGACTCCTTTTCATGAGTAAGATGTTAAACAGCAAAGGGAAAATTGAAATGCTGACCAGAAGCTAAAAACATGTAGTTTTCTTACCTGCAACTCATTGATTTCTTCATCTGTCAGTGAACGCTCCATGGAGCGATAAGCAATCCTGTAGCAATGGCTGGTCATCCCTTTCTTGTTTGTGAAATTATCAATCAAGCATACCTGAGAGAAACCACTCAAATCAGATCAAAGTATGCTTCAACGGCAGAGGAAACAATCCAGCAGAAACAGTAGGTAAGCTTTTCCAAAATTAGTTGACATTGTTAAAGGCACAATGAAGGTCAAGACGAAACCTCCTTAACAAAGATTTTGTCATCTTTTTTCTCATCTCAATTAGCAGAGATATTGCCTGATATAGTGGGCTTATAATTCCCATGTTGTTGATGTCTAAGCCAATAACATATGTTCATCTCGACCATAACTCCTTTATGCACATTTTCATACTCAAATGAGAATCGGTGTTCGTATGCTTATAAATGGCTACCAAGCAACAAGTCAAGAAGGCTTGGGCAGAAAGCACAAAACAATTAGACAATAAAGAAATCACTGTGGGTTAAATACTGTTCTCTGCATGGAGAGTCCTTTCTCTTTTGGTGATTAATATGTTGAACCTGAAAATTAAAGGAAGACAAAATGATCCAGCCACAAGTTGGTTCTTTACTTTACAGAAACTAGTAACAAATGGACCCAGGCAAACCAGCTACACCTTTATAATATATCTCTCAGAATATCATTGCTCTTTCTTCAGTCTAGCCCTAAAATAGTGTGGCTTTTCACAGATTCCAGGATACAAAAAATACTCAACCTAATAGCAGCGAAGTATGCAAGCAAGAAGCTTCAGCAGTCTAAGTTCAAGCTCCAAAAGTTCATGAAAATCCATCCAAATTGAGTCTCTTGCAATAATATCTACAGGAAGCAACTCTTAAAGATGACATGTAGAAAAGAAAAATGCTAGAATGCAAACCTCCTCAACGAGATCACCAGCAATGCCTCTGATCACTTCACACAGATTGTTTTCAGTAAAAGACTCGTTAGTCCAGAAGCTCATGTCCTTGTAACAAGGAGGAAACTGCCACAAGCAAATCATTTCCATAGATTAAACTGTAGAAGGATCTCCATACCAGGTTACTAACTAAAGTAAATGATATCTCTTCCAACTTAAATGTGCAAAACCCTGTATTTGTTAGATACTGGCGGTGAAAATTTTCTTGATGACCACTCATGCATCAAATTCTCATATGGACATTCAAAATTGAAGGAATACAAACAAACCAAAGCTAATCCTACCTTCGAAAATGCCTTGAATTTGACACCAAGCTGGCCTTCAGAGAACTGAGCATCAAAGCACAACACAATACTCATACAATCAGATCCACAAGGATCTCCCACAAAACTTGTACAGCATAATAGTCAAAGTAATATGACAGGCAAAATCCTAAACCAGAAATTACCTGAGAGGTAAATCGCTCATCAGTCGACCAGAAAAGCCGAATATCTGGTATGTCAAATAAAACCATAGCAAGTCGTTCTAATCCAAGTCCAAATGCCCAAGCAACGTTATTTGAGTTACCACTTCTCTTCAGAATTTCTTGTTCAGTAACACCACAGCCCAAAACTTCGAGCCACTTTTCCTGACACAACAAATGATGAGCTAATAAGATGCAATTCCCTGTAATTAAAATCTGTCAACTGTCAAGCAGTCCAATCAGTATATTAGCATCATAAAAGAAAATATCTTATCTCTTGTCCTAGTTCAATCAACCCAACAGAAAAGTAGTAACACTATCATAGATGGTCACTATGCATATCCTGATGGGAATGATGATGCAAAATCACTAGAGGAAAAATAGTAATTATGTTGATGTAACAGGCTTCTTCTAGGAGGTTGTCTAGTGCTTATATTGTCTCAGAACTCCACAAAATAAAGAGCAAACAACATTCATTTTAACTCTCACTTTCCTTGGAGAAGAAGGATAGACACTGGAAGCACACATTCTGTCTGTTTGGATGTAAACTTCAACTCCATACTTTGAACATGCTTTAGAAATAAATGCCTACACTCACCACCTAATGAGTGGAAAATTATTGTAGCACATATTAGACAGCATCAGCTAATTTAGCACAGACCCAGTTCTGCTATATATTTACAGTGTATAAGACCAATGGCACTGCTGCAGGAAAATAGCTTATTTGCATTCTCCACTTAAAGATATATCATACAAAAATTGTCAAAACACTCGAAGATGACATGCTGCCAGAGAAAAGTAGTAAACAGAAAATACAGCAGACTTCCGCCAAAAAAGGGGAAAAAGCATCTTTGAAGTTGTATTCTTTGTTCTTATACTTGTTCTCTATATTACTTTAAAAAATTATGGTCATTGCATTAGAGAAAAGTTGTTTGCCTTTAAGAGTAAATAGTTATTTTCCCATAATCAAGCTCATGAGAAGGCAAGACCCATACCTGAAAATATATCTCAAGCTCAAATGATGGATCAGTAAATGGGAAATATGTATCAATCCAGCGCATTTCCACAGCACCTAAGAGTTCCAATGTACTGGAAGGGTGAGAACATAATTGTAAACATAGCAAACAAGTGCGGTCATCAGAAACAACAACTTTGGATAGCTTTGTCGACAAAATCATTTAAAATTTTCCTCAATGAAAGGACCACAGAAGTCAATTACTGCAGCACACTACAATATTCTCAAAATTACCCAAGTTTATGGCATCATTCTCCAACGTGAACATATTATTGGAATCATTCTAAACTCCATTAAAAATACAAAAAATACATGTCTTCCTCTGTACCATAACAAGTTCCTAGTCAGGGCATAATCTTCCATTTCTGCCACTTTCTATTGCAAATGAGACTTCATATCTACCATGATGGAAAACTCTACACCACCCATTTCTGGTTTCATGGAAGCACAACACTTGTTATAGTAGGTTTTCAAGCTCCCCATGTGAACTTACCAAATAAGTGGCGTGCCAAACCCTCCAAACATTTCTTTAAATCCTCTGCTGCATAGGCAGTGCCATCCTGGCCAGATAACTCCCAATCATTTGGAGAATAAACACGAACACCTTCCATCTGTATAATTCATTGGAGATTTAAAACCAACACTTGAGAGAATAGTTCTATGCGATTCTATGATATACATCTGATGTAAAAGCAGGTGGCGCTTCATGATGTGGAGAAAACCTGATGAAAAACCGGGTAATGCGTTGAGTCAATAGAATCTCTCCGATAAACATCTCCAGTAACAAGGAATTTTTTGTGGCCCATGCTTAAAAGCTCTGCTTGGTGGGCACTTGTATGGCACCTCAAAACTGTTTGAGGGTCAATATAGTATGTGTCATTGTAGGTCCGGCTTACATGATCAGCAGGAACCAGGACATCATCAAAGTTCTGCACGAAAGGGTTTTCAACAAAGCTAACTCTGTGAGAACAATTTCATTTTCAGCCCTAAATCTAAAAAAACACGAAGAATTTTTTAATAAAGCACTGCATTTTAATATGGCAACCACCAAATTCTCATATAAACATTTGTCACCAGCAGCATATCTTGGCAGATTTAACCAAAGAGGATGCATTTCACATGTTTGTTTGTTAAACTTTTACCCTATGTCTTGAAAACTTACCAGAAGCATCTCAAGGTCTGAAAGTTTAATGTAGCTGACTGCAACATTCCATACTTCAGGCTTGCCAGTAAAATAACATCCATACTTGAGGATGATGTGACGATCACTCAATAATATAACTCATCACTGATTTTATCCTCATCTTTCTTCTTAGTTTCACCTCTAGCCAAACGATCAATTGCTATCACCCAGCAAAGAATCCACAACAAAACAATAAGGATGCTTAAGCATATCATTCAGGACATGCACTCAAAAAGACAAACAAATCCTTCCAACTAGTTCAATTCCTCACCAAGAAACTGAAATCAACAACCGAAAGAAATCACTGTTTTGGTCAATCAGAGATATACTAATCAATTAAGAAATTGAGCATCAACCATGAATATGGCTTATTTCCTTATCCCATGAGGAAGATTGTTATATGCTGTGCACATATTCAGGTTCACTTCATGTTGAAAATATATCAACAGGATAAGCTCACAATGAATGAAAGCTTTTCACAACCAGTGTCTTAGATACCAGACCTGACCAGCTAGTTCAACTGGTTCGACTGGATACCAGCCTGGCTTCCAGTCCGATTCGTGGTCCTTTGCCGGCTCTGGTCAAAACCAGTCAAGAACCAGCTAAACCAGTCCAGACTTGCTGTATTGGCTGTGCCGTTTCAATATAAACTGGCTCATTTGACTGATTCTTTGACTCAATAAGAAAGAATGAAGGATAGCAGGGCCAGGTTTGAACCCCTGAACCAGAGTGATGAAGAATGCACACATCCAGCTGCACTAAGCATCATTCAAATGACTATTTTTGGCATATAGTGCTTATTCTTAGTTACTTGCTTCACTAAAAATCATTTGTCAGGTAATAATTCACGAGTCTTGATCCTGCATCCAAGCAAAATAATTATGTTGCTTGAGCTGCTGGGTTGGGCAAAAAAGTTGTCACATTAATGTGTTATATTACATATATTTCCACTTTATTTGAACTGGCCAGTTTTAGGTTCCTCCCCCCTGCCCCCCATTGGGGGGGCAGGGGATTGGTCGGACCACATGCCAGTCATCCATCCAGTATGGCCACCAGTACAGTTTTTTAAACACGGATTGAAACATTAATTTGGTGAAAAAATTATAACGATCACATCAGATATATAGATCCTAAGGCCCTTTCTAATGAAGAAACCTGGGAGACCTAACCTTGTGCATAGACAAGGTCGACAGTACAAGACTCTCCATTTATACAACAGCAAAAGGAGTCATGTTAAGAAGAGCCTAACATCATCCTGTTGTTTCCAGTTAGGATAATAAGTTGTATATGATTCTTTAGTGGGCTTCAACCTACATAACTTTTTATGCTGGACACCACAAATATGACATTGTTACCCAGAAATAACAGTCATTCCTTTCTAGGTATCTGTTAGGTTGTTGTAGCATGGAAATAAACTATTATGATAAACAAATTGAAGGGAGGACCTTTGATTGATATGAGAAATGCATAAAGGAAACTACCATATGATTATACTGTTTTGATGTAAAATCTAGTGAACCCCATGACAACATTTTCCTGGTTCTTGCCCTGCCTGGTATATGTAAGAGTTGCCAATCTTAGACGCCTACTTCTATGTAAAACCTTCTCTCAATAACTAATATTAATTTAATATACAAGATGAATAGATTCATATCTGACTCCTTCTTTTGGTGCACTGAAAATATAATAGAAATAGTCTTTTGGAGTTGCATAATTATTCTCAAGAACCAAGGGGAAAAAAAGAAAAAAAGAAGCACCAGAAAAACCATCAAATCCCCTCAGGAACAAAAATTCACAGTTGCCTTGCTACACATAAGAACATACATTGACAGCTCCTTTGGAAGTTAAGGTGTTGGAACATTTCCAGGCAAACACGTAAATACCCAGAAGAGACTCAATAACATCATTTTTCTAATCCATGAAAATATGCCATAGAAAGTGCACATAAAAGCTAGAGATGAAGAACAAGATCAAAAAATCTGAAGTTAAGATAACAATTTTAGCTTTCATTTGTTCAACGTTCATCTGAAGTTGAACTTTTGTAGGAAGATGGGAAGTAGTAAAATAACATCAAGATGGCCCCAGCTGAAAAAGAACTGATCAGAAGATCCTGAGCATAAACACCCTGAGTTCTTGCACTAAAGAGAGGAATCAAAATGTGGTCACAATTCATCAGACACTTTCAACAATTGCTCAGTCACAGGTGGCACATCTTTAGGAAGAATATCACTCATATTCTCTTTTCATTTGGCACAAGGCCTGGACACAAAGGCTTACAACAAATACACTTTGATGTTTGGTGTGATCTAACAGTATGATTGCTTAAGTTGAAACTGCCTCATTCTTCTGATCCTAGAAATTATAGTATCACTTCCTAGCCATCTCAAATATGAACTGAGGAGGTTTTTCCCTCACAACCCCTGCTGATGTTCTTTGATAATTGTGTTTTAGCAGGAGTGAAATGCTAATATGCCAAAAACATATTGAAATTCATTCAAACTTGAATGAGAAGAACCACCACAAACAGGTTCCACCATTGCACTTCCTCTTATCAAAATAAAAGTAAAAAGACAAAAAGAAAATAATCGAACACAAAAGAACAAGTATGAGACAGGCAGAAAGACACAGACAAACAAATATCAATGCTAATCGCCAAAGAAGACCATACATATCATAGCTTTCATGATTGATTAAATTATATCAGATTGTTTGACAAGTTTGAAGCCTGACCTGTTTTATGGTGACGATTGGACAGAGATCATCAAACTTGTCAAACTTGTTCTCGTAATTAGAATCAAAGTAATCATATATCGCATTCTTCAAAATTCCTATCGGATGTTGGTTCCTTCTGTGAAGCTGCTGTCCAAGTTTTGTAAATATAGTGTCTGGGATATTGTTTGTAGGCTCATCTCGCACGACATCTGCAACCCAACCAAATGGTCAACAAGTAGAAAATCTAACAGCATTACAGAATTTGCAACCATGATCTATAAAACCTTGCAGAGAAGCTGCCCGCCCTGAAATCATGTACTTCCTCATCAGGCAGCATAAGGGCAGGGATAAGCTCAACCACCAAGCAAGATTACTTATAAAGGGTAACCTTATAATCCTCTAACTATACTTAAAAAACAGATACAGGCTACAGTACTTCCATAGAAAAATTTCAATCTGTTCAAGATACTTCACAAAACTTCCATGCCACACCAATTTAGGCAATTGTGAACAACCAAAGAACTACAAATGGGACAAAATAGTTATAACAACCTGAAGGAAAACAAAAGGCACCTGGAGTTATTCCACTTTTATTATAAGCTCATGAGTACAAAGAATAGTCATAGACTTAATCGCTCAAGAATACTCATTATTAGATCACTAATGCGATGATGAGATGATGTTAGATACACAAAACAAGGAATTCACATAATCAAGCATCCATTCACTTTGTCAGTTCATCATAACAACTGAGACATAACAAAACTCAGAGCATAAATCAATTTGTCAGTTCCATACATATGCATGAGCATTGCAGATGCTCAGAATAAGACAATGAAGAGAAACACAGCCCAGCATTCCCAACATTCTGCCAGTTAGGTAGCATTAGAGAACTAACTGGATAACAAGACAAAGCGAACCTTACTTTTTGCAATAGATAAAAGCAAACCAAGTGCAAACTTTACGCTTTTCTCCAAAACTTGCTAAAAAACAAGACGAGTTTTCAACTGAAGCCAGTACAATAATCCGTCTTTCCAGGTGTTAGTCTAATTGTGCAACTGTACATAGAAAACCAAACCCCAGCACATGCACATTTCCAATCACAGACCCCTTATCCAATAAAATCACTCAGTAACCATGAAACAGCAAAGACAAGGTAATTTGTAATTCACTAAGAGAATTTAGAGTGACATGAGCAGAGATTTGGGTATAAGAAGAAGAATTCAGAGTGGTCAGATGAGAGGCCAAGAGAGAGTACAATAGGTGAGAAAAGGCATAATTCCATTCACCACTGTTGAATTATAATCAAAGTGAAAATGAGCTTATATGGCCTTAAAATTCAGCCTTAGTAACATCCCATTCACATGACAATGGCATAATAGAAAATACCTAATCAACCCTAACTAGCCGATACTTCAAAACAAATAGAAAATAATAAAATGGACACCTATTGCTAGCACACTAAAATCATGCCATCACATATTACACCATGGATCAATAGACTAGCCTCACGAAAAAATCTTCCTTGTGTCGCATTATGGATACAACTCTGTAGTTGTACTATTTTCTCCAAAAGCACACCTTCTTCACTCCTTTAGAGTACTTCATGCTTCAACCAAAACCACCAAAATTTTTTCCAAGACTCGTACTTGGCTTGGCAGTAGAGCCACCTGTGTATAGCTCAATGTTATCGAACAAACATGTGCTCTGCAAGTCCCACTATAGGTGAGAGAGTTATAAATTAAGCATTGAAGTCTTTAGGTGGCTTAATAGTCTAAAGAGATAAGGTATTGCACACAACTTCACAATTTCTTTCTTGAAGCCATCTATGCACCTGAAGTAGCTGTTTAACAGTTGCAGAAATTTCAGGTTGCTCAGGACACTCTACTTGACTGCTACTAATGTTGATTCCAACTTCATTTGAACAATGAAATAATGAGATAGTTGCAGCTGATAAGAAATTCCAATTTGGGAAGGAAATATGTATGAGGAGCTTAACCTTGGAAAATTTCTTGTCCCACACTTGGACCTCCTAAAGGCAATTAAGAACCACAAGGTGTCACAACAACATGTCTCATCATCACTCTGCCCTTGATTTCTTGTAGAAGAGCAAGCAAGTTGCAATATGTGTCCTGTTGTATTACTAGGCAAGGCATATGTACAGAAGCTAATTTGCTGCTCAACATGGTGCACAGTCCAATTTCTTTTCTGCTCAACATGGTCTATGGAGAAAAGCATCATTAACCAGCTTCAAATGATCGAGTCCCTTATCATGCAATCCAAGACAGAGTGCCTGTCTATGTGATGACTAGTGCCTTTGCAAGATGAGCACCCATCTCATTATATCACCCTAGCAAATACTATGCAATCACGCTACCCGCATATCTTGACAATAACTGAGCCTGTCATGCTAATCTTAATAAGCTGATCCACACCAATCAGCAGACCATTACAATTAAGCTCCCAGTGATCTGCCTTCCCAGGAAATTCAACACAGGCCAAACGAGCTATGACTTCTGTAAAGTGGATGAGCTCCACACTAGACAACTTCACACAGAAAATAATGCCCATTGCCTTGACTAATTGATCATCATGAGTATAGTGAGCAATGATAGAATGGAATGACAGAGTGCAAGCAAAGCTCTACAAAATGGTTTGGATGCTCCTTCACTCTTAGTCCTTTTTGAACTTATTAAGTTCATCTTTGCCCCATATGAAGTATCTGCTTCAGTTATGGTGGGATATTATTTAGACTCCTTTTACCATTGTGGATTAAACCACCCTGCTTGTAAGTCAATGACACAGCTAAACGCATTGATGAGCCTTCCCCATTTAGCACACTAGCACACCTAGCATTTGGGCAAAATTCCCAATTATCATTTATTTGTCTTGTACGACTGAAAGTTGTGAAACTAGGACTGGTCAGAAGATCTCTGATGCCATCTCCCAATCCTCCTCCAGCATTTTATCAAACAGGTTTAGTTCTATACTTGTCAATCTCTGTCTAAGAGTACCTAAGCCCGATGGCACTACAGAGAACCATGTTTTCACATTCAATAATTCATTTAAGATAACACTCCGGAGTGAAGTGCCTCTTATTTGCCTTGTACCAAACAACACATGGGCAAGTTTCAACTCATAGACCAAATGGCTTACTTATTATATTGCCAAACGCCATTGGTCATGACAGAATTACTCAAGTATCGAATCAAGAATCGATTCCCGGGAGTACACATGCTAACGCGAACTCTGATTGTATTTATCGAACTAACCACGACCACAAGAAGGAATCAGAGGAAACCAAACCAACCCACGAAGAAAGAATGCACCACCAAGCGAATACTACAGTCCTTACCATCTCTAGCGATCTTGACGCCACCTCGCTCAAGCACCGAAGCAACGGGAGCCCTCCATTTCTGGCTGCGAAGCTTGTCAGCAGAAGAAAACGCCGAGGAAGAAGAGGCGGCGGTCGCGGACGACGAGTAAGGAGCCGAGAACGCGGTGAAGCTCCTCCTGCCGCTCCGGTGGAGAAAGAGCAGGGCTTTGGAGAAGGCGGCGGACTGACCAAACCCAATGGCCACGGCCATCTCCTCTCTCTCTCTCTCTAACCCAGAATCGGGTTGGGTCTGTGACGCTATGAGGCAGAGTGTCGATCTCAGTTAGAGATATGGTGGCTAAAATGTTCTTGTGGGAAGGGCGTTTCTGGACAGCAATGCAGACACAGGGTCGAATAGGATTCCCAAAGCTGAGTTGAAATAAAGTCAGCACCAAAAAGAATGAAAGGAGGGCGATTGGTAAGCCAAACCGAGGCCGATTTTGAATTTACCCTTAAAATTTATGACCTCCCAAAAAAAATTCCCGTGAAATAAAATGATTAATTAAGAGCAAATATAAAATTTTGGAGTCTCTCAGCAAAAAATTAAACTCATATTTTATATGAATTTACGTGTCAAAAAGTTGCATATTGTGGGAGTTGGCTGCTTTGGTTTAAGAAAAGTCAAAATGGGCTTGTTGTAAGATTTAAACTAAGCAAAAAGTGAAAAGTTAAAGTTTATCTAGATATTAAACATCTAAAATCTTACAATATCAATATGCATCACTATATCAAATTTTTTTTTTTTTTTCATGATTCTTGAAATTTAACATATCTTCTCATATTCAAATTAAGTTTCTCAACAAGTTCCCAAAAATACTTGTTAAGCAATCAATTTGCAAAATTTCACATTTTTCTATGCATTGGCTTTTCTTATAGTCATTCTAATAAAAATTGAATTATTCACATTTAAATATAATTAACAAGTGTCTCCATGGCACTCATTAACAAAATCTTTCTTTTAAAATTTTATTAAAAAAATCTTTTTTACATTTTGAAAGAAAATTAATAAGGAGAAGTAGTAAATAAATTTTGTTTTTGTTTTTCAAATAGGCCTCAGAGACTCAAAAGTAGTTCCCCTCTAATCACAGTCAATTTTGGTAGTTGTAGCTGGGGGAATAAACTTGTTGGGCATGGAATATTGGGAAAATTCCACTAAAGGACTTGAAGTCAACTCATTTTTTCAAATAAGAACTTAAAATGAGTTTTAGTTTAAATAAGGACCCTAAATGAACCTATTTTATCAATTAAAATAAAGGCAATCTTGTTTGAAATTTGTGATTGGCTAAAAAAATAGGAAAATCCAAAATGAATTGAGTTTAGATGTTTACGTTTTCTTCTTTCTTCTCAACTACTCCTCAACCAAATCACTGCTCGATCCTCGCTTGATACTTGAAAGCATCAGTCTATTGTTCCCTGTCATCTCTTCTTTCCAAGGTTTTGTTGTCCACAAGCTTCAAGTTTGTCGTTCGAGTGCACCGCTTGAGCGACCACCGTGGCGAGGGGTTGTCTCTCTGGGAGGCGCTTCAATTGGTAGCAATGGTCGGTGGCTAGGTAACGATGACCGAATTTTAGTCACGTTCTGCTCGTCGAGTTCTGTTGCGGATGCTTTATTTAATCAGATGGTGTGCTTTTTGGTTGTTGGAATTTTGGAAGAAGGGATATTCTGCCTTGTATTCAGGTAAATTTGACTTCAGGTTAGCAATACAAAGATTGATAGTTCGTTGGAGCTTAAGAAGGCCGAATTCGTTCTGGGAAGTGCTATGAATGTTGTTAGCTAGGGGTGATCGAGTCCAGGGTGGGTAGAGTCCAGACCTGGACCCTATACCCGACCTTGTTATAATTGGTTCATCTTTTTTGGACCATGTACCCTACCCTGCTTTTATTGGACCATGTTTTGGACCTGACCCTGTTTTTCCGGTCTGAGAACAAGGTTGACCCTATTTTCATTGGAACTTGTTTTGCAACCATTCAATATCCTATACGGCTTTAAATTTTATATTAATTAGCGAAGAAACAATAACGTAATCCTCATAACATTATAAGACAAAGCAAAAATCCCAACAATGTATAAACATTAGCAACAAAGAGACTCAAAGGCACTATATAAAGAGACGATTTTTTTTTAAAGGGTAAAAACCGATTTCAAAACCAATCCGGTTCCAGGTGGGTCTTTGCTTGGACCCTATTCCCGGATCGGTTTCAATCGGTTCCCAAAAACTAGAACCGGTTCCCGGACCGGTTTAACCGGGAACCGGTTCCCGACCCTATTTTTCGGGTGGTTCGATCCGGGTTCCCGATAAACCCGGTTCAGTTGCACACCCCTATAGTTAGCCAAGTAATGATATTGCTGAGAGAATAGGGTTTGCAATTGATTCTTGATATTCCAAATGAAATCAAAACTTTGGCGGTATGTAATGATCATCTGAGAATTCAACAAGTATTGGCTCATTTTTTATTAAATATGGTGAGTCATGCTCTGTCACGCCCCGACTCTCGAGCTCGCGGCAACCCCTTCTCCATGGTCAATTGAAAGCGACGTCCCAGGACCCAGCGACGACCATTCATTTTATCTTTCGTTAAGCGCAAGCGGAAGATGAACCATCCCCAGACAATCAATCAATCAAACAGGGATAGAGGGATGAACAGTAAGAACAATAGCAACTACTCATTTATATATTCTTACTGGATTAACCAACGGAGGATCGTTTTTCGAATTACAAGCTCGATAAAAAGGGCCGATCCATCCTCTAAGCGAAACCAAAAGGACTAGGCTAATCCAACAGTACAGAAGAACTCTCGGGTTCAACACCACAGTCACTCAGACCCATCGGACTCAAGCTCCGTTGGGTCGATCACTGGAGAAGTGGGGGTAGGATCCTCCACTGCGGGTACGCCATTCTAAAGACCTGAAAATGGTTAACCATGACGGGTTGAGATAAAATCTCAGCGAGTTCTTCCCCTGAGCCCCGGTTAGTACGCCAACTCAACCCGGGGTATCTCTCCAGAACCACCCCTCACTCAACTCACAACAAACAAACAAAGAACCAACAACGAGATAGGGCAACCAACATAGCAATATTCGATTCGCATGCAACCTTACCCGGTATGCCATACCCTGCACGTTCAATCTCATACAATGCAATCAAGGCACATGGCCCTTAGATGAAACAGTTCATCAATCACATGCGAATCGCGTCACAAGCGATCTCACCTGGCCATTGCCATACCCTGCACGACTGTCAACTCATGCGTGCGTACCATAAATCATCACAATCATCATGATCATCACGACACTAAGAGCATGCGAATAATCAGAGCATCTCACACAACTTTCTCATGTCTCACACTCACACATGCTCCGATTATTAACGCCCCCTCACCAACGGCACAACCTTATGGTTGGCGGTTCTGGCTAAACCAACTTCGTCCTCTTTACCTCGAGGCACGGCGACGTCAGGGGTCATCCCTTCCCTCAGACGGCATTCTCGAATGAGCACAGGACCCGCCCACTACCGCAGTCCCGTCACATGTCCCCCGTCAGGCAACTGACAAAAGTCAGGACGACCAAACGGCCACGGCACAATCCTATAAGGATTGGCAGTCTTCCGGCAACGCCGGGTTCCCTCTCTTAATGTGATCATGCAACACATCATCAAGCAATCCATTTATATCTTTGCTCTGTCGTGAATGCAACATTGCACATGCTCATGCGACATGCCATTTCAAATAACCCACCCAATATGTCATGCGATCTCACTCGACAATTTCCAAAATTCAATTCAACCAACACTCGATCACGCAATTCATCAATATTCACGAGTATAATTAACAATAGGCATTCCAATTAATCACAACAATCAAGAGCACATCAAAATAAGACTAAATTTAGCTTCTGCATGAACAGTGCCGTGAACAGTAATTGTGAACAGTGCTCGTGAACAGTAATTATGAACAGTGATTTTTCCGAAATTCAATTAATTAAAACATTTAATCCAGAAATTAAACAAAATATTAATTAAAACAATTAATCAATTCAATTAAAGCAAATCATGCTTAATTAATCACAAAAATCACATAACCCTCATTTAAGCAATAATTAAGCACAATTAGCAAAATTAAGCTAATCTAATCCTAACCATCTATCTAATCACCTATCTTAGGGCTAATACAACTTAATTAAACCCCTAAACCAACCTTACCACTAATTAACCAAACCCTAAGCAAGTTTAGGCACTAAATAGGGATTAGGAGCTAAACTCACCCGTTAAGCGGGCCGGTGACATGGACGCGGCGGCGGCGACGAACCCGACACCCGGGGACCTCTATCTCGACAATCCAAGGCGGTCCCAGGCTCAAAACAGCAGCAACAAACTCGGAATCCCTCTGCAACTCTGAAAAACTGACTGCACAGGAGGAAAGAAGCTGATCGGAGTTGAACGGGCTGCCCGGAGCTCCGGCGAGCGGCAGGCCAGCAACCGGCGGCACCTGGGGGTCGAGGGGGAACCACTTGTGGCTGATATGGGCGGAGATTTAGTCGGAAAGGAAGAAAAACAGGTGAAAAGGCGGAACAAAGCTGCTGCAGGCGGAACAGTGACGGTCCGGTGAGCAGTGACTTCCGGCGGCCGTACGGATCGTCCGGAGGCTCCTTTCAACGATCGGTCGACGTCATCTGAACGGATTTCGTCTTCTGAACGCAACGGCGGGTGGCACGGGCCGAGATTCCAACGGGAAGGCAATGAACAACTCGATTTTCGGTGAAAGGTCAGAACTGAAAAACTGAAGGAAGGAAGGAAAACTAGGGAGAGAAGTGGTGCGGTTTTGGAGAAGATGAAGAGGAGAGAGAGAGTGAAGTGAAGGCTGGAGATAGGCCTCATTAAGGCCATTAATGCTTGCCCCACACTTGCCAAGAAAATGACCTCATCTTCTCTCTCTTCCTTTTGACTTTTCTTCAAAATATCCAAGGGCATTTTGGTCATTTCCACCTTGCACATTTCCCAATCTGTCCTTGGGCTGAAATTGAGGGGCGGGCCTAGGAAACGGGCTTGAAAATGAATAGGAACGGGCTCGGAAATTTGTTGGGCTCGAAATGGCTCAAGTTTGATAACGGGCTAGGACGGGTGAGAGGTTGGTTGGGTCCAATAGGCTCACTTGTTTGCCTCAGGCCTTCCACGGCGGCTGTCCCACCTTGGGCATGAGGCCCACACTGATCTTGCCAGGCCCACGTGTCACGTCCCAACTCTCAAGCTAGCGGCAACCCCATTACCTTGGTTGATTGAAAGCGACGTC
The DNA here is from genome assembly GCA_014182845.1 of Corymbia calophylla. Lineage (NCBI taxonomy): Eukaryota > Viridiplantae > Streptophyta > Magnoliopsida > Myrtales > Myrtaceae > Corymbia > Corymbia calophylla. Next base: position 25,320,495 of record CM024695.1, read on the forward strand.
CCAAGACCCGTCGACGACCATTCATTTTATCTTTCGTTAAGCGCAAGCGGAAGACGAACCATCCCCAGACAATCAATCAATCAAACAGGGATAGAGGGATGAATAGCAAGAACAACAACAACTATTCAATTATTCAATTTATTGGATTAACCAATGGAGGATCGTTTTCCAAATTACAAGCCCGACAAAAAGGGCCGCTCCATTCTCTAAGCCAAACCAAAAAGACAAGGCTAATCCAACAGTACACAAAGAACCCTCGGGTTCAACACCACGGTCACTCGGACCCATCGGACTCGGTCTCCGTCGAGTCGATCACTAGAGGAGCGGGGCAAGATCCTCCATTGCGGGTACGCCATTCTAGGGGCTTGAAAATGGTTAACCACAACGGGTTGAGATAAAATCTCAGCGAGTTCTCCCCCTAAGCCCCGGTTAGTACGCGAACTCAACCCGGGGTATCTCTCCAGAACCACCCCTCACTCAACCCAACAACGAGACAGCCAAAACCAAACAACAGCCAACAACGAGACATGGGCAACCAACAATCATACATCGGTTCGCATGCAACCTTACCCGGTATGCCATACCCTACACGTCAAATCTCATACAATGCAAGCAAGGCACATGGCCGTCGATGATACAATTCATCAATTACATGCGAGTCGCACCACAAGCGATCTCACTGGCCATTGCCACACCCCCGCACGACTATCAACTCATGCGTGCGTACCATAATTAATGCAATCATCACGACATTAAGAGCATGCGAATAATCAGAGCATCTCACACAGCTTTCTCATGTCTCACACTCACACATGCTCCGATTATTACGACCCCTCCTCCTGGGCCACGGTACAACCTTATGGTTGGCGGTTCCTAGCTAAACCAGTTTCGTCCTCTTTATCTCGAGGCACGACAACGTCAAGGGCTCACTCCCAAGACGGCATTCCCGAAGGAGCACAAAACTCGCCTATTACCGCAGTCCCGCTGCGACGACAGAGGCCGGGACCCGCCCCCATACCGCGATCCCACATAGAACCCCTCCCCCGGGCATCCGACCAGAAGTCGGGCGACCCACGGCCACGGCACAACCCCATAGGGATTGGCGGTCTTCCGGCAACGTCGGGTTCTCTCATTTAATGTGATCATGCAACACCTCATCAAGCAATCCATTTATATCTTTGCTCTGTCGTGAATGCAACATCACTTATGCTCATGCGACATGCCGTTTCAGATAACCCACGCAACATGTCATGCGATCTCACTCGACAATTCCAAAATCCAATTTCCAATCAGCATTCGATCACGCATTTCATCAATATTCACGAGTATAATTAACAATCAACACTTCAATAAATCATAACAACCAAGAACACATCAAAATAAGCCAAAAATTAGCTTACGCATGAACAGTGTGAAGTGAGCGATGTCAATCCGTGAACAGTGATTTGAACAGTGATTTCCCCGAAATTCAATTAATTAAAACATTTAATCCAGAAATTAAACAAAACATTAATTAAAACAATTAATCAATTCAATTAAATCAAATCATGCTTAATTAATCACAAAAATCACATAACCCTCATTTAAGCAATAATTAAGCACAATTAGCAAAATTAAGCTAATCTAATCCTAACCATCTATCTAACCACCTATCTTAGGGCTAATGCAACTTAATTAAACTTCCTAAACCAATCTTACCACTAATTAACCCAACCCTAAGCAAGTTTAGGCACTAAATAGGGATTAGGAGCTAAACTCACCCGTTAAGCGGGCCGGCGACACGGATGCGGCGGCGGCGACGAACCCGACACCCGGGGACCTCCACCACGACGATCCAAGGCGGTCCGGGCTCAACACAGCAAGAACAACTCGGAATACCCACTGCAACTCGAAAAACCGGGCGCACGGGAGGAAAGAAGGCGTCGGAGTTGAACGGGCTGCTCGGAGCTCCGGCGAGCGGCGGGGCAGTGACCGGCGGCACCTGGGGGTCGAGGGGGAACCACTTGTGGCTGGTATGGGCGGTGATTGGGTCGGAAAGGGAGGAAAATGGCCGAAACAGCAGCAGGTTGTCAGAAAACGGTCAGGCCGACGGTGGCTTTCAGCCGGCGTACGGATCGGGCGGAGGCTTCTTTCGGCGAACGGCCGACGCCATCTGAAATTTTTTTCTCTTCTGAACGTGATGGCGGGTGGCACGGGCCGAGATTCACACGGGAAGGCAATGAACAACTCGATTTTCGGTGAAAGGTCAGAACTGAAAAACTGAAGGAAGGAAGGAAAACTAGGGAGAGAAGTGGTGCGGTTTTTGGAGAAGATGAAGAGGAGAGAGAGAGTGAAGTGAAGGCTGAAGGATAAGCCTTATCAAGGCCATAAATGCTTGCCCCAACTTGCCAAACATTAACCTCATCTTCTCTCTCTTCTTTTTGACTTTTCTTCAAAATAACCAAGGGCATTTTGGTCATTTCCACCTTGCACATTTCCCAATCTGCCCTTGGGCTGAAAATGAAGGGCGGGCCTAGGAAACGGGCTGGAAAATTAATAGGAACGGGCTCGGGAATTTATTGGGCTTGAAACGGCTCAAGGTTAGACAACGGGCTCGGGAGGGTAAATTGTCGGTTTGGCCCAACGGGCTCACTTGCTTGCCTCGGGCCTTCCATGGCGGCTGTCCCATCTTGGGCATGATGCCCACACTGATCTTGCCCCGCCCATGTCCTCGTAGGCTCGTGTTCTCGGTCCGAAAATCCCTTTTCCAAATACTCGGCTCAACGCACATCATCGTCTAAGAAGCATCGTCCAAAAGTCCTTCTCGAACGTTCCCGAAAATTCAAAGTCCAATACTGGATTCTCATGCCATGTCAATTTCGCCCGAATGCCATTTTGGTACTACTCAAATTGACAGGCGGCTTTGAGGATTCACGCGTAACCGACTCGTGCTAATTCACGTTCAAGACTTCTCGACACATGGACGTCCTTGACTACGTGAAATTGCGAAGGATAGATTCTTATTTCAAAGTACACGATTACAAGGATCGACATAGGGTCGTTCGCGGGCTCGATAACAATGAAACGGAATCACCCGTCGTCCCATTATACTCTGTCCGCGAATCGACTTCTAGTCGTCCCTAAAATCGGCCTGCATGACTACAGGATCGTCCTTACGCAAGTCTCATGGTCGAGTCGTTTTCCCGAGGCCAAGTTCTTTAGTCGCACGAGTTCGTCCTCATTAGCCTTTCCCTCAAGGTCGGTATCTCGGGAGTGATCGGTTAGTGAGATCAACCAACAATGCATTGGCGAAATTAACGTTTATTCTTTCCTCAAAAGGGCTCGAATTTCAGGATGTTACAACTCTTCCCCTCTTATAAAAATTTCGTCCTCGAAATTTGCTGCTACTAACAAGTCCTCAAAAAAAAAAAAATGGGGGTGCGATGCTTCATTACTTCTTCACTTTCTAGTGTAGCTCCCTACATTCCGTGTTCTTGTCGAGATCACCTTAACTAAGGCGATAGTCTTGTTTCGAAGTACTTGCTCCTTATGATCCTCTATTCGTATCGGCCTCTCCACGTACGACACCCTGTCGTCTACGTCCAATTCCTCAAAATTCAAAACATGAGTCAAGTCCGGCTCATACTTTCTCAACATAGACATGTGGAAAACATCATGTACTTGAGCAAGCTTCGGTGGCAACGCAAGACGATACGCTAAAACCTTGATCCTTTCCAAAATTTCAAAGTGTCCAACGTACCTCGGACTTAACTTTCCTTTCTTGCCAAATATGGAAATACCCTCGTCGGCGATACTTTCAGAAACACACGATCGCCCACCTTAAACTCCAACGGTCTACGATGCTTATCTGCATAACTCTTCTGACGACTCTGAGCGGTCTTTAGTCTGTCTCTGATACTCTGCACTGCATTCAATAACTGCTAAACCATTTTTGAACAAGCAATTCCCAATTATCCGACCTTGTTCCATAGACTAGAGTTCCACAAACTTGACCAAATTTCTGCTATACCACTCCGATAAAATCTTATCCCATAAGCACTCTATTTTTGCACAGTGCGTAGTTCAGTTCATTTCTGCCCCTTTCGACATCCTAGAAGCACTCCGCCAGAGTCGCTCCTTGCTCGAGCACTGCGCCCCGCGTCCACTCCCTGCCCTCGTCGGATTAGTCGTTATGGGCATCTTCGAACTGCACCACTACTAGCAAAAGTTCATTTTAGACATGCATCATCTCATAGAGGTATTATCCGCTTTGGCCTGTCCCATACCAAGCCTCACGGTTTTAACCTCGTCTGAGCACCACAAAGTGCGAAACTTTCTCCAACTCGTCAACCATGAGCTCGTTTCCACGGGGTCACTTATCGACACTTGAACTCTAATTCACTGAATTTTCATCAAATCGTTGTTCGAATTCCACAAACTATCGATTTTTCTTCCAATACTCCTTTTATGCCAATTTAATAACCAAACCAAGACTTCACCTCAACCACTTGAAAATTAGTGCAAACCAAATGTCATTTATTGCACTAAAGGCTTTCGAATACTTCTTCAAATCCTTCTTGATACCTCAAGAAGAAATCATCAATAATGCTATTTCCTCACTCATCCATCTACCATCAAGGGATAATTAATTCTTAATCCACCGAAAACAAAATCCATTCCTCAAATCCCTATCTTATATATCTCCTGAAATAATCCACCTTGGTAAATTCATATCTTAATCGAATCTAAGACTTCCGAGCAATAAATCATCCACCGTAATTCTTATCAAAGATTATCGCCATTTAATAGATCATCTCTTATGATCCCATACCTACAACTCCTCAAATCGTCAAGATAAACTTATTTGACTTCCATCAAATCCAATGACCTCAATTGTCGTGACGCGTAAGCAACAATCTTCCTTGTTGCCTTACCACGTAGTCAAATCCCTTATACGACACCTCACTGCAAATCTCGTATTATCCAATAATAGACTAAATCCTCAAAACTGGTGTGGTAATTAGCTTATACTTAAGCTCTTAAAAATTTCACTTACTCGTCCATTCAAATTCTTACGTCCTTCATTAACCTTCGTATCAGAGGTGTAGCTATCGTAGAGAACCTTTCTACGAATTATCTGTACTAACTTGTCCGGCTTAGAAAACTTCGAACCTCTGTCACCGTCATAAGTATCGGCATATTCATGACTGCCCTGATCTTAGCGGATCCATAGAAATTCCTTCGTCCAAAATCATATGACCAACAAAACAACGCGAGTAAACCCAAACTCGCACGCATTAAACTTGGCATACTGTTTATGCTCTCGAATGGTCTATAACACCGCCCTCAAGTGCTATTCGCGTTCCTCTAATTTCCTTGAATATTCCAATATATCGCTCACGAACACAATTACAATTTTCTCCAAATACGCCTTAATCACTCAATCCATCGAATCCATAAAAGCAACTGGCGTATTAGTTAATCCAAACAGCGGTACGGTAATCTCGTAATGACCAAATCACACACGATATGTCATCTTTAGTTTATCCTCCTTTTTAATCCTCAACTACTGATAGCCCGTCCTTGGGTCTATCTTGGGACATATCGAAGCTCCTTGAAATGGGTCAAACAAGTCATCCATCCTTGGTAATGGATACTTGCCCATGACCATCCCTTGGTTGAGCTACTAATAAGTGATGTATAAGTGCAACGATCCATCCTTGATTCTCCAACTAACCAATTAACCCCAGTTGTCCAATAACCTTAGCAATCTTCGTCCAATAAACGAGTTACTTCCAACGACAAATTTCAAAGGGGTCGAGGGTCCTCCTCGATTTCCCACAAACTCAAAACTGTTACCCACTACTGGGTTAAACTGAATTGTCTTTCCATGACAATCTACTTTCTGTTGGGTGAGATGGGATTCCTTCTCCCCTTCATCGGTCCTTTTCCAAATCGACGATTGTCTCTATTAGGCATGAATTGCGAGCCAAATGCGATCGCCCTCTCGATCATGTTCTTCTCGATCATCTGGGCCCTCTCGTACATCTCATCAAAAAAATTTTAAGTTTAAGGGCACTAGCTGGCCTTCAATTCCGGTTTCAAGCCATCTCTGAACCGACTCGCCCTATCCAAAGGGTCCTCCATTAACCTAGGCATATACTAGGCCAACTCAGCGAACTTCGCCTTATACTGATCCACTGAAATCTGATTCTGACGAAACTATTGGAACTCTGCCATCTTTGACTCTCTTGCACTGTCCAAGAAGTACTATCCAATGAAAGCTTCACGAAAGACACCCCATTCGAGCCGTGTGCCTTCGGGGAACACTCTTCCTTGAGTGGCTTCCCACCAATACGGCATTACCTTGAAACCGATAAGCCGCCGGAAGTACTAGATCTTCCTCGAACACCTTAACACCGTAATGCGATCCTCTCGAAATCCCTTATCCAACGGGTCGCAGCTTCAGGGTCGCCCACGCCACTGAACCTCGGTGGCTTCAATCTCAAGAACTGCCCTACCAGCCTAGGCATCGGTCTCTCTCAGGCCTCTCCTCTCACTAGGGGAACTACAAGGACCACACCAAAAGCACACAGCTTGCTGTCCTAACAAGGTCTCTAGCGCCAGCAGGATCCCGTCTAACCTAGGATCTGCCTGCGCGCTACCTCTAGCACTGGTCTGACCAAACACTGCCCTACGCCTAGGGGCTGACTGCTCAGGATTACTTATCACTTGGACTATGAGCAACCCGCCACCACACCAAATCACAAAAGCAATCACAGGCATGTAATATAAAAGCCATCCCTGTCTCACTATCCCAAAAATCCCGCGCACCTTATCACTCCAAGTCTCGACCTCGCTCTGATACCAAAACTGACGGGGTTGTCACGCCCCGACTCTCAAGCTCGCGGCAACCCCATTACCTTGGTCGATTGAAAGTGACGTCCCAGGACCCGTCGACGACCATTCATTTTATCTTTCGTTAAGTGCAAGCGGAAGACGAACCATCCCCAGACAATCAATCAATCAAACAGGGATAGAGGGATGAATAGCAAGAACAACAACAACTACTCAATTATTCAATTTATTGGATTAACCAATGGAGGATCGTTTTCCAAATTACAAGCCCGACAAAAGGGGCCGATCCATCCTCTAAGCCAAACCAAAAAGACTAGGCTAATCCAACAGTACACAAAGAACCCTCGGGTTCAACACCACGGTCACTCGGACCCATCGGACTCAGTCTCCGTCGAGTCGATCACTAGAGGAGCGGGGGCAGGATCCTCCATTGCGGGTACGCCATTCTAGGGGCACGAAAATGGTTAACCACAACGGGTTGAGATAAAATCTCGGCGAGTTCTCCCCTAAGCCCCGGTTAGTACGCGAACTCAACCCGGGGTATCTCTCCGAGAACCACCCCTCACTCAACCCAACAACGAGCGGCCAAAACCAAACAACGGCCAACAACGAGACGGGGCAACCAACAATCATACGGTCGGTTCGCATGCAACCTTACCCGGTATGCCATACCACCGCACGTCAAATCTCATACAATGCAAGCAAGGCACATGGCCGTCGGATGATACGATTCATCAATTACATGCGAGTCGCACCACAAGCGATCTCACACGGCCGTTGCCACACCCTGCATGACTATCAACTCATGCGTGCGTACCATAATTAATGCAATCATCACGACATTAAGAGCATGCGAATAATCAGAGCATCTCACACAGCTTTCTCATGTCTCACACTCACACATGCTCTGATTATTACGACCTCTCCTCCTGGGCCACGGCACAACCTTATGGTTGGCGGTTCCTGGCTAAACCAGCTTTGTCCTCTTTATCTCGAGGCACGACGACGTCAAGGGCTCACTCCCAAGACGGCATTCCCGAAGGAGCACAAGACTCGCCTATTACCGCAGTCCCGCTACTGACAGAGGCCCGGGACCCGCCCCCATACCGCGATCCCACATAGAACCCCTCCCTGTCAGGCATCCGACCGAAGTCAGGCGACCCACTGGCCATGGCACAACCCCATAGGGATTGGCGGTCTTCCGGCAACGTTGGGTTCTCTCATTTAATGTGATCATGCAACACCTCATCAAGCAATCCATTTATATCTTTGCTCTGTTGTGAATGCAACATCACTCATGCTCATGCGACATGCCGTTTCAGATAACCCACGCAACATGTCATGCGATCTCACTCGACAATTCCAAAATCCAATTTCCAATCAGCATTCGATCACGCATTTCATCAATATTCACGAGTATAATTAACAATCGGCACTTCAATAAATCATAACAACCAAGAACACATCAAAATAAGCCAAAAATTAGCTTATGCATGAACAGTGCCGTGAACAGTAATCCGTGAACAGTGATTTGAACAGTGATTTCCCCGAAATTCAATTAATTAAAACATTTAATCTAGAAATTAAACAAAACATTAATTAAAACAATTAATCAGTTCAATTAAATCAAATCATGCTTAATTAATCACAAAAATCACATAACCCTCATTTAAGCAATAATTAAGCACAATTAGCAAAATTAAGCTAATCTAATCCTAACCATCTATCTAACCACCTATCTTAGGGCTAATGCAACTTAATTAAACTTCCTAAACCAATCTTACCACTAATTAACCCAATCCTAAGCAAGTTTAGGCACTAAATAGGGATTAGGAGCTAAACTCACCCGTTAAGCGGGCCGGTGACACGGATGCGGCGGCGGCGACGAACCCGACACCCGGGGACCTCCACCACGACGATCCAAGGCGGTCCCGGGCTCAACACAACAGCAACAACTCGGAATACCCACTGCAACTCGAAAACCGACGCACGGGAGGAAAGAAGCTGATCGGAGTTGAACGGGCTGCTCGGAGCTCCGGCGAGCGGCGGGCCAGTGACCGGCGGCACCTGGGGATCGAGGGGGAACCACTTGTGGCTGGTATGGGCGGTGATTGGGTCGGAAAGGGAGGAAAATGGCCGAAACAGCAAAACAGAACAGCAGCAGGCGGTCAGAAAACGGTCAGGCCGGCGGTGGCTTTCGGCCGACGTACGGATCGGTCGGAGGCTTCTTTCGGTGAACGACCGACGCCATCTGAACGTTTTTTCTCTTCTGAACGTGATGGCGGGTGGCACGGGCCAAGATTCACACGGGAAGGCAATGAACAACTCGATTTTCGGTGAAAGGTCAGAACTGAAAAACTGAAGGAAGGAAGGAAAACTAGGGAGAGAAGTGGTGCGGTTTTTGGAGAAGATGAAGAGGAGAGAGAGAGTGATGTGAAGGCTGAAGGATAAGCCTTATCAAGGCCATAAATGCTTGCCCCAACTTGCCAAACAATTGACCTCATCTTCTCTCTCTTCTTTTTGACTTTTCTTCAAAATATCCAAGGGCATTTTGGTCATTTCCACCTTGCACATTTCCCAATCTGCCCTTGGGCTGAAAATGAAGGGCGGGCCTAGGAAACGGGCTGGAAAATGAATAGGAACGAGCTCGGGAATTTATTGGGCTTGAAACGGCTCAAGGTTAGACAACGGGCTCGGGAGGGTAAATTGTCGGTTTGGCCCAACGGGCTCACTTGCTTGCCTCGGGCCTTCCATGGCGGCTGTCCCACCTTGGGCATGAGGCCCACACTGATCTTGCCCGGCCCATGTCCTCGTAGGCTCGTGTTCTCGGTCCGGAAATCCCTTTTCCAAATACTCGGCTCAGCGGCACTCGATCGTCTAAGAAGCATCGTCCAAAAGTCCTTCTCGAACGTTCCCGAAAATTCAAAGTCCAATACTTGGATTCTCATGCCATGTCAATTTCTCCCGAATGCCATTTTGGTACTACTCAGACTGACAGGCGGCTTTGAGGATTCACGCGTAACCGACTCGTGCTAATTCACGTTCAAGACTTCTCAACACATGGACGTCCTTGACTACGTGAAATTGCGAAGGATAGATTCTTATTTCAAAGTACACGATTACCAAGGATCGACATAGGGTCGTTCGCGGGCTCGATAACGGTAAACGGAATCACCCGTCGTCCCATTATACTCTGTCCGCGAATCGACTTCTAGTCGTCCCTAAAATCGGCCTGCATGACTACAGGATCGTCCTTACGCAAGTCTCACGGTCGAGTCGTTTTCCTAGGCCAAGTTCTTTAGTCACACGAGTTCTGTCCTCATTAGCCTTTCCCCTCAAGGTCAGTATCTCAGGAGTGATCAGTTCCGAGTGAGATCAACCAACAATGCATTGGCGAAATTAACGTTTATTCCTTCCTCAAAAGGGCTCGAATTTCAGGATGTTACACCACGTCCTCGTAGGCTCGTGTCCTCGGTCCAAAAGTCCCTTTCCCAAAACCTCGGCTCAACCGACACCGTCGACTGACTAAGAAGCATCGTCCAAAAGTCCGTCCCGGACGTTCCCGAAAATTCGAAGTCCAATACTGGATTCTCATGCCTTGTCAATTTCGTCCACATGCCATTTTGGTACTACTCAGACTGACAGGTGGCTTCGAGAATTCACGCGTAACCGACTTGTGCCAATTCACGTTCAAGACTTCTCGACACATGGACGTCCTTGACTACATGAAATTGCGAAGGATCGATTCTTATTTCAAAGTACACGATTACCAAGGATCGACATAGGGCCGTTCGCGGGTTCGATAACAATAGACGGAATCACCTGTCATCCCATTATTTCTGTCCGCAAATCGACTTCTAGTCGTCCTTAAAATCGGCCTGCATGACTACAGGATCGTCCTTACGCAAGTCTCACGGTCGAGTCGTTTTCCCAAGTCAAGTTCTTTAGTCGCACGAGTTTTGTCCTCATTAGCCTTTCCCCTCAAGGTCAGTATCTCAGGAGTGATCAGTTCCGAGTGAGATCAACCAACAATGCATCGATGAAATTCACGTTCATTCCTTCCTCAAAAGGGCTCGAATTTCAGGATGTTACATGCTCTATCTCTAGAGGGTTGGGGGGAGATTCATGTTTATCCAAGTTTGAAGCAAATTGCTCAATGACTAACTTTTGTGCATGAGGAATTTCGTATTCCTTTGATAGGTTTCTATTTGTTTTGAGTATGGTCTATGGATAATGATTGCCCTATTTTGAGATGGTTACCTGATGTGGCTTTCTTTCCAAAATTTCACCTCTGTTAACCTTAAAGTGCCATGGAGGGTTAATTGCCTTGTACTTTTGGTAAATGACTAGACTAAGCTTGTCTACCACATGGTTCTATTAGCATGTTGCACAAAATTTTACTTCCCAATAACAAGAAACACAACACGTCCTTGAAACACCAATGTGGCAATTAGATAGTGTCTAGTGTTATCTACTTATAAAACCCTTCCTTCATCGCATGTCTTCACGATTCATAGTCCTTCATAGATCTATTTCTTTTTGCTTACTTAGCCATGTATTCCACAGAAATCAGCATTAGCATAGAAATAGAAGCAGCTTCTTCGATGATGAAAGCGGAAATGGATACAACAAGTGCCGCTTGAGACTATCAAATTAGAGTTCATGACGTTGAGTTCAAAACTTATGATATTGATGAACCAAAAGAGCCAAAGAAATGACGTTACTCTAACCGAGAAGACCACTGTAATCAATTTCTCCCTCAAATCCTTCATTTGTCTAGTTTTATGAAATAATGTGACTTCACATAAAAAAAATATTGAACCTAAGTCAAATATCATGTTTTTGAGTGATCTTATATTCAATGGTGAACGATCAGGAACTGTCTTCTCATCACTCATCAGGGTTCTCTATTTTTATGAATTCAAACTTATGTGATGCAAGATGATGTATTGATAACAATGCTAATTGTGGGAGAAGTTGTTTACTACACAACTTAGCTACAATTGCTAGACTCCATACTAGTATTCGAGAAGAGGGAAAGAGCAAAAATGGCAATAAGGGCAATGGGACTACAAGATGCCATGGACACAAGAATCGGAGGTTGGGGGATAAAAGGACCAAGTGATGGTCAAAAGAGAAGAGTTAGCATTTGCTTGGAATTTGTCACCCAACCAAAGCTTCTCTTTCTTGATGAACAAACCAATGGATTTGATAGTGCAACATCCTATTATGTCATGAGCAGAATAGCCAGCTTGGACCAAAGAGATGGAATCAGAAGAACTATAATAGCATCAATCCATTAGCTTAGTAGTGAAGTCTTCCAACTTTTGTCAGGTGCTTTAGATTGGTTGTAGTAGGATGAGTCGTGATCATTGCATATGATCAATGGCAAAGTATTTAGTAAATTCATTTGTTGTCTTCTCTTTCTTGTAGTGGTGTGCGTGTTATGCACACATATTAAAGTTGTAAACCCATGTACTGTTGTTATGTCTTTTTGTAATGGAAATATTGAAGTTCAACTAATTCAAGTGCTGAATGATGAGTTAATGATGATACTTTTTTGGTTGTACAAGTTGTCTTTGGTTTCATTTAAGTTAGATATTCTATATTTTGTTGTGTACATGGCTTAAACTTTGACAGAGCCCATTGATGTTCTCTATTTTTTCTTTGGCCTATACTACAGTGCATTTTAACTTGGTGTGTTGTTGGATTGTTATGTTATTGCTCTTTGCAAGTCATTTTTTTTATGCTACTGTTCTATATTTTCCTTTTTCTTATTGGATTGATGAGCTCATTTAAACTTGTTGTCAGTACCACCATTCTACAATGAAGTGCTGGGACGTTCCATAGCAAATGAAATAGGACTAGATAAACTTGAATTGTTTTACATTATGTGATGGCAAAGAAAGACATCCTAACACAAGAAATCTTCTCAATAAAGTCTCCCTATACATACTTTAACTTTAAGATCCTTTCAAAACAGATCTATCCATATTAACTAACAGTAAAACTAAAGGAGTTCGTGTTGTTAGTATTGTTGTTCTTTCCTACACTCAAATCACACAATAAATCATTGGCCAAAACAAAATCAAGGATAACTAAGAATAGTTTTATGACAAAGTCAAGCACAAATAAGTACTTACATTTTCTCTTTTCCATAAATGATATTGAGCTTGAAATGTTGCCAAACATTGATGTAAGCAATTCCACCGCCTCAAGTCAAGATGGTGGGCTTGAGGGGGTACTTTCTACCACATCTTGTGAATATGAGGCATTTATAAAGGTTACTGGGTTGATGCTATTAGTATTAATGCTACCAATGGGTTCTACAAGAGATTGTGGTATTCTGTCTCTTCAATATTGTTCCCACTAGCTCTTGCGCAACTCTTCTCTTTCTTGTCTTCAAATTTTTATTAGTCATTTCATTTACTGACTTTGTTCTTTATTTCTTCTTCCTACCAATTTGCTTGGGCACATATGGTGGGAGTTATGACCCTCAACTTCACTTCCAAAACTAGTGAAATTCTTCTATAATGAAAATTAACCTGATGATAAACCAATTAGTTGATTTAAAAGTTTTAAGTTTTGCAATATTACTCAAATGAAGAATTTAGAGCTTTAATTTTTCTTGCATTTTAAAGTTCATTTCGGGACGTTGGAAGCTCTTATTGATAAGTTACTATGCTATTATTGTACATTATTCTAATCCGTACAACAAGTAACACTGACATCAACAACAATTTTGTTGAGTGACCCAATGGCCAAGTGATCCTTGTGGAACGATTGTAAAAATGTAACATCTCTTGAAGGAATTAGTAACAGTTAATAAGATGGACATGGAGAATTTTGCCTTAATTGCAAGGTTTTGATGCTTGTTCTAACTTCTCGAGATTCGATAGTGACCTTTGAGGAAGCAATTTTTTGTGATCTCCTAATCTTGGGATGTATGACGGACCTTTGATTGAACTCAGGAGGTGGTCCTGGACAAGGGAAGTATTGAATGCTAAAAAAGTTGGCCCCGAGAGTAGGGGTGAGTGATTCCAAGTTCCTTATAAGTTATGCTTGGAACTTGGAACCTACCCTCGGGTACAAGTTCCTCATTTTTTGGAACCTAGAATCTAGAACCTACCCTCTCACAGGTTCCAGGGTCGGTTCCGGGGTTGGTTCCAAGGTTTAATAGGTTCTTTTTTTTTGTATCATTTAAGTGGAACCGGTTCCGGTTCCAAAAAAAGAGGAACCGGGAATCGATACCTTCCTCCCTAGAACCGGGAACCGTGATCATCCCTTCCAATATAGTCCTTATAATGATAAAAATCACAAAAAATACGTTACTCAGAACAAACTAGTTATAATTTGACTGCAATGAATCCACTATGGCAACCTGTAGCTTTGCTCATAGTGCCTACACTTATGTCAACATCTCTTTCACAATCAAACTTCTCTGCAACTCCACCATTTTTCCAAAGACAAATGTTCCATGAGCATGAACAAATTGGCAACTTCTTAGTGCGGTTGTGACATGTCATCATTAAAAGCATGTATTTTTTTCAATGTACCAACATAATTTCTATGAAGATCTCCCTAAGTCATAAAATAATCATGTCATCATCAATGATTCTTTTTCTCTAGATATTTATCATATTGCAAAGCAGGAGGTATAGCACAAGTCTCACAAATTAAAAAATAAGATTATTTACAAAATGAGGGACTTACATCATTAATGACTAAGAGAAAATCATGCTTTCTCTTAAGTCTTACAAGCTCATCCATTTGGTACAAAGTCTCCATCCATGCTAAACAAATTGTGGAGGAAGAAAACATGAATCACCTATTTTAAATTTTAAATTACTATCCATTAAACTAAAATAATTATTAAAAAGCCTTACCACATATCTTCATTCCGCTTTAATTGGTAAATTCTATTTACCAATGATCTCCTCATTAAGAAGACAATCCATATCTTTAAAAAAAAAGATTAAATGAAACATTCACTTATTAGACATATAAAAGGATTTACAATATATAAAACTAGAAATATTACTTACCCAACTCAATTTTTTTTGCATTCTCAATGCACTCTTCAACATTAATAGACACATGAACGGCTTTCAACCAATCTTGAGTGCAAATCAAAGTTTCCACTACTTTGGGAGTCAAAGAACTTCGAAAGCCATCAAACACACAACCCGAAGTACTAAAGTCGACTCCAAAGCATGTGTCAAAACATTCTCGAGCCATCAAAGATATATATTTTGAGCCATTAGTCTTCCACCACATCAAAATGTTAAAATCAATAACATTTTCAGTTTTATCTTTTATTGATTAAGCATTTATTGACATCATACAATTGTTGGTTCATGCATAATTTGTTCATACAAAATTGCTATTTTTTGGACACCAAAATTTTGATCACATTCAAACAAATGCTCAACATTCACCTTATAATGCATGCTTTTGATTCATCGTCAAGATTTGTCCAAAAATTTCACAACTTGGCTCTAGGATCCAATACAACAATCCATCATCATATTCACTTTATTTAAGCTCCCATAATATTTGTCAAATTTTTCTTTTATTTTCATACCTATAACTTGAAGCTTAGGATTCGAGTCATCCGCCGCATCTTTCAAATATTTATACAAAAGAGCTATCCCCTCAAAATAATCATTGGAAGTTACATATGAACTCCTTGACATTTGAATTGATAGCATCATAGAACACTTTTAGAAACTCTGAAAGAATAACAACATTTTCCCAATCATCATTTTAAGGAATCTCATGATTAAGCTCACTTATAAAAGATAAATCATCTTCTTCCAATCTTTCAAAAGCTTTTTTGAACTTTAAAGCAGTGTCTAACATAAGATAAGTAGAGTTTCATCTAGTGGCTATGTCAAGAATAACTGAACTCTTGTAAGTAATCTTTTTACTCTCAATACAAGATTGAAATGCTTAGTCTTTTAAGGGAGAACTTTTCACATACTTAACCATGTTGCGGATACATGCGATAGAGTCACATACCATGCTCAAGTCATCTCTCACAATCAAGTTCAATATATGATTTGTGCACCTCATGTGCAAAACACTACCATCTAATATCGCCAACCTTTCTCTTGAAAGTTTTTCCCTCAAATAACCAATTGCAACATCATTTGAGCTAGCATCGTCAACAGTAATTGTTGACACTTTTTTTTCTATTCTCCACTTGTTAATGCATTTTTCTACCATTTTTCTAATCTCCCTACCTTTATGACTATGCATCACTATAAAATTGATGATTCTTTTATGCAACTTCCAATTCTCATCAATAAAATGTGTAGTGAGATACAAATAATTCATGTTTTGAATAGAAGTCCAGGTATCAATTGTAAGTGCAATTCTAAACATAATCTTACCAAAGTAAGTCTTCAAACAAGCTTTTTTGTGAAAATATAAGTTTATGCAATCTTTAGCCACTGTAAAACGTGTTAAATGCTTGAAGAGAGGTTGTAACTCAGAGATAAACTCACGAAATCTGACACGCTCCACTAAAGAAAAAGGTTGTTCATCAATAATGATGAAAAGGGCGAGCATTTCCATGCAACGTTCTTGATTAAATAATCATGTTGATAAGACACTACCAGTGCTAGATTCTCCTCTTGCCTTACTAGCTCCATCTACATTACATGGTACAAAGAATTTCTGCCTCTTCTCTATATTACAAGGAAACTTCTTGCATATTGTTAAATGCTTCCTCATGGCGGAAGTACTATTAGAAACACAATATTTTAACAAAGACCCACGATAAATGCACTTCACCTGATATGTGTTTCCATTCTTATCTTTGATTCTCGTATAATGATTCCAACACTCAAATATATATTTCTTATCACGAGGAGGAAGAGAAGAACCAAGTATCTTGTCTGTCACACTTATGTTTGGGGATGGATCTTGTTCATTCTCATCACCCAAAATTTTCATTTCTATAATAGGAGTCATCTCCTTATAGTCATATCCCTCCTCCTCCATTGACATGTTAACTTGATAAGTCTAACAAACAACATTGTCAATCAACTATTTAATCATCTCAATAATCAGAAATAAGGTCACACGATGATAATTTCACATAATCTAAGCTGGCTAAAGCAAAACATATTAAAAAAAATTTACCTAATAAGCAAAAACCATTCTCTAGTCCCTTTCTGGATCAATTTCAAGTTCTATTGCCTCTTTCTTGTCCTTAAATCTCCTGCATATTATAGTTTGTATACAAATAAACTACTATTAGCAATGAACAGTGAACACCACCAGCTTTTTGTATAGTTATTTTAGGTCAAAAGTGAAAGAGAATGTCAACTTAGTGAGAAGATTGAAAACACAGAAATCAGTGAAAGAGAATGTCAACTTAGGTCAATTTGTTTTCCTCAGAATAGAAGATGCTAACTTAGAGGTATTACCTTGGTTACACATTGCCTTATACTGATGGTTGGAGTGCAAATTCCAAGATTCAACAAAAGAAAGCACAAAGAACCTGAAAGTTAAAATATACGAGGATTACTGCATGATGTTGAAGTATAGTCAGAAGGGTTTTTAAATAGGCATATAGATCAAAATAACAAGTGGAGCTCAAGAAAGCTGAGATTAAAATTCCAAATAGCATGTTTTTAATGGATTAAACAACCTTGCATGTTTAACATGGATTAAACTACATAGATGTCCCCTTTCTAAGAAAATAACCTAGCATAACAATTTGAACCTTAATTTTTCCTCTCTTCCACTAAACTACCCCTAATCTAACTTATTGGAAGAAACTAGTTTGACCATTTTGTCTTCTACTACATTTAAAGATACCTTTCACTTCATGAATCGGGATGCAAGCAAGCAGAATATGTAAGGTAACTGCAAGCACGATCTCCTGTCCTCCTTTTGTTGAGGCATCATATTGAGGGGAAAATGAGAAAATTTTACTCAGTTGACCAGTATGGCAGTATGAACATATGAGCAAATCAAAAGCATATACTTTTATAGCAAGGAAAATTCCTTTTCTGTTTCATGACTTTCACTGAAACATTCAAGATTCCTTCATGGATGATGCAATTTCTAATTAAATGCTAAAAGTTCATAAATCATTGAAGTGGTGATAGCATCTCCAAGTCATAGTTCGGACTGTATGCTTTTTCTAGTGAATTCTAATACTAAGTTTTATAGAATTGCTGATTCTCCACCTCATCAATTACTAGGATTAAAAGATGGTGAAACTGTAGTATCAGGATTTACTCAAATTACTTACATCCACAAGGGCATATGAATGAGGACAATCGTACAAAAGTTGCTACGTATGACAGTTCTTTTGTAGGTAGTGTTTTAAGTGATTTATATTCATTCCAAGCAATAGATTTAGCAACCAATTGTGAGAGTGAGTTTTGACGTAAATTCAGCATGCATCTATGATCTCAAATAATATAATTACTCTGACAAAGGATATATTTGATATATAAACATCCAGAATGACCAGCAAGCATGGTGTTGGGATCGGTGATTAACCTAGTAAAGTGAGGCAGGCATTCAAGAAGTTATGTTCTTGAGATCAACTCAAATGGAATACTATCAGCACTCAATTCGAACAGCTCCACTTTCTGATGAAATGAACTTAAGCTTCCGTACAACTTGTTGCAAGCACTGGATGATGTCCCCAACTTGGAAATCATCCCAGTCTCGGATTACAAGCCCACATTCATTCCCTTTTCCCACTGTCTCAACATCCTGCTTCTCTCTCTTGAGGGACGCACATGACCCTTCGAACATAATTTCTCTGCTCCTCAAAAGCCTCATCTATGATCTGTTCAGGAAGTGTGCCGTTCAAACTATTATTTCCAAGAAACCTGAGAAATGAACATAACTTCTACCTCAAAGCTATTTGTCTTATTTGGTGGTGTAAGATCAGTGAATACACGACTGTCCAGGGCAATGATCGATGAGCGGTGGGCGGTGAGGAGCTAGGAGCGTCAATGGCGACAACTGAGGAGTGGCGGGTAGTGAGGATCCACGAGCATCAAGGGCAACAATCAACGAGCGGCGGGCGGTGAGGAGCTAGGAGTGTTGACGGCGACAACGGACAAGTGGCAGGCAAAGAGGAGCCACGAGCGTCAACTTCAAGGGCGACGAGTGGCGGGCGACAAGGAGCCACGAGCGTCTAGGGTGACTAGCGATCAGCGACGAGAAGCTAAGAGTGTCGACGGTGACAACTGATGAGTGGCGAGTGGTGAGTAGGTCGAGGGCTCAGGGCATCAAGAAGCAAGGCATCGGGAGAGAGGGAAGAGAGAGACTTGAGAATTGAGAAATGGGGGGAAAAATTAGGGTTAGAATTGGGGATTTTTTGGGAAGGAGGGAGGCGGCTGGAGTGGACCGGTTCTGGTTCTGGTTTTGGTTCCGGTTCACGGTTCTGGTTCCGGAAAATGAGGAACCGGGAACCGGAACCGGACTTCCTAAAACCGGGAACCAAACCGGACCCTCTGGTTCGGTTCTCCGGTTCCCAGTTCTACCTCGGAACCGTGCTCACCCCTACCTGAGAGGACTACTTTCTTCAAACTGGTACTTTCCTAATACTTCTTGGAGACTTTATTTATGTCAAGCTTCAGAAGTTCAAACTGGTAACAATTTCTTGATACTTCCTGGAGACTTTATTTATGTCAAGCTTCAGTTGAAAAGGTCGGAGAAGAACAGCTCAACTTTGAGATGGTTTGTCGTAGCTGTTGCAGGGGACTGTCCTACTAATCGATCAAGGATAAAGAAGACAAAGTATGGTCTGCTGACACGGTTACTCCCCACTAGTCTAGGAAGTCAAGAACAAAGTTATGCCAAGGAAAACACAAGCGGTGGACCATGCTCAAACTCTTCCTAAATCCTAAACACAAGGAAGGTTGAGACTCCAACATTTGATCCTCATAAAGAGATTTCTGAGATCAACCTTTCTGTATACCAATTGAACATTTGTTTCGGACTTTTGGCATAAGTTCCACATATGGCTCTTCTTCATGGGCGGTAGCATGAGATCCAGAAGGATGAGTACATCTTATTTCCAACAACTCCCAGTACATTTCAGCACCAGGAACAGAAGCGTTTGTAGTCTACTATCTGATTCCTACAGCAATATTTATTCACCGTAGCTTTATGATAAGAACCCAGCGGCAGGACTCATGGCTGTCAATGGCTTTTTTTGCCTGCAACAATGCCAAATGTCAAGTACCAACCATAAATGAATAATACTTTTCATGGGAAAAATGTTCGATTTATCGATTCTGTAAATTACATCTTTCTCCCAGTCGGTACATCCTGTTAAGACCGCAAGTAACAATGCATGCGCAAAGAGTGCAACTATAATCCTGGTCCAGAGGCTCTGCAGCTCGATAAGAAGAACGAGCAATTAGAGGAATATCAGACTGAGTACTAGTTACAATGAAAGCAAAGATGAATTGCAGTAGAATGGTAGGGTAACTGCAGCTCCACATCTCCTTGCAGTGCCTGAAAAAAATGTAACTTATGGCGTCAAAACAGTTGAAGTACAAGTCGGTTTTGACTTAAACATATTTGAGATTTGACATATCCTCCGTCTTCCCTCCCTAATTATCAGGATAACTAATCAAACTTGGACTAGGTCAGGTGCGCCATGAAACTGCAAAAATAAGCAATGAATTCCTGCAAACATGGACT
Organism: Corymbia calophylla; assembly: GCA_014182845.1. NCBI lineage: Eukaryota > Viridiplantae > Streptophyta > Magnoliopsida > Myrtales > Myrtaceae > Corymbia > Corymbia calophylla. The sequence continues at coordinate 25,341,021 of CM024695.1, forward strand.
GAATGCCATAAAAAAAAAAGGGCAATTGCGTGATTAGTACCATCATATCTCCCACATGGTTCATGACTTATTCTTCTGTGCTATAGAGGTAGCCCCATGCTCTTCGACCAAAGATCATGAGAATACCTGCAAGCAAGCCTTCTGTCCAACCATCATTAAGGAAATATGAATTGCCAAACGAGCTGCTTGCGGTCTTCCAGCACCCAATTCATTTGAAACTCTTGTGCTGCCAAAAAATAAGGCCAAGAAGGGGTGTGACTGTGGAATAGCTGCTTTTTTGCATGATCTACTGAATTAAATAAAGGCTAAGCGGCTAGGATTACCTTATTGAACCACTGAGTCCAAGAGGTATCATGTAAACCGAGATGCAGGTGTTCAGGCTGAAACAAGCAGAAGATACTAAGTTGGCATTCTTTAAAAATGATAGCAACTGGAACCAAGAGGTTAGCAATTTTGTTCGCTTCTTGTCGATACAAAGTACCGATGTACCTTATTGAGAGGACCGACATTTCAAGTTTTGGGTTGGGAAGAAGTCCTGAAAATAAGACCATCATCTCGAATGACCGTTGCCGGCAATGAACCAAACAGAAACGTCATAATTACTTCAAGCTACAGGGAATCATGAAAACTGATGTCGATACCGTACAAAGAATAGCATCAGAGCCAATTAATAAGAAAATGTCATCCCTTAGAAGCTGTAAAAATCACATCATGAACGTAAACTAGAATAAAAAGGTTGACAGCCCATTTATGATTCTGAAGAAGGATTATGACCATCATTTTTCTTGTACCCTGTCCCACAAGCTTTTGATCTTTATAGATCCGTTTTTCATTTTTTATTTGTGGCCAAAAGTGAACTAGGAGAAGCATAAAAGCTTGAGAATTACCAGAGCATGACAGCAGAAGGAATTGCTAATTTCATAAATCCTGCAATCCCATACAAGGGTCTTACAAAACTTTAGCAAATTATAGATTGCGTGAGACCGGGAAGCTCCCGATTGGTCCCATTGGTCCCATGCCACACATATGTGCAGTAGTTGGTATGGAAAGGAATCAAATTACACGAGCAATCTGAAACATTGAGCTTGCGGTGGCAGAAAGTGGCAACGAGACGGGCAGGACCTGCACATAAAAATGAATTAAAGAATCATTTTATGGTGGAGTTACAAAAGAATCAAATGCTAGCTACAAAAGCTTATAAAAAAAAAAAAAAAAGAGTACAAGCTACAAAAGCTTCAAAACTAAAGTGGATGGTGCATTAATTTCACGAAAGATCAACGAGTTGGGAAATATTTTTTTAAAACAATTACTTGTATTGTTTTTAAAAATGAATGGCAAATATTTAGGCATGGATGGTTGTTGATAATGAGAACAATTCCAATTGATTATTTTTTCTAAGTGATATTGCATAATCAATTTTTAAAAAAAAACCGGATCTTCAAATATTCTTCTTTTCCATGGAAAAGGGAAGAATCAAAATAGAGGTGGATTGTAAAAAAGTAAGCAAATAGAAAGAAAAGGATTAAGCATCGAAAAATAAAATAATCAATACTCAATAAAGCATTGATGGAGTACAGCTTGTTTGATGATCAATTACTTATAAAAATTGCAAACATTATGCATTTAAACATATTTAATAGTTCATTTTGTCAAATAGTATGCTACAAGTATTTTGTTAATACATTTCCTCACATTTTAAGGCAAACAGTCCATCTAAAATGATACTACAGCACGCCTTAATGATCTAAATTCTGGCATTCTGGCTTTCGGTTCATCCGGATGGTGAGGTTAAATTTTCCTTAACTGTTTTTTCTTTCATTAACTAACAACTTAACAAAGTGCTATGGAGACAGGACTTCTTTTTATAATAAAAAATCATGTTATAGATATATATTTCACATATTTTTAAACATTTAAACTTTTGAAAACCATTGGTGCCGGCTTTGCCTAAAAGATGTACGTGCGGCTGTCTGAAAAATTAATGCGGTTAAGAGTCCGAATACATAGGAACAATTGCAGTATAGTCATGCACGAAATTAAATCACTCAGTGTAATCAAGGACCAAAGATGTGGCAATCATTATCGAACATGCACGCCACCTTCTCCGTTGACAATCCATACCTTACTAAATCCAACTACTCCCGAAGTTTAGTTTATTTATCACAACCCAATAAATCCCCATTCTTCCTTGGACCAACCTGAGGAAAGATGAACTCCCATCACGGGACTGCCCTAATTCTAACACTCCTCCTAGCCTCAACATGCCATGCCCTCCCCAGAAAGCCCCCCGGCCCGACCCTAGCCGCTCAGTTCCTGGCCCCCCACAACGCAGCCCGCGCTGCCATCAGGATGCCGCCGCTCACGTGGGACCTGCGCCTCGCGAGCTACGCGGTTGGTGGGCCGCGCGGAGGCGGGAGGACTGCGACCTGAGGCACTCGAATGGGCCCTATGGTGAGAACATATTCTGGGGCAGCGGCACGGGGTGGAACCCGGGGCAGGCAGTGGCGGCATGGGCCTCGGAGCGGCGGTGGTATGACTACCGGAGCAATGAGTGCGCCGAGGGCCAGATGTGCGGGCACTACACCCAGATGGTGTGGAGGAGCACGAGGAGGGTTGGGTGTGCCGTGGTGGTGTGCTTCAACGGTGGCGGCACGTTCATGGTTTGTGAGTATGATCCGCCTGGGAATTACATCGGAGAGAGACCTTATTGAACAATTTATGATGAAGAAATTTTGGATGTGCCCAAAGTGAATTGAGAGATTAATTGTTTCTATTTGTTAGGCAGTTTATTGGCTATTGGTGATGGGTGTTCGATTCTCTCTGTAATTAAGGTACGTTGCTACTCCTTGGAGGGATGCGTACGGGCACATCTATGTGTGATTAATTTTATAATACAAAATATTCAAACCGATGAGCTCAACTAATCATTGCGAACGTTTGAAGAACCGAGTCGTCCGATTCTTGTTATTTTAATTTTCTTCATAAGCTGATATTTCATTTAGTAAATTGGCGATAGCTATCTTCACATTTATGTCAAATTACTTTCCCAAAAGATGGTACTTCACTTGAGAATTGCACATTTATCTTCTTGCATGTAATTTACCGATAATATTTTAACACGGAATTTAGAGAAGGCATGGTGAAAAAATCTCTTCAAAGTCTGTGTTGTATGCTAGTAAATAAACTTGGTAATAGACAAATAACAACTCATTCAAGTTAAAAAGATCTTCAGATGTGTGCACACTGTCCGTTTGTACAGAATATCATGAATAATATGTTTTATAAGAAAAGATATGGAAGAACTATGTGAAAAAAGCAAGACCACTTACAACTTGTCTGATGTTCCTTTTTAACCTATCACGATGTCTATCAAAAATTAAATATTTTATCGACATAAACGATTTGATTTGGGGCACACCCTTTACCTACTATATATAGTTGTACAGATAGTGTCAAGAGGACGACCTTTAACTGGATCAGTGATTTAGCAAGAAATAGTCGGAGCAAAATTTGCACGAGAAAAGAATTTCCTTGAAGAGCACTGGCCGAGTAGAATTGCATCTCCCATCACTTTACTCGACAAGAGCCATTTCTTTGTTGGTAAACGATGAGCTTGAGGAATATGAGCTCCATTTATAGCCTCTAGATTTCTCTTGAAAAGTCAACGTTTCCTTGGATTTTATACGCTTTCTGCGTGCACTTTCTAAGAATGAATGGAACCAAAATATACCTTCTGAAAATACCAACAAATCATAGATCAGCGCCACAAAAAGGCGTCATCACTTTAAGGGTTGGGATAAATATACCTGAACTCTTTAAATGGGTCAAGAAAAGGCATGGACTTTTGGGTTTGGCACAAATTTAGCGCAAGTCCCTTCCCCTAACTATGTTTGCTATATAAGTTCTTAGGCCACATTTGCTAACGTGGATGTTTAGTCAAGATAGGTGTAAAATCCTGAAAATCAACCCCATTTTAAGATTTTATAAAATGGCGATGTTGGTTGAATGTCTAGTCAGTACAAATATTCTGAACTAATTGTTCAAGGGATGATAGTTTATAAAGAGGCGCCGATAGGAAACGATACACGTATGATTCGCAATTTCGATCAGGAATGAACCCTTCAACCATAAGGACCCAAGCGGGAACGATATCCTCTGGTACTAGACTATTAGGAAAACAAAAATAAATTGATTCGACAGAAGTATGAAGTCAGGTTGCAAGTGATTTCCGCATGACTTCAATACAAATTACGAACAACGCTAAACCAAATCATTTTTATCTTGTACTTGGGATTATCAATTGAGCTCCTAAAATTACATGACAATCGAAGGACATCCCTGACTCGAGAATTAGCTTAAACATGGATCGAAGAATTGTCCATCACGGGTCAAACGTGAGGAAAAATCCTAAAGGGGCGCCGATAGTCCAAATTATACTACGGTTGTAATCGACTCAATTTAGTCCTCGATTTTTAATCCGACTTTGGGAATCGACTTCTCAAGGATGTTAGGACTAAAGATTTGGACATTGCTTCATTTATTCTCAAGTTTTTCGTTGGGCTTTAAAGTGTCGGAAAAGAAATTTTTGGACCAGATTTCGAGCCCGCAAGTGGGCCAGCCCAAGACCAGTAGCCCAATGGGCCTTGCGCCCACTCAACTCAGCCCAAGATGGGCCCAAATTGGCCTATTTTCTTCTCCCTTCTCAGCCCATGGGCTTCTCTTATTGGCCTTTTCCTTTTGAGGCTCATTTGGGCTTTGTTTGGCTTTGTTTTGGCTTGGTTTTTCTTTGGTCCTTGGCTCAAGTGGGCTTGCCACTCACCTTGGCCTTGTTAGACATTTTCCAGCCCTCTCTCTCTCCTCCATTTCCAGCTCAACCGCCCCCCACCTTAGCCCATTTTCTCTCTCTCTTTTCTTTTCCTTTTTCCTCTTCTTTTCTACCGCCTCTTATTGTCCACTGCCGATTGTTGCCCTTGCCGCCGTCGCCGGAGCTGCTACCACTATCCAACATGGAGTCACCGATGTTCGAAGGCTAGTCGCTCACCGCCGGTCGCCCTTGGTCACTATCGGCCGGCTGTTCGACCACCCCTAGCTATTGCTGCCTTGTCCACCTGAATTGAATTCCGGTGCTGTTTTGGCTAAATTCGGCCACCGTCCATTGTTCGTTGCTGCCCGAGCTAACCCTACGTAGCTCTAACCCTTGCCGTCACTCTAGTGTCGCAGGATTTTGAAGCCACATGAATTAATTTCCTAATTCCTTAGTTATGGGTTAATCTTGTTTAAAGTAGTTTAATTAGTCTAAAGCTTGGATTATATTATTGGATGAAGATTGATTAGATTATAATATTATCGATTACTTTGGCTTAAGTTAACCATGGTTAGAATAAAGTAGGGGTGTCAAATGGGTGGGTCGGGTCGGGTTTGGGTTGGGTCGAAAATGGTCCGACCCACATCGACCCATTTAACCCGTTTTAACCCATTTTCATACAATGTAAATTTGATGACCCATACCCGACCCGACCCATACCCAACTCATACCCGACCCATATTACCAACACATATTAATATTTAACTTAATTTAAGAAAATATACTCTCACTTATTTAGTTCACTTTAAACTTTTCACATATAAATTATTTGAATAAAAATTTCACATCAAATTTATAAAGTAAATTAAATAATAAAAAATTAGTAAATAAAAAAATGTGGATACCTCTAAATTGAAATAGTTTGAAGAAAATAATTTTTTAAAAAAATCAATTTTTTAATTATTGTTGAGTGAACCTCATCGGATTGGCGACGAACGGAGGGGAAAACGCATAGAAGAAGGGATGGAAGGAGAGAGATGGCTCTACCTAATAACTTACTCAACTCATATTTGACCCATATTTAACTTTCACTTGACCCATATTTGACCCATATTTAACTTTCACTTAACCCATATTTGACCCATATTTAACTTCCACTTGACCCATATTTGACCCATTTAATTAAAAGTGAGTCATAATATGGGTTTATGACTCATATTGACACCTCTAGAATAAAGTAACCGCGATTAGATTAAAATAACTGTAGTTGATTAAAGTAATTGCGGTTAGATTAAAGTAACTTTGGTTGAGTTAATTAACCTTAGTTGGGTTAGGAATAGTAACCATGGTTAATATTATTAAATATTATTATTATTAATTAAATAATAATAATTTATTATTTTGGTAATAATTAATTAATTACTTAATTATTTTTATTATTTTATAATTTCGAAATATTATTATTATTATTTAATTATGAATAGTAATTATTTTTAGGAAAAATAATTAATGGTAATTATTTATCGGAAATGGTGTTAATCGAGAATTTTTGTGAAAAATATGATTAAGGCTTATTTTTCCCAAGGTTAATTGTGATTAAATTCTTGATTATTAAAGGGAAATGTTTTTGTTTAATAAAGGTTTTGGGAATGTAATTAATTGTTATTAATATTAAGTGGATTAATTGTTTTAATAGTATTATTAAATGTCGGTTATTTTATGGGGATTGTGAGATGTCCTTGGATATTAATCATTGTTGATTATTATTCATTGTTGCAGTATGTGATTAATAAATTACTAATTGTTGCAATTTTCATGAGTAATTGGATTGTTACTGTTGTACGTGATTGCTGGATATTGTTGCATTACATTATATATGTGTCAACTGTAGTAGTATGTTGTGTGAGCACGAATTATGTTACATTCACAACAGAACAAATAAAAGAATGAATTGTTTGATGATATGTTGCATAGTCATATTAAGAGGAGAGCCTTGCGTTGTCGGATGATCGCCAATTCTTTGGGGTTGTGTTGTGGCCTTTTGGTTGCCTGACTTCGTCAGTTGTCTTACAGTGGTCAGTCGCGGAGTCGCGGTAGAGGCTAGACTCATGCTCTTTCGGAAATGCCGTTGGTGGGGGAATAGCTCATGACGTCGTTGTGCCTCACGGGGAGGACAATGCCTAGTTTACGACTAGTCGACTGCCAACCATAAGGTTGTGCCATGGCCTAGGGGGTTGTAATAATCGGAGCACATGTGGATATTGAGACACGAGAAAACTATGTGAAATGCTCTAATTATTTGCATGCCTTTTAATCTTGTTATGAATTGAATGACAGTTTTTGTAGGTTGTGTGTGCCAAGGCAAGGTAGGGTCGCTTGTGATTGCATTTGATTTTTGAACTGTCTTTTGCTAATGCTTCTCTAAGGTGTGGTGCTTGGTTAATTGACGAGACTAGGTTGTATGTTAGACTACCTCAAGGCGAGTGAAGTTCTTAACCGAGGCTTAGGACTTTAACTTGCTAAGTTTATCTCAACCCGTCGTGGTTAACAATTTTCAGGACCTTAGAATGATGCAGTATCCGTGTAATTTGGTGTCCCTATGGACATGAGCACCATCGTTACCACACGGCTCGTCATTGGCCGCAATTTTGTATATGAGCACCATGTGATGATAGTGTGGTGGACGAGGGATCGAGAGACTATTATGCGCCACACGTCTTTAAGGCATGGTTCATCCGGATGGGAGGCATCGTGTACAGTTCCCTGAGGGTTTTGATGGACCGGTCTCGCCTGTGGGGCCAACTAACGAGGTTTAGGATCCCATGGACTTGGATCATCCTGATGGCGAGATCTCTGACCCGACGACTGGAGAGACTAATCTTTCGGAGGACAACGAGTAGGTAGCTGTGGCCTAGTCTCTTTTGATGAGCCCTCCCCCACTTGTATAGAGATAGGTTAGCCAGACCGGCCCCTTTTTGAGTTGGCATTAGCATATCTCTTGTAGTAAGGCATGTATATATATGCGGTTGTTTAGGCTAATTTTGCAAATATATAAAAATGGTGTTCTTGTCTTTCCTCTGCTGTAATTGTTGCTATCCCTGTTGATTGTTGGTTGGGGTGTTTGTTTCGCTTCCGCATGTGCTTGATTATAAGATGAATGAATTGATTGACGACAGTACCTGGAGCGTCGTACAGTTAGACCTCAAGTGAATTGAGGTTGTCACGAGCTCAAGAGTTGGAGCGTGATAATAGGATTATACATAAATCCAAAGATTTTTCTATATTCTACGCATTATTTAGTGAATATAGAATTGTAATAATAAGCCGAATGCTTTTAGATCATATCTTGTCTATTGTTTGTTATGAATGCTTATTAATATAAATAAATCTAAAAATGCATTGATAGAGATGGAAAAAATATTTTACAAATCATCGTTAAAATAACTACGAATGCATAAATGGAGGTAACCTCCATCAATCAATCCATGATTAATGTACGAGCTAAATCTTGAACAGGAAATGAGCTATTGCAGCTTTCTAGTGCCACAATTTCAGTTATGACAAGAAATGTAAAGAAGCTCCAATAACATTGATGATGTAAATCAACCAATGAATGCCAAATCTAGTAAGAGAGAGAGAAGATGTGATCATTCACCTTTAGGATTCTAAAAGTGTTTTGACTCTTTAGGAACTTCGTGAAGCTTCAACTTGAATTACAAACCTATGGGGAGAATGAACCCCGACTCTCTTGTTACTAAGGAGCTTCGACTTTCTTGTTGTATTCATGCAGCTTTAATGTGAACTAGAGAATCAAAGAGGAGTTGTGAAGTTTGAGCATGAACTAGAGATATGAAGAATCAAAGTCATTTGCGGGAGTTGCCATCCAAGTCGAGCAAATTGAACATTCTTATGGAACCCTAGAAAGGTATCTTGGGTGGATGTTTGCCTCCCAACTTTGGAAGGAGGCCTTGGAGTGAGAAGAATTAGAGATAGCAACAAGATGGCAAAACACATATGGCTCCTCTTCAACAAAGAATCCTTATGGTGCAAATTTTACTACAAACCTCAAACGGAAGAACCCCTTACTCCATCCCCTGTTCCTAGGCTTGGAAGAAGATTCTTGCCTTGAGGGATGAATTTAAACCCCTCTTCGGTGGAAAATAGGAGATGGGGAGACTACCTCACTTTGGTTCGACCCCCGGCTTGACTCCGGTCCGCTCAACTCATTATTCCGACTCTTATATATCCGAGTCGAGACCTTCCTAGTCAAGCAAAAGTCAAGGACCTCTACTCCCCGGATGGCCTCCAGCTTCTCCAAGAGCTGGCTTTATGGCAAATTTCGGTACCCCAAAATTCCCTCACCCGGACCGAGGACTCTTCGGGCAAATTCGATGGCCTCGGCTTGGAATGCTATTCGAGGAAACATAATCCGATCCATTGGTCCTCATTTATATGGGACAAGGCTTTTGCTCCCAGGACATCAATTTCTCTTATGGCTAATTACGAAGAACCGCCTTCCTACTCGGGTAAATTTGTTCATTTAAAACAATCATCTCTTTTTTGAGCTTATTCTACTCCCGACGACAACCTCCTCTCGGGTTATAAAATTTTTGTCTGGATTAGAATTTATTTATTATTTATTATTTCTCTTCAAAATGGTGAAAGATAAAGCCCTTTTGAAGACTGTCCCGGGAATAGAAGGTTGCGGCGCGGTTTCGCATTTTTGCTCGGGGAGCCCATTAGCGGGTAGTTTAGGTATTAGGATACCCTCTATCTTTCTAGCATTGTTGTATTACTTTTCTTGGTGTCCATCATTCCTTAATAATGAGAAAATTGTTTCATTTTAAAAATCTCATTGCCCCTTATTCTTCGAGAATAAAAAAAATCAGTTTAAATTTGTTCATTTAAAACATTCTACTTTTAAAATTTATTTATTATTTATTATTTATTATTTATTATTTATTATTTATTATTTTCCTCTCTTTTTATTTATCTTTTATTAATCATTCCTTAATAAAAATTGTATTGAATAATAAGCTAACATTCCTAAAATATTTAATAAATATAATACATATATAATATATATTATAGAATACAAAATTCAATTATACATAGAAACGAAAATTGGTGTTCTTTTGAGTTCTCTTTTTATATTTAGCATTCAAATATTATTTATAAATAATTACTATTTTAATTTCATTATTTTTGTAAGAATTTTGTTATAGAAAATCCTTTCCACTTTTATTCCATTTTTCCCACGAGATATTTTTATCCAGCATATATCTCTCTTATACTCAACCTTATCTTATTTTGGATAGGAATGAAACATAGTATCTTAACTTTTTTTCCTGGCTATCAAACGTAGTCTTAATTTATTACAAGGTTTTTTACCATGAAAATCAAAAACTAGTATACCGACAATAAATTTACTCTAAACTAATATTTTCATCACAAATTCAAACTAATGCACCTATGACAAATTTACCAAAATTAATTTTTTGACTACAAAAAATCTCAAACTAATATATTGTGATAAATTTACTCTCAATTAGTTTCCATTAAATTAGATTAATATCATGAAAAATCACAAATTTATATATATAACAAATAGTGGATAAAATTCAAAACTTGTATACTTATCAATTGCCACGTGCATCATAGTCAGTAATTTGATGGTATAATTTAATGAAAAGTAACGAAGGTGTTGACACCCAAAATCACTCTTGCCATCATGTGTTGGTCACGGGGTTGACAATAGTAACAATCCAGCCCACAATGGTCGAAAGATACCAAGATTTCAAGAACCTTTAGCATGAGTGTCAATAGGCCTTCAAATGGAGATGCGTGATTTGATAGTAATGTAGTTGATTACTATATGTCCAAGCTTTGCGATGCTATTGGAGGTGAAGAGTTCAAGTAGAATTGGTGTCAAAATTCAAGCGGGAACATTTGGTGCACAAAAGAGCACGCAGAATTTTGGGAGCGATTATTGCTTGCTAGACAAGTTGCGTGAGCATTATCGACAAGTCAAAAAACAAGCAAATGTGGATAAGGCGGTCAAGGAAGCAACAAAGGACGTGGGAGAAATTAAAAGTTACTTTCAAGGAAGAGTTAACTATAAATACCGTCTGCCATCCAATAGAGAGCCTCCGAACAACACAATAATTGTCTTTATTTTATCGTACTTTGTTTGTACTTTTTAGATCCCCATTGTCAATTAAATTCCAACATATATCCACCTCTAGTTCAGTATCGTCGATTAGATTCCAATGCTATGCCACAAACCCAGCGTCGTCGATTGGATTCTGGCGTTGTGTTTTCTATCCAAGGGTATTGCTATTGATTAAATTCCAGCTTTGCACCTAAACAAACCGTGTCATTGATTAAATTTCGGCATGGTTTAGGTCTGAAGTTTTAAATTACAACAAGCTAAGTCTAAGTTATGTCATTGATTAGATTCCGGCATAGTTTATTCTTAGAAGTTGTTAGTCGTCGAGTTATCTTTAGTATTGGACGTCGAGGTTGTAATATACAAATTGGAAATAATATTTGCATTTGCATTTGCATTTGACATTCTCTGTCTAGATTCAGAACAGAACTTGAGTCTCCTTTAATGAAATTGAAGTGCACAATTTTGTGAAAGATTTTCGTTGCAGGAACCAAAACCAATTAAACATCTTTTTGGCATGCTTGGTGGGACAATTGTGCTGAGTTGAGAGGGTGCTATGCCACAAATCCGAAGTTGAACCAATTTGGATAGTGCTACTGATGAGCAAATACCATTGATGGCCAAGGACAACAAATGTGCTAAGTCATTGTCAGCCTAGCTTCCATAGAATGAGGTCACAAACTAAGTTTGGGAGGAAGGTGTCAACATTCTAAGGCAGCATGTAGAAGAAAGTAAACAAAAGGATAAATTTGTTAGAAATATATGGGTTTGAGATTTTTGGCTGTCAAAAATTAGTTTGAGTAAATTTGTTACAAGTGTACCGGTTGGAATTTTTTTTTGGTATTAACTCTCATTTATAGAGGATTTTTTTTCCTTCCTTTAACGGTGTTTGCCATAGAAATTTTTAAATTGTGGCTGGTACTACCAGTCCACTAATTTAACACGAGAACTTCCCATTTTAAAGCAAATGAGGGGGTTGGGACTAGCTTACCTAAATAAGAACAATCCAATAGTGAAAAGTACAAAGAGAGTTTGGGAAAAGGGAAAAAATGACAATGTGGCACAAAATTGAAACTTGATCCAGATATAAATGGATCAAACAAAAGATCTCAAAGCAAGACATTTCATTGGTCTATAAAACATAAAATCACTATGACTGGGGTTACGACGACTCAAGAAAGGGTGGATCGTGAGGAGCAATGTCATTTCATTTTCCTGAAGTGTTTATTGTACACTTTCGTGCATTATTAGCCACATTAAATTCTATATCAGTTTTATGTTCAGTGAACTTAACGATGGATATTTTGTTCACCAAGTAAATCATCATTGAATCAAGCCTATGACGTCATTCTCTTTTATTTCTTCTCTAATTTTTCGTGAAATAGTGGCTTAAGATACCTTTGACGGCATAAACTCCCATTAATTTTATAAATAGCTTCCGGGAGAAACCGCTCTTTGTGAAAAGGAATTCCAATTTTGTGTATTCTTCAATCTCGATAACCAGTCGACACACCTTTCTTTAACAGATCTGACACAAGTTCATGCTTATATGGTCCCACAATTTATCGAACATGTGGTAAACGTTTAGTCAAAGAGATTAACTGCAATGTTGAAAGGGACAACTCGCTTCAAATCTTCACAATCAGCAATAACATGAGCTTAGATCATCAAGAAAGATTTGTTAGGGACCGATTTCTAAACAAGCGCATCTGCAGATTTCGTACTCTGTTTTTCTCAAGAAATAGCCGAGAACAGAGCGCGTTAGAATCGATCAAGAAAAGGATGTTTACACGTGGTGATTTCCGACCAAAGAAAGTTTTGAAGAATGGAATCAGTGAAAGAGACAACGGAAGCTGCAATTCAAGCCTCCTCGCCAAATGTGGCCAAGAACAGAGTATTTGTTAACATTTTTCTCGAGTTTGAACTACTGAACAAAACCGACCCAAGATAAATTAAGGGAAATTCCAAAAGTTGAATTTTTGTTGTCGGCCGCCTTGGAAATTTAAATTTCCTGTTCAGCACTGGAGTCCAAAGTGACATTGGACTTTCGTCGTAAAAAGGAAGTCATTATTGGAGTCCAAGTCGCAAGAGGAAGCAAATTTCCTATTTTTAATTCAAAATATTCAACGCGTGCGTTCTGAGGGCATTTGCTTTTCTGACGTGACGTGCAGAGTGCGTATGTGTTTTAATATGTACTTGTGGGTTGTTCTGTTGCTCATAAAGAATTGGCTAAGCGCCGATTTTGACTTATCGCTTGGCGTGGGTTCTTGTGATTTTCTTTGTTAAAATGCACTAATAATTTTAATGTTGAAGCCAATTAAATCTTGTGATAGGATTTGTAATTTTTGTGTGTGAGATTGACAAGATATTGTAAGGCTAAATACTGTTTGAGTTTATTGGATGTAATTGGGAGTTGAGAAACATTAAAAGTATTTGATTGATTTAGGTGTGGTTGTAATCTATATTGTATTGCTTGATCTATAGGTGCATTCTTTACTTCTCTCCTTGTAGACATAGGTCAATCCGATTGAATCACATTTTGATTGCTTACTTTTCGCAACAATTGGTATCAAAGTTAAGATTGACTTGAGTTGAAGTGAATCGATAGCGATGGAAGAAGGAAAAGTGAGAATCCATAGTTTGATAGGAAGGAATTTGATTTCTAGAAAATGCAGATTGAAAATTACTGGTACCAAAAAAATCTACACTTCTCCTTGTTTGGGAAGAAACCAAAGTTGATGAAACAAACTAATTTGGAATTATTGGATAGACAAGATTTGAATGTCATCTAGATAATGTTGGTTCGTAATTTGCATTTAACATTGTTAAAGAGAAGGCCACTATAGGCTGATGAAGGCTCTATCATACATACATGAGAAGCCCTTTGCGATAAAAAATTTTATTTAATACAGCAGTTGTTTAACTTAAATGTGTCTTAGTTGCTGATTACATAAATGAATTCAATGTGGATGTTAATCAATCGAGTTCAATTGAGATTAACTTTGTTGATGTTGTACATGTTTTGAATATATTACTTTAATTGCCTGAAAGCTGGAATATATTACTATTATTAGTAATTCCTCTAGGTCAACAAGCTTGTATGATGGGATTCATGATTTGATTGTGGCAAGAAGGGGCATATTAGAAGTGACTGCCTTAAGTTGAAGAATGAAAAATGGTAAGGGAATTAGAGTTTAGTCTGCAAATGATGTTGCGGTTGTAGCTGATTGCAATTCATATAATATTGATAAAGTCTTGTCTATCCTTGAATTTTTGTCATTTGATGGATACATTATGAATTCTGTTTTTTTTTTTCATGTTACACCAAATAAGAATTGGTTTATTACTTATTAATGCATGGATAATGGTAAAGTGCTATTGGAAAACAATGCTGAGTGCGACATGTGGTGTTGGTGATGTTAGAACCAAAATGCATGGTTGTATCGTAAGAATATTGATTGGAGTGAGGCATGTTCCACAATTGAAGAATGATATGATCTCTTAAAGTACCTTGGATTTGGTTTGTCAATATACTTTAGAAGGTGGAATTCTGAAGGTTGTTTGAGGTGCCTTTTGCTAATGAAAAAACAAGTGTGGGTTGTATGATTTTCAAGGTGAGACAATGATAAATTTCACTGCAGAAAATTGAATGCATTTGTTTGAAAATCTAAATAGTTGTGCGTGCATTGGGGCACATTGGTGAGAAAAAGTTGAGCTTCTAAGTAAAAAGAATCTACTGTATGATTACATGGCTAATGAATTAAGTGTCTATAGGTGCCATGACTTAGGCAAATGGCAGACAGTGTACTTTAGTACAATTATCAGAGAAACCGTGGAGATTGCAGAGTTGATTCACATAGATGTTCGTAGGCTATTGTAATTTCCTTTGAGAAAGAGTGCTAAATTTATACTAGCAGTTGTGGATGACTACTGGAGAAGGGCAAAAGTGTTTGTGCTTAGGCACAAGCATCATGCTATTGTAGGATCAAGCAGATTTTAGTTTTGATTGATGAGGAGATTGGAAAGATAATTAAGCATATACGAACTGACTATAATCAGGAGTTTTGTTTAAATCTGCTAAACGAGTTCTACAGAAGGTTTTAGACTACAAAATTAACTCCTCGTGAAGAGATTTCCGATATCAACCTTGCTGTATACCGATTTAACATTTGTTTGTGACTTTTGGCGGAGGTTCCACATGTGGCTCTTCCTCATGGGCGGCAGCATGAGATCTGGAGGGATAAGTACGTCTTTATTTCATCAATTCGCACTAGGTTCAACGCCAGGAACCGGAGTCTTTAGTCTACCATCTGATTCACACGGTGAAATTTCTTCACCGTAGCTTTATGATAACGATCCAGCGGAAGGACTCACCGCGCTATGTACTCTGTCAGTCGCTTTCTTTGCCTGCAACAATGCCCAATGTCAAGTACCAACTGTATATCGAATGATACTTTACATGATAAAGATGTTGGTTTATCGATTCACTGTAAATTACCTCTTTTTCCCAGTTGGTACGTCCTGTTAGGATCGCAAGTAACGATGCTTGCGCAAAGAGTGCGACTATAATCCCTGTCCAGAGGCCCTACAGCTCGATAAGAAGAGCAAGCAATTATAGGAATATTGATTGACTGTCATTTACTATGAAAAGAAAGGACGAATTGCAGTAGAATGGTAGGGTAACTGTGATTTACCTTTCCGCCAAAGTGACAGAAAAAAGCTAGGAATATGGCGACTGGAATACCCAGCAAATAGTAGGCACCTAAATTGATGAAAGCTCCAATCTTTTGCCATCCACATCCTCTTGCAATGCCTGAAAAAAATGTAAATTATAGCATAAAAAAAATTCGAAGTACAAATCGGTTTTAACTTGAACAAGCATACCTGAAAGCACTGACTGAATGCCATCGATAAAATGGGAAGTTGCGACTAGTACCAACATATCTCCCACATAGTTCACAACTTCTTCTTCTGTGCTATAGAGGTAGCCCCATGCCCTTCGACAGAAGATCATGAGAGTAGCTGCAAGCAAGCCTTCCATGGCAGCCATCATTAAGGAAACATAAATTGCCAAACGAGCTACTCTTGGTCTTCCAGCACCCAATTCATTTGAAACTCTTGTGCTGCCAAAAATAAGGCCAAGAAAGTGTGAGACTCTGGAAAGCTGCTGCTTTTGCAAGATCTACTGAATTAAATAAAGCATAACCAGTTAGGATTACCTTATTGAACCACTGAGTCCAAGAGGTATCATGTAAACCAAGGAGCAGGTGTTCAGGCTGAAACGAGCACAAGAAACTAAGTCAACATTGTTTAAAAATGATAACAACTGGTGCCCAGAGTTTAGCAATTTTGTTTGCTTCTTGTTGATACAACGTACTGATGCACCTGATTGAGAGGACCGACGTTTCGAGTTTTGGGTTGGGAAGAAGTCCTGATAATAAGACCATCATTTCAAAGGACCAAATCTCGAAGCTGTTGCAGGCAATGAACCAAACAAAAACATCATAATTGCTTTGAGCTACAGAATAATGAAGACCCATGTCCATATTGTACAAGGAAGAGCATCGGAGCCAATGAATAAGAAAATGTAGTCCTTTCAAAGTCGAAAAATCACATCCTGAACATAAACTAGAATAGAAAGGTTGACTGCCCATCCATGATTCTGAAGAAGGATTATGACCATCATTTGTTTTTTATACTGTCCCGCAAGTTTTTAATCTGTTATAAATAAATAAATTTTGCTAAAAGTGAACTAGGAGAAGCATAAAAGCTTGAGAATTACCAGAGCATGACAGCAGAAGGAATTGCTAATTTCAGAAATCCAGGAATCCCATGAAAGGCCTCCTTGGAGAAACCAGTCCATGTTCTTTTACAAGACGGTGAAATTCTAACATATATTGCCAGTAACAGCACGTTTATCCAGTATGAGATAGCATTTGCCAAAGCAGCACCTTTGTTTCCAAGTCCTGACTTAAACACCAGAAACCAACATATGAAAATATGCAGGAATGTGGTGATTCCTGAACTGACCATCATTGGAACAACATTGTTTTGCGTCTGCAGAAACCTGACGTGGCACTGCAGGAGCGCATATGCAAAAATGCTGGGGATCATGAACCGAGCGTAGGATCCTGCCTCTGCTGATATCTGAGGATCTTGTTTGAAGAAGAGAAGGATTTGGCCAGTGTTGAACCAAATGATAGCGAGTGGAATGCTGGCTAATAGGAGAACGATCATGGCCCTCTGCTTGTGGATACCAAGCATGTGGTATTGCTTAGCTCCATAAGACTGACCGCAAAATGTATCCAATGCACTTGCCATTCCTATCTGTTATGGACCAAGCATCTATAAGATGATGTTTGGAGCAATTCATAGATGTCCACAAATAATATCAAAAAGTCTTGTCAATATATCCTCGTAACCTAAATTAGGCTTTGCTTGGAGCATCAGAAGGAGAGTATTGCCATAGTTCACTCAACCGACATGCAGTGGAAGAATTTCAACAAGAAAAATTGTTTATCTATTTCATTATTGGTTTGGGCCCCCAACAATCTTTTTTTAGTGCAGTGAACAAATGTTCTAATTTGTGACGAACACCAACGTTGACTTTCCAATCTCAACATTTCTACACCTAGCTAGAGGGGATAAAATCACACATTCAGCACACCGAGCGTAGTGAGAGATGACATGTTCAGTAGATCAATCTTTGTCAAACTGCAATAATCTGAAAATGAGCTAAGGTTAATAGACAACCAATCTATTCATGGTACTCGGAAAGCAGGCCCACACGCAGTCTTAACTGATCTAAAAATTGCTACTCTGTTTATTCAACAGGAAAGAGAACTCCTATAATCATGTCAATAATAGAAGTGGCCCTATGCATCTTTCAAGATAAATAACATCCTGGAAGAAAACTTTCACAGAAGTTACATAGTATGATGCTACTTTCCGATTATTAAAATCTTTCATCTCTTAGTTGGTTTGTCTCAAGATTAAAACGGGAAGAATTGTTGTGTCTTACCAACATGCTAAAGCCAGTCACGGAAGCGAAGGACGTGGCCATGGAAGCCCCGGAAAGTGCCAGCTCTCCAAGATGACCCACAAACATCACCGAGATGACCTGCAAACAATATATCATCAGGTTCACTGATACCAATGGCCCGGCCAACGACAGTTGCCGCTTCATTTCCGAGAAAATCTCGTCTTTCTTGAATCCATTCCCCGTTGTGGACGCCGCCTTCTCCTGGGGAACTGCTAGCAGGGGTGACTCCAAATGCTGTTTCTGTTCTTCCACATCCATGCTTCCTCTGTGCTATTGGGCAGAGTGAGCCAAGCGGAGGGAAAACACAGGGCAATTGCTTTAGAGATCCTGGAGATACTCTCGGCAGAAAACGACCAAGTTGTTTAAAATCACACGCCTTTTTTTTTTTTGGGTCGGTATCTTCTCACATGATGGGTGCAGTAGAATTTGACAGATTTTGTCGCGTCAGATTTCTTTTGAGTTTTAAAAATATCTCAATTGTTTTTTTAACCTACGTGTGAGGGCTTGTATTAAATGCAAATAAAGTGGACCGAGACAACCAGCAGACCCCACTGAAAGAGAAAAATGTTGTGTCCTTTTCACAAATGTAAATGGAAAAATTAGGGCGGCAGCCACCTTCGAGGGGGAGGGGGATGGGGCTAGTAACGCGGATGAGTAATAAGTCTCATTTCTTTCTAAAAAATGAAATTTTTTACTTTTTATTTTTGTTTCAAATTTATTTTTGAATTAAAAATTTATTTTAAAAATAAAGAAATGAAATTACGATATCAAATGAATTTTAATTTCAAAAATAAGTTTGGAATATAAATAAAATAATTATCATACATATTCCTAAAATTCCTTTCTATTTTGTGTGAATTGGAAAATCAACGTCCTCGGATATTTAGCTTTTATTTTTTATCTTCAATCAAGTCACTCTCTTGATTTTCCAATGAATGATACACTGAATGCAATCGCTGGAGTTTAAAAAAGAAAAAAAAAAGACAAGTTGACTTGTTGATAAGGGTGGCCTAAAAAAAGGATGTAAAAGGAGATCATTACAAAGAAGAAAGAAGGAAAAGGGCAAGGAAGAAGGACAAAAAAGAAGAAAGGGCATTCGTGGCCACACGCTTCAAAGGCTTCGATAAGCCGGACAACTCCATTTGATAGTGTCGGATCCGTACTTTTTGTTTATTTAGCCGGAGGAATTCTCAGTTAAGCCCTAAATTCGGATCCATGTGAATTATGAGTTTATGGGTTCAATTTTGGGGCTGTTAAGTTGTAAAATTAAGTAGAAATAGTTTAGGGTACAGTGGAGTTATGTGATATTTTTTCAAAATGTCATGGGAGTTTGCACCAAGAAAATTTTAAAGTTTTGCATGCATTACAAGGAGCCGTGACAAGAGGAGGCATCTTAAAAAGATTGTCTTTTTGAAAAATTTGAAATTTTTTTATTCTTTATTTTTTTTCCATATTTTTGCTTTTCTTCGTTTTTAGCTAATCACTGGCCACAAGTGAGCCTTGAGCTAGCAAGCTTAAGGCTCGCTGACTTGAGCTTGCTACTTGCTAATCATTGATTAGGCGGAGCCCAAGGTCGGCAAGCTCAGAGCTCATTGGATCAACGAGTGAGAGTCCTCGCTAGTGTAACGACTCTAATCTTAGGGTCCAAGTTGTATGTTATTTTTGTGACATCCTAGGTTTGTTGCTGACCCAATTCTTTTTATCTTATTTATATGCATATGTGGAAGCATAAACACAACAACCCCGACAAACACTATTGGAAGAGTATGGGATGTAAGAATATAACACACTACTATTTTTCATTAGTAGTTTTATGTACAAACTAACTTCCATTTTACATGATAAAAAAGGCTAGGATATCCCTATCTTTGCTATAGCTACAGTTGCCAAAATTAGGAACATTTCCCATTACTGGCCGATATTACTGACTAGAGTCATTCTGTTGGACGTTGTCCTACCACTTGGGTTCATCGGCCCTCTAAAACAATGAAGGGGATCGATAAATTGTTCGTCTGACTAGACGTGCCAAGCCTCGCAATGGTGATGGACCAATTCGATTCGTCCCTCATCAACTCACATCGTGGTGGTGTATCTTCGGTACATTATTATAGCTTCAACATCTATTATATATACAATCGACTCTTCCATCTTTACAGGGAGACCAAAACATATAGAAAGTGGGTTAGCCATGCTTACAAACTTGTAAAGGTAAAGGGGTAAGTTTTAAGGAAACTTAGTAAGTAAAACTTCTAACTCTTGGCTAGTAAGACATTTCCTCATCGAGGACCAGCCATAACTACTCATGTAAACAGTGTCGATGGTCGATCAATTGCAAATTCATATGCGATGCCATGACTAACATGGGGGTTTCACTTACTCACTCATTGACTAACACATAAGCACTTACAACTCAAACTTGAGCATAACCGGCATTCGTGTGAATCACTTTACATTGTTTTGGCTCAACTAGGCTTTCGTGGCTCAATCGAGCCTTCCAACGTCTTGCAAGGCTTTTTGGTTCAACCAGGGCATCTTGGCTCATACCGAGGCTTCTCAAGACTAGCTTCCCAAGACTTCCCGGTGTAACTTGAGCATCTTGTTGCCGGGGGGGGGGGGGGTATCATCATCATTCTCATCTTTCATGGGGTGATTACATAAATGTATCACTTATGCTGGTTCTTGTATTTTCCTCTAGCCGACTTATTCATGGCTCAACAAAGACATGCTCATACATAACCTTGTGTGTCATGCTTTCTATGACCCGATTCTAATGTTATTGTGAATGACTCTAAGTTTGAGGTTTGACTCAACCACCAAGCATTAAGGATCCCGCACCAATCCAAGACATGAGCTTGGTATACTTGGATGCCAACCAAGACCTTGTGGGTTTGAGCGATCCTCGTACCAAATGAGACTAAGATTCAACACACCTTGATGTCGATCCAAGACGATCCAAGACCTGGCCTTGGGCGACCCTTGTACCATACAAGACTTGAGTTCCGATATCTCATTACCGACTCAAGCCTTATGGTTCTAGGCATTCCTGACTTTCCTTGAATACAAGCCACGAATCTTGGCATCATTCCGATCGTGAAAGACTCACCCATATGCATAAGATTCGTGTACAAGCCAACATATACACAATCTTCCATACAAATCATGGTTTGTCAAGAGAGTGCCATCTAGACTTAATGATGACAATGGCAATACTAGGGAGAAGTAAGAGATTCTACTTATCTAGACAAACCTCAAGAAACTAGAAGAATCAACTTGAGAGAGAGGGGCTGTCACGTCCTGACTTTCGAGCTCGCGGCAACCCCATTTCCATGGTCAATTGAAAGAGACGTCCCAGGACCCATTGACGACCATTCATGTTATCTTTCGTTAAGCACAAGCGGAAGACGAATCATCCCTAGACAAACAGACAATTAAACAGGGATAGATGGATGAATAATAAGAACAACAACAACTACTTAATTATTCAATTTACTAGATTAACCAACGGGAGATCGTTTTCCGAATTACAAGCACGACAAAAAGGGCCGATCCATCCTCTAAGCCAAATCAAAAAGAAACTAGGCTAATCCAACAGTACACAAAGAACCCTAGGGTTCAACACTACAGTCACTCGGACCCATCGGACTCAAGCTCCGTCGGGTCGATCACTGGAGGAGCGGGGGCAGGATTCTCCACTGCGGATACACCATTCTAGAGGCTTGAAAGTGTTTATACAACAACAAATGAGATAAAATCTCAGCGAGTTCTCCCCTTAAGCCCCGATTAGTATGCCAACTCAACCCGGGGTATCTCTCCAAAACCACCCCTCACTCAACCCAACAATAGATAGCCAGCAAATAGCAGACTAAACAATAGACAAGGCAAACCAACAATCAATATTTGGTTCGCATACAACCTTACTCGGTCTGCCATACCTTGCACGTCAAATCTCATACAACGCAAGCAAGGCACATGACCGTTAGACGATGCAGTTTATCAATCACATGCGAGTCGCGTTACAAGCGATCTCACCTGGCCATTGCCACACCCTACACGACTGTCAACTCATGCGTGCGTACCATAAATCATGTGATCATCATGACATTAAGAGCATGCGAATAATCAGAGCATCCCATACAACTTTCTCATGTTTCACACCCACACATGCTCCGATTATTACGACCCATCCTCCTAGGCCACGGCACAACCTTATGGTTGGCGGTTCCTAGCCAAGCCAGCTTCGTCCTCTTTACCTCGAGGCATGGTGACGTTAAGGGCTCACTCCCAAGACGGCATTCCCGAATGAGCATAGGATCTGCCCACTACTGTAGCCCCGCAATTGACAGAGGCCCAGGACCCGCCCACTACCGCAGTCCCACAAATAACCTCTCCTTGTCAGGCATCTGACCAAAGTCAAGCAACTAAACAGCCACAGTACAACCCCATAAGGATTGGTGGTCTTCTAGCAATACCGGGTTCTCTCTCTTAATGTGATCATGTAACACCTTATCAAGCAATCCATTTATATCTTTGTTCTATCGTGAATGCAATATCGCTTATCCTCATGCGACATGCCATTGTAGTTAACATACATATAATGTCATGCGGCAGTATATAGCAGTCACGTACAATAACAGCAGTCCAATCATTCACGAAGGTTGCAACAATTAGCAGTTCAAGTCACAGTCTGACAATCAATTTCGACCAATCAACATCACAGTACTTGCATGCTTTTCCAAATCATCACGTACCTCAATAATTATGGTACCCAATGACGCATCTCAATATTTAATAATAAATAAGCACGTGTTCTCACGACTACGGTAATCAACCATTCTCATTTAAGAAGCATGTAATACTATAGTCGATTGTCCCGATAAAAATAATTTAAGTCCCACAAAATACTTATAATTATTTTCCAATCCCATAATTAATTATCCAACCCAAATAATTCCATTTAATAAAACCATTCTTTAATAAACCAATGTCATTTGATAATGTAGTATATAAATACTATTGACATTAGAAAATTAGACCATAGTAATTTTCCCACAAAATTACTCAATTAAAACCATTTCCCATAAATAATCACAATTAATTATTTTCCCAAAATAATTAATTTCAGAAATATTAATAATTCGAAATTATAAAATAATTTAATTAATTAATACATTAAATTCATAAATTAAACCAAACATTAATTAAAATAATAAATCAAGCAATTTAAACTAAACATGCTTAATTAAACACACAAATCACAATTAAGCACATAAACCACCATTAAGCAATAATTAAGTACCATTAAGCTTAATAAGCATAATTAAGCTAATCTAATCTTAATCACATATCTAACCACCTATCTTAGGGCTAATACAACTTAATTAAACTTTCTAAACCAATCTTAACACTAATTAACCCAACCTTAAGAAATTTTAGGCACTAAATAGGAATTAAGGCTAAACTCACCCGTTAAGCAGGCTAGCGACACGAACGCGGCGGCGGCGGCGACGGACTCAACATTCGGGGACCTCTACCACGATGATCCAAGGCAGTCCCGAGGCTGAGAACAATAGCAACAAACTCAGATCTACTCTACAACACTGAAAAACTGACTGCTTGGAGAGGAAAGCGATTGAATGGAGCTAAGGGGATCTCCGGCGACACCAGAGGGTCGAGGGACAACTGCTGATGGCTGGTATAGTTGGTGGTTTGCTTGAAATGGGAGAGAATCGGAGGAAAATGCGGAACTGTGCAAAGTTGCCGCTACAGTAGGCGGTCAGCGAGTCGTCGGCTTTCAGCCACCGTACAGATCGGCCGGCGGCTCTGTTCGACAAACGGCCAACCCCATCCGTATGGATTCTCTCTTCTGAACACAATGGTGGGTGGCACAGGCCGAGATTCACACGAGAAGGCCATGAATAACTCATTTTTCGGAGGAAGGTCAGAAGTTGAAATTGCAAGAACTAATGGAAAACAAGGGAGAAAGGTGTGTGGTTTTGTAGGGGCTGAAGAGGAGGAAAGAGAGGGAGATAAGAGCTGGTTTCAAGGCCTCATTAAGGCCATTCAATGCCTTGCCCAAGTCCCTAAGCAATGACATCATCTTCTCTCTCTTCTTTTGTCCGTTCTTCAAAATATCCAAGGGCAAAATGGTCATTTCCACCTTGCACATTTCCTAATCTGCCCTTGGGCTGAAAATGAAGGGCATGCCTAAGAAACAGGTTAGAAAATGAATAGGAATGGGCTCGGAAATTTGTTAGGCTCGAATCGGCTCAAGGTTGGGCAACTAGCTTGGAATAGTAAATGGTCGGT
This sequence comes from Corymbia calophylla, assembly GCA_014182845.1. Lineage (NCBI taxonomy): Eukaryota > Viridiplantae > Streptophyta > Magnoliopsida > Myrtales > Myrtaceae > Corymbia > Corymbia calophylla. The sequence goes on from CM024695.1 coordinate 25,365,342, forward strand.
TTGGTCCAACGGCTCACTTGCTTGCCTCGGGCTTTCCATGGCAGTTGCCCCACCTTGGGCATGAGACCCACACTGATCTTGCTTGGCCCACGTCCTTGTAGGCTTGTTTCCTCGGTCTGAAAATCCCTTTTCCAAAAACTTTGCTCAATCGGCACTATTGACTTTCTAAGAAGCATTGTCAAAAAGTCTATCCTGGACATCCCCGAAAATTTGAAGTCTAATATTGGATTCTCATGCCTTGTCAATTTCGTCCACATACCATTTTGGTACTACTCAAACTGATAGGCGGCTTCAAGGATTCATGCGTAACCGACTCATACCAATTCATGTTCAAGACTTCTCAACACATGGACGTCCTTGACAACATGAAATTGCGAATGATAAATTCTTATTTCAAAGTACACGATTACCAATGATCGACATAGGGTCATTCACGAGCTCGATAATAGTAAACAGAATCACCCGTCATCCCATTATTTCTCTCCGCGAATCAACTTCTAGTCGTCCCTGAAATTGGCTTGCATGACTATAGGATCATTCTTACGCAAGTTTCACAGTCGAGTCGTTTTCCCATGTCAAGTTCTTTAGTTGCACGAGTTCTATCCTCATTAGCCTTTTTCCTTCAAAGTTAGTATCTTGAGAGTAATCAGTTCTGAGTGAGATCAACCAATAATGCATTGACGAAATTAACGTTCATTCCACCTCAAAGGGCTCGAATTTCAGGATGTTACAAGTGCGGCTTTGCTTGGCCGAAAGAGAGACAGGAGAAAGATGAGGCGTCCAAGGAGAAATGAGAAGGTGGATGACAAATGGTGAGAAATGAAGAGGGATTCCTCCTATTTATACTTTTCGATGCCATTATTATCGGGTTACACGGTCCACTCTAAAGTTTCCAAGTGGCCTGCCTAAATTTTTGGGTGGTAAGCCTGGGTAATCAATATCTTGCCTAAGGAGATGAGTTGGCATGCCTTATTAATCTTGCTTGGTGATCTAGTTTCTAGATGTCATCGATGGAGGCTCACCTTTCACCCTTTTATTGGACCACTTGTGCACCCGCAATTATGAAAATTTAATGCCACAAGAAGAAACTAGGTTCTTCCTTGCCAACTCGGCATTCTAGATTCTATAGGTTCATAATGAAAGGTTCAAGTATTGCTTTCCAATTGGTCCACATGTGTGCTATCCCTTTCTTAGCTGCCAAAGATATTTTTGACCTAATCATGGCCTTGGAAAGTTGGAGGCACAACTCATCCCCTTCATTAAATAAATGGCTCTAGAGTCTTCCATTCTTTTGTCTTTTTCTTCCTCAAGAAGATAGTCCATAGAAATCCATCGTCTAAATTGGTTCCAAGGTCGAAAGAGGGATTACTTGGTGCAACCTTAAAAATCGAATCACATGTGCCCGAGGTTCAGCCATCACGCCCCATGATTTGCCCAAATTGCCCTCTTGGGCGGTCGGTCGCCCTAGAGGGTCAGCCCACTAGTCGACACCTTCGTCGGCCTGTAGTCGACACGGTCGGCCTTGGTCGAGTCTAGGACTAGCCTTCAGACTGGTCCTTAGGCCTATCGCTAGGCTTGCTGCAACCATTTCCCTTATTATGGTCATTGGTCATTCGGTCAATTTAGGCCAATTTTAAAGCTATCCATAGCCTAGCATTAAGCCAAGGCACTTATAAACCTTAAAATTAGTGACAAAATCACTAGGTTTATCTTGAGACTCATTCCGATCGGCACTCGATCCATCCACATGGTTTATGGCCAGGGTATAACTGATCCATGATTGAACATCACCAATTCGAGATTCCCTTCCAATCACTAAGAATTAAATAAGGAATGATGCATTTTTAGTCGGAAGACGATCGCATTTGGTTGAGTTGGATTGTCAATGTATTTGTGCATAGCCAGACGAATCATCCACGGCTGGACATGACTGGTCGGATCAACCCATAACCATCCACTAATCCAAAATCATCCTGTGATTAATTCTCGTGATAAAAAATCATCTTATGAGCTGGTGATCTGATTCCACTTGTATAATAGGTGGCCAATTCATGATCAACACCTCAGCCAGTTCATGGCTAGTCGATTGGTTGGACCATGACCTATCCTTGATTCCTTATTGATCGTATGGCTAATGGTCCATGATCGATATATTCAGGACCTTATGGCCGGTCGGAATCAAGGGTGTTACAGCCAGCTTGCCCAATTGGCAAGCACAAGGCTCACTTGGTTGACACATGCAAGGCTCACCTGATTGGTGTGTGCAAGCCTCAGGCGTCACCCACACTCGCCGATTTGGTGAATGGTTAGTGAGCTAGAGGCCCTTTGGTTGGTCGCCAGCCATCGTTGTGGCTAATGATTGGCTAAGGAAGAAGAAGGAGCATAAGCAAAAAATAAAGGAAAAAAAAAAAATAAAAAAAGTAGAAAGAAAATTTAAAAATTTAAAAATTCATTTTTATAAAAAAAATAATAAAAAGAAACAAAGAAAATAAAAACTTTATTAAAATGAGTACACAAAGAAAAATCAAATTGAGTTTTCCAAATCAAACAATGTAAATAATTTCTAGTTCATTTTCAAGTTTCAAACAAACACTAAAAAATATGATTATTTTCTTGAAAAATGGCTTTCTCGAAAACATATTTCGGAAATACCATATTTTTAGTGAAACAAACGGAGCCTATAAAAACTATTATAAATTCGTTGTATGGCCTTTAGAAAGCTGTTGTATAGCTGTTGCAAAACCGTTACAAAAATAATAACTTTTATGACAATTATAATTTTTAATAAATATTTCAAAATTGCTGAAAGATCCAACAATAGATAGGGGATATCCGGTGGATGCACTTAGTATGACAAGCTAGCTAGTGAATGGATCTCTATCGACTACAATTGGATGTTAAATTCCCAAAGATGTGTGGTCGGGTAATGTTACAAATTATTTTATTCCTAGAACATTTGTTTACTCATAATATGTTCAAGTGAGTGATAATAAATTTGATGGGAGGGTATGAAAGTGCATGTTATTAGGCTATGCACAAAAAGAGTGGGGTTATTGGATTTTTAGCAGAAAAATTACATTTAATGAGTCTCTGGTACTTCCAGATAAGAGAGATTTCAGCAGTGTTATTGCGGATCTAGATAGTGTTTAGTTCAAAGTGGAGGTGCAACGAAAAACTCTTGAGGTAACGTGTGTAGTGGAGTAGTCAACATAGATGGTGCTTATAGCTAGTTAGAGCTTGTAGGGCCAATGGCTACTGTGGATACAATAATAGTTCTGCTTTATTTGTTGTAAATGAAGTTATGTCGAAAAATCCTTATGGAAGGTGCAAGTGGAGTTGGTGCTCTAATGAAGTCCACGGTAATGGTGAAGTTCAAGTGAGTTTTGAACTTGGAGGATATCTATGGCAATTGGGCCCATGAGTGGCCATGGGATAGTAGTACGTTGGGGCGTGTGATAGAAGTCTAATATCTACACCTAGAGAGATAGCCAAGAGAGGGCGCAAGTCCGAGCCATTCAATATATTCAATTAGGTCCACTTTCATTCAAAAACTTAAATCAATAAATTATGAACCACCTAAGATATATTATATGCTCTACTCACTCTAATTTTTTAATGTGAGACTTTTTAACATAACTCATATATGCATACTAACAGTAGTAAAGTCTATATATTCAACGAAATGAGTGTGACTTGGTTCAAATGTTAAGCTAATGTAGAGATCGCTCAAATATGTCTCGATTTTGAGCTCGTGAATAAAGCTCAACCTGAGATGAATTACAAGAAGGTTCAAAAGTTTATCATGGCTTGTACTATTTCCACCATTTATTGGCTTGCGATACCTCATTTTGTATTGAATTGACTATATTAACTCTTGTGGACTCCATCTAGATTTAAAATTATTTCTTATCTAATTTTCTTTTGTCTTTTTCATTTGTTTCAATTTTACAAGAGACAAACTACCCATGACCCTCTCAAACAATATTTATTAATATTGGGCCCACTATTGATTTAAGATTGACGCTTGCCTTTATTTCTTCTTTTGTAATTTTTTCCTATTCTTTCTCAATTTAGAACGAAATTGGTGCACCTCTTTTTGAGAAATAGTTTATTTGATAGATAGCTACCTAATGATTTCATTTCTAGCAAAAAAAAATTATTTTGTTGATGATTTTTATATTTCTTTTTTTGTATTAGGAAACAATTATTTAAAAAGTAATGTAAGCACAAGCAAGAGGATAATCTTTGAGTAAATTGTGTATGATGCGTACATAAGCCACAATATTCAATCTTTAAGTAAATTTGTACCAAAATTCAAAGTCGAAAAAATGCTCGATCAAGAGGATAATCTATGGAAATAAAGTAATCAATTTACAATAAAATTAACATTTCTTTAGTCAAATATATGATTAGTGTCTTCTTAGGTTATAATAGTGGAGAATAAGTTCTAAAGAAGACAAACACGAAGGATACGTTGAAATGTTACAGGTGTTGATGAATCAACTAGGGTGAAAATAAAGTTGTTTGAAAGTGATCTAAGTAAGTTTTTCTCTTAGTAAAATTGAAAATAAAAAGAGAGGAAAAAAGGTAAGATATAATATTAAACTAAGAGCGGAATCGCAAGAGATAATATAATTAATTCAATGTGATAGGGAGTTTAGGAGTCAACAATAAGGGTGAAAAAAAGTAAGAAACAATCTTAAATCAAGCGTAGGGCCATGCAGGCTAATGTAGTTAATACAATATGATAAGGGGTGTTAGGAGTGTGGAAGTGGAAATATGGTAGCCTTTATTATTTGTGATTGTCTCCCATGAAAATCGAAATTCCTCGGTTGGAATCCAAAGTGATAGTGGACTTTAACCGTAAAAGGCAAAGTCAATATTGGAGTCGAAGGAGGAAACAAATTTCCTATTTTTGTTTTAGAATATTCAATGCGTGGGTTCCGACGGCTTTTGCTTTTTTGTGGGCAGAGTGCATGTGTAATTAAATATGTACCTGTGGGTTGCTCCAACGGTCACGAAATGTTGGTGAAAGGCCATATACACCGAGAGCTTGGCGGGGGTTTTCTTGCGATTTTCCTTGTGGAAATACATCCATGGTTTTATTGTTGAAATTGATTAAATCTTGTAAATTTCGTTACGAGATTGAGAGATTATTTTGTGAGGAAATATATGTATTGAGTGTGATTAAGTATTAGAAAAATACTGAAAGTGTTTGAGTGATTTGAATATGGTTATAATTGAATTATTTGCTTATTTTTCCATGGACATAGATTATTTTGATGAAATCGTGTAAATCTATGTCTCATTTAACTCCTCGTTCTATTTATTTTATTGTTTGATGGTTTACATTTCGCAACAGTATCGAAGGTGTGATGGTTCAGGGCCTCTCCAGCCACTAAGGACATCAGCGAGGATCGGAGCCGAGAGGATACTCTTTGCTCTGTGTCTCAATTTTGAGTGTGTTCTTCCAATGGCCTCTGTCTCTGTCTCTCTCTCTCTATGTGATGCGAGTGGTTTTTGTGTCCTAGTGTGGTTCCTTGGCATAAGTACAGCGGGAGTGCTACAACTTGGCACGGAGGGACACTTAAGTGCCAAGTGGTCGGAACCTAGCCGGAAATCCTATGTGACAATTTTTTATTAATTTTCTATCCAACGTGGCTCGCCGGAGATCCACCTCAGCTAACCCTCACCCAAAACGACGCCATTTCCATAGATGGACAAAGCAAAGGCCATAAATTGGCCAAAACGGCATCGTCTCTCCATTTTGCATCTCCTGTTACTGACTAAATCCCTAAATGAGCCAAATTCCCCAAGAAGAGCTCGAACCCTAATTTTGATTTGCCCCAAAAATCCCTCAAGCACTCGAATTATTTCAATTAACCCTAGATCCCATTGAAGCGAAGGAGAAGGTGAGCGCGAATTCATCTGTTGTTGTGGGTTACTGAGCACTGAATATTGGAAATGGAGAGCAGAATTTTAAGCAGCAACTCGAATTCGTCTCACTGAAGCGAAGGAGAAGGTGAGCACGAACGTTTCTGTTATTGTGGGTTACCGAGTCCAAGAAGAACATCATGGACTCGAATGAATCCCGGGAGAAGATTCTATGGATGCGCTAGATATAGAGAAGGGTTGAAGTGCAAATACTTCAAATGGATCGATGCGAAGTTCTCTGACCGAGCGACAGAGGTGATATTAGATCTACTTGATGGGCGGTGTCAACCTCCATCTACGTTCGTGGACGACTTGGACGACGTTGACTCGAAGCAAGTTGAAGCATCTTCGGCTAATTATTTGAAGAATGAAGTGTCAAAACAAGCTGAAGTATCTTCAGTTAATTATTTGTTGAAGAATGAGATTCAAGAATGAAAAATGAACGGAAGTGTTATCAAATGTTTATTATAGTGTTATTTTGTTATATAGCCTACTTAATGATCAAATGTAAAGCATTTGAAGATAAGAAGAAGTTTCTTCAGCTGCCATAGTTGAAAATGAGTTGATAAATGTAATCGCTTTGGATTAAATGTAGACTATTTTATTTGTGTTTATGTTGTCCACACCATCGACCGGCTTTAAGGGAGGTCAAGAAAAGGGAATGATGAGATGATACACGTGTTTTTGCTTCTTCTTTAATATAAAGGAACAAGAATGTGCACCGGGTCTTGTTGTGGTAGCTTATTTGCAATATTAACGTTAACCCAGCTGAACTGGAGTTGGTTTAGGTTTGCTGCTTGTTGTATCATAGGACAGACATGAGCTATTACTTAAGTGCCATAAGTTGTATGTAATGATCACTTTAGTGCTAGTCGGATTAAAGAAAATATCACTTAAGTGCTAGGTTATTGTTGAAAGTGATCATTTAAGTGCCAGTCGGTGCTTAAAAGTGAATACTTAAGTGTCAACCTATCCAGGAAAGGAGCACTTAAGTGCAAGTTACCAGCTCTAGCACAAACTGATGCAAGATGTGCAGAATGCACACTTGTATCAGGTGCTGCACAAACCCCCCAAACCACCACTACAAACCCACCATCAATAGACATGAACTTTCAACATAACCAGCTCTAATACAACCAGAGTATGAACCACCGGCCACCATCACAGCATGAACCACCATCAGCCTGCATTGTGGCTATGGTGTGTTGCTGCTATAAAAGATGCTGGTGCAAGCACTTTGCACCAGATTGCAAGATGTGCAAACTGCACACTTGCACCAAGTGTTGTAGGGGCCTCTAACTATCATCATACACCCACCACCAATAATCACCAACCACCAGTAGAGCAAGTAAAGCAGAATCTAAATCAAAAATATTTAAAACACAACAACAAAAATTGATAAGTAACAAGATCATTTCATTGATATTGATTTCAAGTCTCACCAACTTAGTGACAAACCAAAAAAATTAAAAATCATTCATAACAAGTTGTAACAAAACCAGCCCTTCTTATCAATCAATATCAATATGCACATGCCCCTCTGGTCGTGCTCCTTTTGATGGACCTCGATTCATTATCCTTGCACTCTTTCTAACTGGACGTACAACTTCCTCTTCAACTGTTTCTTCATGCACTGATTCAGATGGAGCTGCAATTGTCTCAGGATGAACTGATTCAGATGGAGCTGGTGCTGAGTTGTTGGTCTTTTTTGTTGACGCAATCGATACCGTCTTCTTTTTTGGCGCAGCTGATGTTGTCTTCTTTTTTGGTGCAGCCGATGTCGTTTTCTTTTTTGGCGCAGCCGTTGATTCTTGAGTAGGGCCTTGAGAAATAAGAACCTCCGAACTTCTCTCGGGCTAAAAAAACACAAGTAAATTATAAGCAAAAGTTTGCACAATTTATTAAATGTAAGCAATAAAACTTACATTAAGAATGACTGTTCCAGTACGGTCATCTGTATAAATGCCATAACCACATAACCATATTGTCTTAGCCTCTTCCTAAGAGCCCCTCTTGTTCGAATTGGAGCATCACGTTCAGCATTTTGTGATTTATTATCCCTTCTTTTGGCCTGTGATTTCTTAAGCCCTTCTTTTTGCCCTTTAGTTGGCCCTTCATGTGGCTCTTCTAATGGCCGTTCAACTTCAATTACATTTGGCCCTTCAGGTGCAACAGGGGCTTCTTCGATCAATTTTTCAGCTAGGCGTCTTCTGGGTGGCCTTCTTGTAGCTAGCCCTTCAGTTGGCCTTTTGGAAGCTAACGCTTCAACTGCCCTTCTTTTAGTTGTCATTCTCGTATCTAGTCCTTCGACTTCACCGACACCTTCACCTAACCCGTGTGGTAGCCCTTCTACTGGCCTTTCTGTTGTTGGCCCTTCTATTGGCCCTTTTGTTGGCCCTTCCATTGGCAATCGAGCTGGAGCTTGCCCTCTTCAAACCTAATAAAGACATTATCATTATGAATATAACATAAGTCCATATAATAATGTAAAGGAAAACTAAATAAGTTATTGAACTTACTGGGTATTTTTTCCTCAGCTAAGGAATGGTCGATTGAACTGGCTCTTGTTCAGTTTCAGCCAATCCTTCGGGTATAGCTGGGGTTTCAGCCAATCCTTCAGGTGTCCTATTTGTCACCTGACAAACACATTAAAAATACCTGCTATGTAACAAATATGTAATAAACCAAAAAACAACATAAAAACAAAAATATCATAACTTACGGGGTTTCTTGTCGTCGACTGATGAACAGTTGACTCACTTTGCCCTTCTGTTTGGCATTCGGTTGTCGCTCTACCTGTCCCTTACTAAGCCCTTCCATTGGCCTCTCACCTGACTGTTCTTGCTGTTTTCTCAATTGACAACCTTTAGTATTGTGCCCTGCTACATGGCAATAAGAGCATGTTATCTTCCCACCTATCCTACGCATTCTTTGCTGACCCGAGACCTCCCCCTCCGACATTCTTCGTCTTCGTTTTAGCCTTCCCATTTGCTTCTTCAGCGGCAAAGGTTGAGGTGTTTCACGATTTGTTGGCTCCCAAAACTTGTTACTTCTGATTGGCTGCATCATGAATTGGTATGAAGCAAGATATTTCGTTTTCTTGTACCAATCATCAATGTAATCGTCCACGTTATGGCCTTTCAATTGGATGGCACATATGGCATGTACACAAGGAATTCCACTTAGTTGCCATGCTCGACATGAACATTTTCTCCTACCTAGATGGACAACATACTTATCGGAACCCTTTAGTATCTCATATCCTTCATCCCCATTCCAGATGGGATGACAATATCTACTTGCAGCCAAGTTCTCATCCAATTTCTTGGCAATCCTAGGACCATATTGCCTAGTCCACTTCACAGCCTCATCTCTTTGTTTGTGTAGCCGAGTCATGACCAATACTCGTATATCTTCAAGCATTGAGATGATTGGTTTGCATCTCGCATCAATTATTTTCCCATTGAATGCTTCACATATGTTGTTGTCGACATGATCGCACTTGAATTGCTCGCTGAAAAAGGCCTTGCACCAATGCTTCGGTTCTGTCTTGAATAGTGCATCAGAGCCTTCCTTGGTCAATTGAACCAATCATTCTTTAGCCATCCTAAAGTCAGCCATGTTTGTGCTCTTTGCTAGCTGCCAAAATTGCAATTGCAGTTTATCCCCTTTATAGGTCTTGGCCCAGTTTGCATATATGTGCCGTGCACACATTCGATGTTCGGCATAGGGCATCAACTCAGCTAATGCCGGAACCAATCCCTACAATAATTTGAAACAAGAAATGTAAGAAAATAACATATTGTTAATATCAAAAAACAAACAAATTAGTATGACGTTACCTTTTGTTGGTCGTTTATAAATGTCCATCCTTCCCCATTTGTTATATCCAAGTCAGCCATAAGATTTTTTAGGAATCAGGACCAATTGTCCTTGTTCTCTATCTTCACAACAAACCAAGCCAATGGAAACATTTGGTTGTTCGCATCTCTTCCAATTGCAGCCAACAATTCTCCCTTGCACAAGCCCTTTAAGAAACAACCATCTAATTCTATCATCCGTCTACACCCGGCTAAAAATCCCTGTTTGCATGCATCAAAGCACACATAGAACTTATCGAACTTAGTTCAAATATCAGAAAGTGGCCTCTCCACGACCTCAACAAACACTCTACTCAAAGGGTTTTGCACCCTACACTCCCAAGCATAATCCCACACTTGCCCATATTCCTCACCATACTGACCAATAAGTACCCTCATCACCTTTTGCTTCGTTCTTTTGCACTAATTTTTGGAAACATTAATGCCCACACGCTCCTTCACCAACTGTTTGAACTGCGCACTCTTCATCTTGGGCATCAACTTCATCAGATCAAAGAATTGCTTCGACAACCATGCACTTGTTACCCTTTTGTTTTGAAAATTAATGGAACAAGTATATTTCTCTTGGAAAGACCTAATCTGGAAGGATCCACTCTTCCTAACAAATGCACCGTAGATCTTCCATGGATAATTTTGCTGTGAACACCTAGCTCTTACAAAGGTCTTAGTGTTTCTAATGAAGTCAATATTCCTTTGTTCAGCAATGCAGTGCTTCAGTATAGCTTCCATAAATTGTTTGGCATCTTGGAATTTCATACCTACTAACAAAGAAGGAGAAACAACAGACGGATCATAAGAAGGAAACTTACTTTTCCTTCTACGCACAGGTTGTTTATCTTCTTCAAGCTTGTCCTCGGAAGTAGCATTTTCAATGCTTTCTTCATAATCATTCTTTTGACTAGCAACACTAGCATCTACAGGGCCTTTTGGAGCTTTATCAGCTACTTGCAAAGCTGCAAATTTATAGGCCAAAAAGTCCCTTTGCTTTCTTCTTGACTGTACAAGCTTCTCGTCGTCCTCATCACTTAATAAATTTTCAGCGGCCAACCCTTCATCGTCATCATCACTGGATTGAGTTATTTCCCAATCTAATCCAGTGATTGTGATATCACCACTTTCTTGTCTATCTTGCTGTCCTTCATCCCTACCATCTCCCCCTTCTCTTACTTGGGTGCTCTCTCCATCATTATCTTCATCCTCAGACTCACTATTGTACTCAACGTATACTTTCGCTTCTTCGCCATGAAAATAATGGTACAAAACATCTCTAAATCCATTATCATCTTCTAAACTTCTCAAACCATCTCTCAAACCCTTTCTTGGAGCACAATACAGCAGCTTTTGTATTTTGCAAGGCAAATATGTCACTATATCCCTAATAAACCCAATATAAGATGCATTCTGTACTTCAACAAAAATAGTGCCCTCATTTCCCCCCTCATACTCCCACTCGTCCTCCCCAATGACAAAGTCCCCTCCGTAGCAAACAATGACAGCAACATAATCCTTATTACAAGCCATTTCTGTAAGTAAGGAAAAAAGAAAACAATTAACTTTTTGAAACTACATCGACAAGAGACAATAGACAATTGTAATTGTACATGGAGGTCCCCACATTGTCATACGCTTTATTAAAGAAAGAGATGGGCATCTAATCAAGTTACGCACTTTCATTATAAAATCAACAAATAGAGGTCCCCACAACAAAGACAACTCCCCCACGATACCCATTTCAATATGTTAATTTCAAATTAACCAGAATGCCCTACAACAACCACTCCAAACCCTAGAAATCGCTATCGCACATTACAGAATATCCCATCGGAGCCTTAAAAATACCATCGCACATCACTATATCAAACAAAGCCCTAAAAATACCATCGCATATCACAAAACCATATCCAAGCCTTAAATCACACATCACAGTAGCATATCGACCCTAATTTTTTCCTGGCCGAGTCCTAAATTGCCAATGCGAACCCTTGAATTACTCTAGCACTACATTTGAGCCCTAAATCGTCTACCACAGTATCATACGAGCCTTATCTTTCCTGGTCAAGCCCCACATTTCACAGCTGAGCCCCAATTTTTTCATTGGAACCATAATAGACGATTTCGAACCTTAATTTCATCCATAGGGAGAGAAAAGCTCAAACCTTAGCCAGCGAACGACGGTGAGCGAGCGACGACGGCGGCGAGCAACGACGGCAAGGGACAATGGTGAGCGACGACGGGAGCGACTACGGCGAGCGACGACGACGAGCGATGAAGTGCCCTCTGTGAAGATGAACGGCGACGAAGACAAAACTGAGCCGATGACGAAGATAGGAGTGAGCTTGATGTTTTTAGCCAAAATATGCTAAACGACATCGTTTAGCTTGCTGTGAGTCCACCTGTATTTTTAAAGTCCACGTTGGAAATTTTTCATACGCCACATATGATTTTTTTTTTCCATAATTGCCACATCAGTAAAGTTTGTCATCGGAAAATGCCACGTATGCATTTTGGCCGGATTTTCTCATCGTTGGCACTTAAGTGATCCATTTTACTCCGATTTTGGCACTTAAGTGTACCGTTTGTAAGTTATGGCACTTAAGTGTCCCTCCGTGCCAAATTGTGGCACTCCTGGGGTCCGCACGTCGTGGTTCCTTGCTCTCAGAAAATATAAGCATCCCAATCCATTCACTTACAAAAATATAGCTCGGCAGATTCTAGGGATCATCTCCTCGCGCTGAATTGGCTCCATCGCGCATGCGCTCATAAGTTTCGCCTTTCAGGACGAGAGAGAGAGAGAGATGGGCTGGCTCCTAGCTTTCATGGGTCTGGGAATCTCGGGGCTCAATTTTAAGCTCAATGTCTCTCTTCATTTCCTGTTGCAACAGTCCTTTCTTTTTCTTTCTAGCTTCAGCGCCTGCCGCCAGCAGTTTTCAGCTCTGCATTTCTCTTGATCCAGCTCGGCTTCCACTCCTTCATTTGCGGCAAATACATCAGAATTTCCTTCTATATTGTCATCTCACGTGGCCTTCAACAAAAAGCAGCCGCATTTCTTCGCAATTCAGGCTTCGAATTTTACTATTGCAGCAGCCCATTCAAGGTGCAATTTCACGCCCAGTGCGGCGGTTTGTCCAGCTTGGTGGCCCTCCACATTTTAAGCTTAGTTTCCATCAAGCTTCCCTCAGCAGAGACTCCAGCTTTGCAGCTCCTTAAATCAAGCCAAGAAGTCCGTTCATTCAGCATCAAGAGTTATGGCGAATACGCATGTTTCCTTCACATTTTCCACAGTTTTGCGTGCTGCAATTCCCCCCTGCAATTTTTTCAGCAACTTTGCCAGCCATTTCCAGCTTGATTCTCCAGCCTAGTCTCCTGCAATTCCTAGCCGCAATTTGTGCCATTCCTGGCTTGTTTTCGCAATTCAAATCAACCTTTGGGACCAGCCTGCATCACGCCAATTCCAGCTTTGTCTCCAGATGCACATGGCTGGGAATTGCATCCATTTTCGGTTCTTGTCCTTTTCTCCAAATGCACATGGGTGGCTGAAGGTCTAAAGAGTTTAGTTCCGTGAGAAAATGAGAGAACAGAGGGGCTTACGTAACATGAGAGAGAGAGAGAGGATGAACCAAAGGGAAAGAAAGTTAACTGCTAAGTCCGTTAAGAGTTTGATAGATTTGGGAGCACGAGCGGTCTTGTCAATTTGAATTTTAGATATCTGGCCCCAGCTTCCAATAGTTAGGATGTCTCTAATTGCTAAGTGCAGAAGAAATGCAGAGAGATAAATAGCAAGGTTATATAGCAAGGTTATATAGATTTACTGCTTTTTTTTAGCAGTCATATCTCGTTAATTATCGGTGAATTTGAATTGGGAGATAATTTTCTTTGAAAAAAATGCATGACGAACTTCATTGGCAAAATTTAGGCGCAACACTTATGAGGTTTTCCTAATAGATTATAGAGGTTGTCAGAGACATGAATGTTGCTTACCAAAGTCGCAGCTGCAATGCTTTGTGAGGCATGATAGGACACGAGTGACAATTTCAGCATCATTCAAAAGGCAATATTTGGGTAAGGGTAAAGTAGATAGATATGGGGTCGAATTTTGATATGTTATTATTAAGCTGTTGATGTGGGAATTATTTAGAGACAGGTAAATTATCCTCTAATGTTTGAAAAAAATCAACTAATTTCAAGATGATAACTCCTCTTAAGTTCACATCTCTCTCCAACTAAGCACTATCGAAAAGGTACGTGATAAGATGCCTCGATGCCTTAAAAGCACACGAGAACTCATGATTGTATCCTATCCAACATACGTAATGGGGCTTTTGTCACTAATTTTATTTATTTATGAAAATAAGTTTTTTAACGGCGTGAGTCCAGAATTCCAATTTAAATGTATGTTATGTGCATGGATTGAGTAATGTCAATTTGCGGTGAGTCCAATGAAAGGGGAAAAAAATGAAGGAGGAAGAAGAGAAAATCATCTTTTGATTTTTATCCGATTTTCTGCTCAACTAATCTCCACTAAATAAATGCAAAAGGCCCAAAACCATGAAGGAACTCTTGATTAGTCGGCTGACAAGGAAGTTGTTAACTTTAATTCACATCTCTCTATAATATAAGCAAATTCAATACTAGTTTCTACCTTAATTCACTTCTCTATAAGATATCGTGGCAGATATCTTATAGAGAAGAAGCGGACATTAACAAACACTTTGACAAACTAGTGACTCAAAATGAACGAACACAACCAAATGATTATTGAGAATGAGACTTGTCAAGACATGCTATTTTTAGATGTAATGATTAATAAGCAGGATCTTCCCACATGACAATTTAGATGTGATGACTCAATGGTTGATATCTTGTAATATATAATGAAGACACAGGCCAATCATAGTTGCCTTGTGTCAAAAGTGTTGGAAATATACGAGGATCGGACCGAGATTGTGATCGATTAATCCAAGATTACATAAGATTATAATAGATAAATTATATCAATCTATGATTGGATTTGATTTGATTTGTATCTTCCTTATTCTTTTCCTTAGTTAGACATTCGGTGTATTATAAATAGAAGCATGTACAATGTATATACATACAACTAAATATACAAAAATTACAAGTCATTCCCTCATTCTTGGCCTATTCTTCAAACTCTAATAAGGTATCAGAGCTATTTTTATCAACCTAGTTTCTGCAAATTTGGGAATTGCCTCTGCTTCCTTCCATTTTGTTATTGCGAACCAACCTAGTTTCTGCCAATTTGGGAATTGCCTCTGCTTCCTTCCATTTTGTTATTGCGAACCAAAGCCCCTGCAAAGCAAATCAGCGCACAATAGGAATTCACCTCTAGACGTATCATGACCAAGAATATCGAAGGAAATACGTCAGTAGAGGAGAGCCTACATTCACCTCAAAACAGAGATCTGGGTTAGGCTAATAGTGATCCACGACCCAAATCACTGCTGATCTAGTCCTTGCTCCAACACATGTTTCCGTCCCGGTCCAATTGCCACCAGTCCAGCGGTTCCTGTTTCAGGGCCCGTGGGCATTTGGGCCAACTCAGCCATGGGCTTCATAGGGCACATCCGGAGAAGGATTCCCGAACTCTGGAGTCCAGCCCGTTGACGGAGGACAAACTCCTTTCAACACTGGGATGGCTTCCACATGCCCCGAACGATGGCCTGCGTCTCTTTGGCTTTCGACTTGCTCAGCTTCGAGATCTCGGCGCACCGCAGCTCCTGAATCACGGAACAGATGCACCATTAAAAAGTAAGAGCGCATGGAAGCCGACTTGAGGTGGCAGTCTGCTGCTATATCTCCATACTCGTCAATAACCGTTTTCATAACCGATGAGAAGCTTTCTTGCACACGGTAATCCCTGAGGATGTGCGAATCAGAAACAACGGGTTCATGGTCTTGCTCATTAACCTCGTCGCTCACTTCAGAAGGATGGTCACCAACCGTGATCGTGGATGCCATGGACCCAAATGTGGCATCCCTTCCACGTTCTGCAGTTCGGTCAGTTGCGGCGGAATCCACCTTGTCTTCATCGAGCTCTGTATAATATTGGATTGTTTGGGGGATTTTTCATGCTTAAGGAGATTGGAAATGAGCCTTTGAAAACATGAGTTCGGCAACCCACGACTCCAACTTCTTGAAAGACGGATCTTTCGGGGATTGGTTATCAGAGAGGTTGAAATTCTTCAGGACAGGTTCGTCGGAGGGCTTTCGCTCCGATTCCTTCTTCATACGTGATGTCGAATGAGAGAGTGATGATGATGTTGATTCAACAGGGGATGAGATGACGATATTGTTAAGATTTCCTGGACGTGTTGACCGATATTGATGGTGAAACGATGATAATTCAAACTCCAAGAAAATTCTGTTTGAGTCCTCATCTATTTCACCGCCCGAATCTTTCTAAGTTCTCCAATTCTACTACGAAAGAGTCTCGTTCAAAATTCCTCGCGAAACCTCATCAATTTCCTCGAATCCAGTTTTATTACCCCTTACCAATTTTCCAACGTTAATTCTTATCATGGATGACAATATGGGAAGGCAATATAACATGCGCTTGTCCATGGTAGTATTGCCTAGAAGCCATGTGACCATCGAGTGACTGGCAAGTTTGAGGCATATCAACTCTCCTGTTAAGCGCCTATTCTAATGCACGATAGTCCTAAAATCTCAAGAAATGCAATAAGGGTCCAAATTGTAAATAATACTTTTGTTTAAGGGTTAATGACAAATTCTAATTTTCTTATGTGATAATGACTAATTATGGTAGCCAAAATTTATGTTTCAACAAAACAAGAGAAAAATAAGAACGGTTGCCACAAACTCTAATTCCTTCTCATAATCATCACAAACTTATATTGATCATTGCTTTTTTTAAACTCAGGGATCAATTCTTTCGTGCCATCCATCGGGGGATCACATTCCAATATTAAGATAATCCAGCAAAGGAAAAGAAAAAAGGAGTGGGTGAGAAACTTGGCCCATAATTTATAATTGTCCGAGCATGACATCTAATACCCCACAACTAAGCCTTACACGAATGCGTGTCATTTGCATGGCGAATGGTGAAAATGTACACCTTGTGTGGACTTTCTATACCAAAATTATCGGACATGAACTTCACCCCTACAGCAAAATTGGAAAGCAGGACACTAGTCATGCAAGATAAAGGAATAATAGTACCATCCATGCGCTTGCATTTACCATTTCCACCTCCAATTTGGAAGCCTAGAACCTTATTGTACCATGAAATTGCCGCTTGTGTATCCCCTTTTGACGTATTCTCTGTTCATTCTTTTCTTCAAATGCTATCAGAGCTCTCAATGATCAGAGTAACAAGCAATTAAAATTCAGAAAGGATCGATATTTCAAAAGGAATGAAAGGCACTTTTTTTTTTGGTAGTCCTATTCTATATCCTACTCTGCTCATATTCTAACATTCGGACTTTTGCCCTGCCTCCGTGCAAGGTGTGGAAGTTGAAACCCACTCTTGAAATTGAATTGTCCCCACCTTAATTCCCTTGAGAAGGTGGGGATTCGAACCCTCTTCCTTCTCATGTGAGAATGATAGTCATTAGGGCAAACTCAGTGGTTGAAAAACACTTAACAGTAGCAACAAATCATTATTATACTAGATTAACCAGAAGGATACAAAGAAAATCTATGGCAGCTTGAATTTTTGATCTATTTTGGATTATATGAATGATTATTTCATTAATGCATTATTAGTTAAGTCTTGTTTTGAACTAATCACTCATGAGATGTCATTCACTCATCATTGGACCCTTTTCTTAGAGAAACATACAGCAATTTTGTACTACAGCTGAAAGTTTCCCTTTTTATCTATCTATTTGTAAAAAATTTTGAAGAAGAAACATGACCTCTTATCCAAGATATTATACAGTATAATGTCGTACCATACATCATTAGAAAATTATATTCCCCAATTAAGTGCAAAAAAAAAAAAAGAGAAAGAAAAAAGGAACAAGAAGAGGATGAAAAGGGGAAGAAGAAAGTGAATTAAATGGGGGTCGCCATATCGAATGTAGTGACCCATCTTTCTTCTATTTCTAGATGTTCCTGTTAATCAAGTCAATTCCATCGCTTTATTTGGAAACATCAACTAGGCAAATTATAAAATGCATAAGTATACTTGTTGCTGATTAAATTTTATAAAGTGTTGATAACTCTATTTTTAATAGAGTATTCTTGCTAATTTAGACTTGATATTTGCTAAATTTTGAGGAATTTTTGGGTGAATTTAATTGCTACTCACGTAATTTTATTTTGTATGAAATATTTTCAGATCTTCCAGAATATTGCAATATCTTTCAGAATATTTCATCTTGAAGAAAAAGGCAGCCCAAATCGAGATATTTGGAGAATTTGACCATGATTGAAGATAAAGTTCAAAGAAAATCAAGGAGGAATCTTTTCCAAATCCTAGTAGGAGTCAACCTAGGGCAGATTTTTGGAGGCTATATAAACTGCTTTTATGCCGCAAAAGAGGAGAGAATCCTGGGAGCCACCATCTCTACGAAAGATTTTAGGTTTTAGATTTTGTTCTTCTATTTTAGTGGAGTTGATGCATGTCAAGGAGAGAAGGAGGAGACAAACCCGAAGCTCCTTGTTTCTCAATTCGGTGAATTTGTTTTTATTTAGTACTATGTTTTCTTTAATTCTTGTTAGTTTAATTTTTACTATGTTCTAAATTTCTTTTGTTAGAGCTCCATTGGATCTTAATCATGATTGATTAATTTTTAAAGACTTTCGTGCAATAAAATTTTTGATTGTGTCGTTCTTTATCATGATCTTAATGCTTTTAGAAGTCTGGCCAACTTTTGAATGATTTTTTATGTATACATGATACCGGGTGGAGATTGTGTGCATGCGCATTAGTGATATTGAACCATAAATTAAATCTAGGTCAAGGTACACTAGGTTATTTATGTGGCCGCGTAGTAGATCTAGGTTGGGACTACTTAGATTAAATCCGGGAATTTCCACAAGAACTTAATGCTTTTAGGTAGTTTAAATTCACCTAAGGTTAGTGTGGGTTAACATATCTAATTAGGGATTATTAGACCGAGGTCGGCTTTTAATCCATCTTAGGGAAATTTCGCCAACACAATTGGAAATTAATTTGTTGCATGAAAAGTTAAGAAAATTAATTATGAATGATTAAGTGAAGTTGGATGCTCTAACCCTTGGTGATCTTGAATTTGCTTTAGATTAATTTTACTTAGTTTTTAATTCTTTAAGTTTTGACCTTTTCTATATTTTAGTATTTTAGTTGGTTTAGTTTACTTTTTACTCATCTTTTCGATTTGGTTAGCTAGATTTTTGAATTGATCACTTTCAAGTAAATGTAACTGGATAAAATAAAATAAAAACAGTCCTTGTGGGAACGATACTCACTCATCACTTTATTACTTGTTGATATTGTACACTTGCAATTCACCTAACAAGTTTTTGGCGCCGTTGCTCGGGGATTGTTTTGACAATTTTCCAATTACTATTGATATCGAGCAATTCTTAGTTTAGACTAGCCTTTATATTATTTTTAATTTGTTTCTTTTGCAGGCCAAACTCACTTCTCTATAAAAGGTGGAGGAGCATCGCATAACCCGAAGCCAACAAGGAGACCTTGAACAGTTTGGTCCTGAGATTGAAAGAACCTTTCTTAGGAGAAGAAGAGAACAATCACAAGCAATTCACATTGCAATGGCTGAAAATCAAGAAGTCGCACCTCCAAGGAGGACTTTGAAAGATTATGCTACACCAACAATTCAAGGAGCACAATCAAGTATAAGGAGGCCGACAGTGCAAGCTAACAATTTTGAGATCAAGCCATCCTTAATTCAAATGCTTCAAAATGCGGGGCAATTCGTGGATCGCCTAATGATGATCCAAATCTACACTTAGAAGCATTCCTTGAAATTTGTGACACCGTTAAATTTAATGGCGTTACGATGATGCTCTTAAATTAAGATTGTTCCCGTTTTCTCTTCGTGATAAAGCTAAGACTTGGTTGACTTCTCTTCCCGCAGCTCTATCACTACTTGGGAAGACTTGGCTCAAAAATTCCTAAGTAAATATTTTCCTCTCTGCAAAATCTGCCAAAATGCGTAATGATATTACTACATTTATGCGAGATGGATGGTGAGCCCTTTTATGAAGCATGGGAGAGGTTTAAAGAGCTGCTAAGGAGATGCCCACACCATGGACTGCCAATTTGGATGCAAGTACATACATTCTATAACGGAGCGCATCCTACCGTTCGAGCTAGTCTAGATGCGGCAGCTGGAGGCACTTTGCAAAACAAGTCACCTGAAGAAGCTTTTCATCTCCTTGAGGAGATGGCGAGCAATAGCTATCAATGGCCAACTGAGAGATACCAAGCCCGAAAGCCAAGTGGAGTTCATGAAGTTGACACCAATAGGACTTTGAATGCAAAACTTGATGCATTAAGCAATATGATTGCTTCTCTAAAAACTCAAGGAGTATCTTGTGAATTTTGTGGTGGAAATCATATTAGCACTGATTGTCAAGTAGGTAACCCTTATGCTAATTCTTTTGAACATGCTAACTTTGTTTCAAATTTTAACAGGGGCCCTCAAAATAATCCTTACTCCAACACTTACAACCCGGATGGAGGAATCACCCTAATCTATCTTGGGGAGGTCAAAATCAACAAGGACCGAGAGCACCACCACCATCCATGGAGAAGCATAATTCCAACTTGGAGGCTTTGGTTGCAAAGCTAACCCAAACCGTGGAAAAACAAGCTCAAACCACTCAAGATTTCATGAGAAGTACCGATGTAAGATTCCATAATCAAGAAGCATCTATTCGAAACATAGAGAAGCAAGTGGGGCAACTAGCTCGAGAATTAATGAGAGACAAAGTGGTGCCTTGCCAAGTGATACCGAGAGGAATCCCATGGAGAACGCAAAGGTAATTACATTGAGAAGTGGAAAAAAAGTTGGAAAGCAAGATCAAGATGAGGAAGTAGAAGACGAGAACAAGGACAAATCTTCCACCGAGATCAAACAAAAGGATGAGCCACAAAAGAGCAAGCCATCTCCAATGCCATATGTTCCACCTATTCCTTTTCCTGGAGAGGCTAGCCAAACACAAGCGAGATAAGCAATTTTCAAAATTTTTTGATTATCTTAAACAGTTGCACATTAATATTCCTTTTGTAGATGCTCTAGCTCAAATGCCAAGCTATGCCAAGTTTTTGAAGGAGATCCTAGCTAACAAAAGGAAGTTAGAGGAGTATGAGACTGTGAAGTTGAATGAGGAATGTTTGGCCATCCTTCAAAATAAGCTACCACCAAAATTAAAAGATCCAGGGAGTTTTACTATTCCATGCAATATTGGTGATGCTTACTTTAATAAAGCTTTATGTGATCTTGGTGCTAGTATAAATCTAATGCCTTATTCGGTGTTTGTGAAACTAGGTGTAGGAGAAGTAAAAGCGACCACCGTGTCTTTACAATTGGCGGATAGATCTATCAAATATCCAAGAGGCGTAGTGGAGGATGTTTTAATAAAGGTGGATAAATTTATCTTTCCAGCGGATTTTCTCGTGCTAGAGATGGAGGAGGATTATGAAGTTCCTATTATTTGGGGCCGACCATTCCTAGCCACGGGAAGAGCTCTCATTGATGTACAACAAGGAAAATTGATCCTTAGAGTGGGAGAAGATCAAGTCACTTTCAATGTCCTCAAAGCCATGAAAAACCCTGAGGGACCAAGTGATTGCTTGAAGATAGATACCATAGACGGTGAAGTAAAGACCGTGCTTGAATTGACCACAACTCAAGATCCTATAGAGGCATGTTTGGTTCAGCCAAAAGAGAAAGAAACCGAGCATGAAGAAATTAGAGAGGCCATTGAGTTTTTAGAAGCAAGTCCACTATGTCCGAGATGGAAATCACAAAAATTTGAAGAATTGGAGTCAAGTGCAAAGAAGCCCAAGCCTTCCATTGAAGAACCACCAACTCTTGAGCTTAAACCTTTACCTTCTTATTTAAAATATGCTTTTCTTGATGGTGTTTCTTATCCGTGATTATTTCTTCTTCTTTGACAGGGGTGATGGAGGAGAAGTTACTTAGAGTGCTTAGAGAGCATAAGAGTGCAATTGGATGGACCATTGCGGATATAAAAGGAATAAGCCCTTCGATTTGCATGCACAAAATTCTGATGAAGGAGCAATACAAAACAGTCATCCAGCCACAAAGGAGGCTCAATCCAAAAATGCAAGAAGTTGTGAAAACCGAAGTAATTAAATTACTCGATGCAGGTATTATCTATCCAATTTATGATAGTGATTGGGTAAGTCCTGTGCAAGTAGTGCCAAAAAAAGGAGGTATGACTGTTCTAACCAATGAAAAGAATGAATTAATTCCAACTAGGGCAGTGACAGGTTGGCGAGTTTGCATGGATTATAGAAAATTGAATGATGCTACTCGTAAAGATCACTTTCCTTTACCTTTCATTGATCAATTGTTAGAAAAACTTTCGGGACATGAATATTATTGTTTTTTGGATGGATATTCGGGGTATAACCAAATCCCTATTGCACCTAATGATCAAGAAAAGACTACATTTACTTGTCCATATGGTACATTTGCATATAGAAGGATGCCTTTTGGTCTTTGTAATGCACCCGCTACTTTTCAACGATGCATGATGGCTATTTTTTCGACATGATAGAGAAATACATTGAGATTTTCATGGATGATTTCTCTGTTTTTGGTACATCTTTTGATTCATGCTTGCATAATTTAGCTTTGGTGTTACAAAGATGCGAAGAGACTAACCTTGTGCTAAATTGGGAGAAGTGTCATTTTATGGTGCGGGAAGGGATAGTTTTGGGCCATAAAATATCTGCTAGAGGTATTGAGGTGGATCAAGCCAAAATTGAAGTTATCTCCAAATTACCACCTCCTACTTCGTTAAATTACTTCGAGGATTTTTAGGACATGCAGGGTTTTATAGGCGATTCATAAAGGACTTTTCCAAGATTGCAAGACCACTTACGAAATTGCTTGAAAAAGATGTTAAGTTTGATTTTAACTCTAAGTGTTTGCAGGCATTTGAGATATTAAAGGAGAAGCTGATTTCGGCTCCTATAATGACACCACCAGATTGGAGTTTGCCTTTTGAGTTGATGTGTGATGCTAGCGATTATGCCATTGGAGCC
Source organism: Corymbia calophylla (assembly GCA_014182845.1). NCBI lineage: Eukaryota > Viridiplantae > Streptophyta > Magnoliopsida > Myrtales > Myrtaceae > Corymbia > Corymbia calophylla. The sequence continues at coordinate 25,388,388 of CM024695.1, forward strand.
GTGCTTGGTCAAAGGAAGGACCGAATTTTTCAAGTCATCTATTATGCTAGCCGAACCCTTAATGGAGCCCAATTGAATTATGCCACTACGAGAAGGAGCTTTTAGCAATTGTTTTTGCTTTTGATAAATTCCGTTCTTATTTGATTGGCTCTAAAGTGATTGTCTATACCGATCATGCAGCTTTAAAGTATTTGTTTGGCAAAGAAGGATGCGAAACCAAGGTTAATTCGTTGGATCTTGTTGCTTCAAGAGTTTGATTTAGAGATTAAGGACAAGAAAGGGACCGAGAATCTTGTGGCCGATCACCTATCTAGGTTACCGAATGCCCCTAGCGATGAGGTACCAATTTTGGATGACTTTCCCGATGAAGCACTATTTTCCTTGAAAATCGAAACTCCATGGTATGCGAGATATTGTGAACTATTTGGTAAGTGACATCTTTCCCCGACTTGAATTATCAACAAAGGAAAAAGTTTCTCTCCGATGTTAGACACTACTTTTGGGAGGATCCTTACTTGTTTAAGGTATGTGCTGACCGAATAATTAGACGTTGTGTTGCTAAGGAAGAAATTCCTAACATTCTTTTTCATTGCCATGATGGAGAGGCGGTGGGTCACTATGGTGCCACCAAAACTGCTGCTAAAATTTTACAATGTGGATTTTATTGGCCTACTCTTTTAAGGATGCACATGCTTATGTTTCTCATTGTGATAGGTGTCAAAGGACTGGAAATATATCTAGAAGGCATGAGATGCCCTTAAACAATATCATGGTGTGTGAATTATTTGATGTTTGGGGCATTGACTTCATGGGTCCGTTTCCACCTTCTTTTGGTAACACTTACATATTAGTTGCTTGTGAGTATGTGTCTAAATGGGTAGAGGCCGTGGCTTTGCACTCTAATGATGCTAGGGTTGTTTGTAATTTCTTGAAAAAGTATATCTTTACTCGATTTGGCACACCTAAGGCTATTATAAGTGACCAAGGCACACACTTCATGAATAAACAATTTGAGTCACTTTTGCATAAATATGGAGTCACTCATAAGGTAGCTACTGCTTATCATCCCCAAACTAGTGGTCAAACTGAGATATCTAATAGGGAGATAAAGAGAATTTTGGAAAAGACTGTGAATACTAATAGGAAGGATTGGGCAAGAAAACTTGATGATGCTTTATGGGCTTATAGAACTCGCTTTCAAAACTCCTATTGGTATGTCACCTTTTCGACTTTTATTTGGTAAAGCATGCCATTTACCTCTGTTGAGTTGGAGCATAAAGCATATTGGGCTTTGCAAAAACTGAACTTTGATATGCGAGCAATAGGTGAGAAAAGATTGCTTCGGTTAGATGAATTGGAAGAGATGCGCAATGATGCATACGAAAGTGCAAGAATTTACAAAGAGAAAACAAAGAGATGGCACGATCGACACATCCTAAGAAAGGAGTTTCATGTGGGTGAAAAAGTTTTGTTATATAACTCTCGTCTTCGTTTATTTCCAGGAAAGTTGAAGTCTAGATGGACCGGTCCTTACACCATCACCAAAGTATTCCCTTTTGGAGTTGTTGAGATTATCAAAGAGAATGAGGGGACTTTTAAAGTAAACGGTCATAGGCTTAAGCACTACTATGGAGGAGGTTTCAATGCTCAAACATCTGTCATCACCTTGGTTCCACCTACTTAAAAGCATGAGAAGAGTTCGGCTGCGAACTATAAAGCAAGCGCTTCTTGGGAGGCAACCCAAGTTTTTAAGCTTCTATTTTTTTTTTTTTTTTTTTTTTGCATTTTGTCTTAAAAAAAATTGAAAAAAAAAAAAAAAAGAATTTTTGTGGTGATGAATTTTCTATTTTGCGAGAGATAGTAGTGCACACGATAGGTAGAAGAGGGGTTATAGGCGTACAGCCATGCAATCATGAAGCTAAGAAATTTTCTGCGAGCAACCTCTAACGACACATCTGAACCATTCCTCACCTTACTGGGCGTGATTCAACATGGACAATTGCCATCTTCACATCTCCAGGGGAGTATTTCGAACTTTACTCTAATTTGATTCTTTATTTTTATGCATTGAGGACAATGCTTCATTTTAAGTTGGGGGTAGGGGATCGAAAATTTTGAAATTTTTTGTGCTAAAACTTTTGCTAATCTTGAAAATATTTGCGCTTATTTAAAATTTTTGAAATATTTTTATAGCAAACTTTATAGGAGATGATGATTTTGAACCGTAATCTACAAGATTGATATCCTTTTCATGGTTATGAGTTGTTGTGATTCTTAGGGGAATATAAATCTTGTTCAATTGGTTATTGATATATGAGTTAGTCTTAATCTTGATTATGCAATCCATATTTTGAGCACTTATCCTTGCCTTTTGAGTTATGTGTGCTTAGAAAAGATCAATGGGAAGTATGTGATTCTCTAGAACTCACCTAAGTCTTAGAATTTGTTTGATATTCTCTTGAAATTAATATGCTATACTCAATCAAGAAGATGATATAGGCATTCTTTGGATCGTTTGAGCCTTTCAAGCCTACCTTATTACTTGATCACTAGTACCCTTTTGAGCTTAATTGGCCTATTTTTCTTTGATGACCTTATAATGCTGATCCAAATGTATTACTTTACCTTATACCCCATAAGCATGTTTATCCTTAAAGCTACTTTAATAGTTATGGATTCTTGATGTGTCTGAAGTTGTTGAAGCTTGAAATAGTCATGAAAAAAAAATTGCAAAAAAAAAAAAAAAAAAAAAAAGAAAAAAAAAGACGAAAAAGAAAAGAAAAGAAAAGAAAAGAAAGCAAGAAAAAAAAAAGTGCAAGTTATAAAGTGAAAGTTGTTTACTCTAGTACGGCTCATACGGATCCCTACTGCTAACTTTCAACTTGAGTGAGCCTTTTGGATACTCAATGGGTTAGCATTGCACTATGAAAGGGACTTAGGAAGGAACTTCACCGTACAGCGTGGAAAGAGAAATAATGGAAGCTTTAAAGTGTTGAGTGTTTATGAATTAAATGGCTATAATAGTGTAAGCATATGGATGATATGTCTTGAATCCTATTTAATTCAAATGTTTTGAGAATTGATATGTTTATGGGGTTTGTTGAGCTTAAATCCTTTATACCCTCCTCTTAGCCAAGCCACATTATAAGCCTTAAAGACCTATTGATTTTTGAATGAGTATTAGTTTTCAATAGTGGAGAGAGAATTGAAAAACAAATCTATGAGACTTGGTTAGTGGATCTTGAGTTTAGAGTGTTGCATATCAACTTGATTTATTTGAGTATACATGATTTGGAAAGTCAAGGGGCACACATACACACGGATTGCATAGTTAAGGTTAGACATAGCTTATGTATTGATTTTGGATTGATGGGATTTATTTTTTCTATTGAATTGTGATTTCACGTAATTATGAATGGATATTGATAATTGGAGATGAGGTTTGTTTATTGTTTGCTCGAGGACTAGCAAATTTCTAAGTTGGGGGTAATTGATAACTCTATTTTTAATAGAGTATTCTTGCTAATTTAGACTTGATATTTGCTAAATTTTGAGGAATTTTTGGGTGAATTTAATTGCTACTCACGTAATTTTATTTTGTATGAAATATTTTCAGATCTTCCAGAATATTGCAATATCTTTCAGAATATTTCATCTTGAAGAAAAAGGCAGCCCAAATCAGATATTTGGAGAATTTGACCATGATTGAAGATAAAGTTCAAAGAAAATCAAGGAGGAATCTTTTCCAAATCCTAGTAGGAGTCAACCTAGGGCAGATTTTTGGAGGCTATATAAACTGCTTTTATGCCGCAAAAGAGGAGAGAATCCCGGGAGCCACCATCTCTACGAAGATTTTAGGTTTTAGATTTTGTTCTTCTATTTTAGTGGAGTTGATGCATGTCAAGGAGAGAAGGAGGAGACAAACCCGAAGCTCCTTGTTTCTCAATTCGGTGAATTTGTTTTTATTTAGTACTATGTTTTCTTTAATTCTTGTTAGTTTAATTTTTACTATGTTCTAAATTTCTTTTGTTAGAGCTCCATTGGATCTTAATCATGATTGATTAATTTTTAAAGACTTTCGTGCAATAAAATTTTTGATTGTGTCGTTCTTTATCATGATCTTAATGCTTTTAGAAGTCGGCCAACTTTTGAATGATTTTTTATGTATACATGATACCGGGTGGAGATTGTGTGCATGCGCATTAGTGATATTGAACCATAAATTAAATCTAGGTCAAGGTACACTAGGTTATTTATGTGGCTGCGGTAGTAGATCTAGGTTGGGACTACTTAGATTAAATCCGGGAATTTCCACAAGAACTTAATGCTTTTAGGTAGTTTAAATTCACCTAAGGTTAGTGTGGGTTAACATATCTAATTAGGGATTATTAGACCGAGGTCGGCTTTTAATCCATCTTAGGGAAATTTCGCCAACACAATTGGAAATTAATTTGTTGCATGAAAAGTTAAGAAAATTAATTATGAATGATTAAGTGAAGTTGGATGCTCTAACCCTTGGTGATCTTGAATTTGCTTTAGATTAATTTTACTTAGTTTTTAATTCTTTAAGTTTTGACCTTTTCTATATTTTAGTATTTTAGTTGGTTTAGTTTACTTTTTACTCATCTTTTCGATTTGGTTAGCTAGATTTTTGAATTGATCACTTTCAAAGGTAAGTAACCGGATAAAATAAAAAAAAAAAAAAAAGTCCTTGTGGGAACGATACTCACTCATCACTTTATTACTTGTTGATATTGTACACTTGCAATTCACCTAACAAGTGTTAACGAAAGGTCCGGTTGTACAAAACTTGAGATATTGTATCATTTCAATGTAAATTTTATAGAATCTTGACCCTCCATTGTCTAGAGAGTCCCATTCGTTTCCGATTCCCTCGTAGATAGGACCAAGTTTTAAATCGTCAAAAGATTGTGATCAGAGATCAAAATATTAGAAAGATCGTACAAAATTATAACCACAGTTTGTAATCTTTCTCCATTCTATGAAGGACCATCTCTTGTTTATTTTTATTTGTCGGTCTTTGAAGGACTGCCGCGAAAGGAGGAATTTTGTACCAAATAAATTAGTCTTATGACTTACAAAAATAGAAATAGCAATGAGAGTCTGATACATGGATGCTTCGTTGTGAGTCTAACATCGACGAGAAGCAACTCACATAAGGATGCGTCCTCGACACCTGTGCACATTTTGACATAGAAAAAATAATAATCAACTGTTTGGAAGAGAGAGGAAGATATTTCTCTCCTAATCTTCGTTATGAGTCTAACAGCATACACACCGACTCCTCAGAAGAAGGCTTGAGATTTAAAAATGGAGGCGAATTCGGCGGGAGCTTGAGATTGTAAAAATCTCAACTTTACAAGAAGGATAATGGCTAAAAACCAGGAACGGATGAAGGTCGCTCAGATTTTCTTCCAATCGAATCTCTCTTTCTGCGCCTTTGTATGGGCATCATTACCGCTCCATGGTGAGGGGGGACACGATGGTTCAGAAATTGGAGAAGACGATGATAATGTTTTATCCTTTATCTTCCATGGTTTGCAACCCTTCTCGTTGTTGTGTTCAACTCTCACGATCAGTCCCGCTGCCACAACCGACCCGCCACGCTCCTCCAACGCCCACACCGTGTTCAGCGAGCCCCTCCCGCAGCGAGTTCCAGCGACCGCCCGACGAACTCAGAAGCTTTTTCCCCGACGTCTCCTGCGGTCTTTTGCCAACGTTGCTTCCTCCTGGTGTCCCTGTAGCGAAGCATCACCCAAAGCTGATCCTCCTTCTACGGCCCTCCCGAGTCCCCACCACGGCATCGACTCGGGCGTCACCTTCCTCAACACCTCCGACATTTACGGCCCTCGCACCAACGAAATACTCCTCCGAAAGTTCAGTTCTCTTAGTAAAGGTTCGGCATTTAGATCAACTGGCTGACACTGTTCGCAATCAGTCTGTCTTTGCCTCCCTAGTCTGATCGATTTTCACGCTTGAGTGCATTAAGCTTCGTCTCGGCTTCCGCATAGAGTAGATAATAGATATGCTCATGGTGTTACGGAATTAGCTTTATGGTGCAGAATGCTACGATCCTGCCTCTTGGTTTTATAATTACTGGGGGGAATTTGCTGGTTCTCTTGTGCTGATTCGGTGTTGATTTTGAGCAGGCACTGAAGGGAGGGGTGAGACAGAAGGTGGAATTGGCGACCAAGTTTGGAATCAGCTTGGCAGACGGGATCCGGCGTTCGTGAGGGCGGCTTGTGAGGCCAGCTTGAAGCAGCTGGAGGTCCGTTGCATTGGCCTCTACTACCAACACCGTATCAACGCCCACGTCCCCATCGAAGTCACTGTATGGATCGTCATTAAGCCTTCACCTCTCTTGAGACTTTCTCTGAGCCATTTGATCAGTTGCTAAACTAGATTGGTGTCGATGCTGCATCCACATGTTAGGATTTTGTTGGCTTCTGTGGCAGAAATTAACAATTTGCTCGCCTTTTGACTTATAAGGTATTATTACATGAGACTTAAGTTCAGTTGATAGCAGAGTTCAAGATGCGGCCCGGTGGGGTTGTGGAATTTAGTCTTTTAGTGGCTGAGCTTCTGTTTTATTCGAATTCACGCGCAGCAGATCCAGCGAGGAGCACCCCGTCCTTACCTGCCTTGGTGTGTGGCTACTTCTTCCGCCTGCACCGCACCCTGACAGCCACTCCTGCGAGAAACTAGCGATGATGATGCGCTCCTGGTGTACTTCCATATCCCTTCGCAGCCTCTGTCCAGCGAGCCCCAATCGTTGCCAGCAAACCAGCAGCACTGCCTCCAACGAGCTTCAGGCATGATCGACAATCGCCTAACTGCTATTCCACACCTTGGTTTTTCCATGCAGGTTTCTCCGGTGTTCCAGTTCAGTAGGCCTGCGAAGCCTTGCTGTTGTTCGGCCATCTTGGCTGCACCCTCTGGCTGTGTCTGCAAAGTCCACCGTCACTGCTCTCGGTCACACCCCTTCGCTGGCATTAATATCATACGATGTTTTCTGCTTGTTAAAAGAAGTGGTTATAGAGGTCAATTATCTTAACATGAATCTTGCACTTATTTGAATGCCATTCAACGTCAGTATTGAGATAGATTGTTATGTGACGACCTCATTATCATCTGCACTACCTACTGAGATCTAAAGGACTTGAACTAATGCCACGGGAAGTCGACATATCTAGTGAGGACGACCCTATCCTGGTAGGCCTCTAGCCAGAACTTCATTCTCGCTGATTTGTGCTTTCTGCCGTCTCCGTCGTGTAATGATTTTGTCCTGCTTTCAGATGAAGATCACCGGTTCCTCCCACGGCAAAGCTCTCTCTACATTGCGCCCTATAGCTCTGCTATTTCAGCTTTCGATCAATCTTGATTTTGGTTCCATTCAGTTGAAGCTTCTCCATTGAACATCCGCAACAAGATTAAAGCTAAGTTCTCTCTCATTCTCTGAATTTCATTTTTCGATTCAGTCAATGGCATTGGTCCTCAGTCTTTTCTTGTTTCTCTGTGTTTTCTTATTAGAGACTTTGAGGAGCTCGGCAGCCACTTGTTTCTTCTTCGCCAATGTCAACCACCAGCAACGACGCCTCTATGACATCAGATACTTAGTTTGATCATCAACATCTGCATCTCATCTCCAAGGTAAGTACCTCTATACTATGTTCTCGGAAAAAAAAAGACGAGAAATCTTAACTACTAGTTCCTTGAAGACCGTCTGCCATTGAGTTCTTGTTTGTGATTTTGAACATGTTTCATTACTAGTGATTAGAATATGGATCATGGCTTTAATGAGTTCTCTGGTTGACAAAGATTTTTGATGATGTTGAGTTTTTGAAGCAAGAAAAACGATGAACAGAGCTAGGTGAATGATGAACAAAGAAAATGAAAAATGTAGAAAATTTCAAAATTATATAAATTGGAAAGATTAAAATCTCATTGCTTCAATAATAGATTGGCATTTAAGTTTTAATTCATATAATGTTTCTCCTCTTTTGTAAATTTCCATTAACAATAGATTCCCTTTTAGAGATTAGAATTAGAATTACACTTTGGATTCTATTTGATTTTGGCTCATAGGTTTATTCTCCTTGCACTTAAGATTAGGCCTTGTAATGTTCATTACCAGACACTGCATCAGGTTATTTTGCCTTACCTTATCTTTATTCATTCTTCATTAGTATTCTTGATGTGTTTCTTGTGATTGCTTTTATATAACTTTTTTGTGTTGGGATTCGTTCTTTCAGTTGAATGATTATGTTACATTTTAGGACCATAGTAAATACAATGGTGAGCATCATCATTAACACTCAACTAAGCACCTAGTTCAAGGCGACACGGATTGCATAGCCTAGTGCATGTAGCCTTAGTAGGAAGACCTCCACATTGTGGACCAATGTCATCGGCCAATCACATTGGTATACAGTTTGGAGATCTTTTCGTAGATGTTGTGTGCATTGGGGTGCGTAACCGACGTTGTGGTAAACCAAGTGGTGAGTGCACTATCTATGATATCATGGAAGCCCCAACCAGATTTGTTAGCTTGGATTTAGGGTTCAAATTCGATATTGAGATAGCATACGAGGCTGCAGTGAGAATGACTGCCACCCATATGAGTAGGGTGGCAAGTTTGGCAAATAGCATCAATATAACACTGAGTGAGGAAATGAGAATAATTGTGTTGCAAGTAGTATCAAATTCATAAAGGGTGGTAGACTTTTCTGTCAATGCTCCGGCTAGATGCATTCCAGCCTAGTGCGCGGTGGTGGCAAATAATACGGCCACTACCATAAGAGTATTTTCTCTCTGGTGATCTACGTCCATGGTTAATTGAGGGGCAATGGGTTTGCAGTGGATTTTCTTGTTTTTCTTTTTTTTTCTTTTTTAAGTTAATATGCGAGATCTTCATTGGTTTCTAAATTTACAAGCTGTAGACCCTGCATATAAATTCACTAAAATAGAAAAGAAAAGAAAAACACGAAAAGCCATTACAAGCCCATTAGCCCTCAATTCATCTCAATTCAGCATGGATGCAAATTATCGCAGGAAAAATACTATTATGGTAGTGGTGGTATTGTTCTCCACCATCGCGCTTCAGGCTAGGATGGATATAGCTAGAGCACTGATAAGGAAAGTCTGCCACCCTTTCAAATTTCACATTACAGTTATTCTTGTTTCCTCACTCAACATTATATTGATGCTAGCCATCGACGTTCAGGTCTATTTTTTTTTTGGTCGAAGAAAGTTCTTTCCTTCATTCATAAAAGAGATTTACGAGACAACGTTAAATAAGTTTCCGAACATAATATATTCTAGAGGGGCTGAGGGGGTAGAGATACCCAGTTTGGAGGAAGAGTTTTGTTGCGATGGGGAACTTTGGAAAACCCCGTCAGCTAACTTGGTTGGCTTCTCTTGGACAATATGATAATTTTGCGCACGACATCCGGACTAAAAGCCCTTTGCATTCATTTATAAGATCTCGCTCAGCCCATGGGCTCTCAGCTTGGCCCATCAAAGCCTCCACAATGGACAAGCTGTCACTTTCACACTCCCAGCATTTTCCTTGATCCTGTACTCCTCCCACGTGCAACTCTATTTTCTGATCAAGGTACTTTAACCCTTGCAGCAAAGCTAGGGCTTCTGCGTACAGTGGTGACGTTCAGGTTAAACGCCGGCTATTTGCTGAAGTCGCCACCCTACTCGTATGGGTGGGTATCATTCTCACTACGGCCTCCTATGCTATTCCGATATCAAAGTTGAACCCTAAATCCAAAATATAAATCTGGTCGGGGCTTCCATGATATCCTGGGTAGTGCTAATGTCTCTTATTTTCCTCTTTCAAGTTGTCTTGTTTTTCAATGATGGAGAGCGAGAGCCAAACGAGTGCCACAGAAGCACAATGACCTAAGAAGATCGAAACAAAAGTGAAACGACGACTTTAAATCCGCCACCCAAAGCAAGTACGCAGGAGCAGGACGGAGAGAACAAACTGAGGGAAGGCTTACGGGGATGACGGTGGAGAGGGCGGCGATCTCGAGCATCAACGATCCCGGTAGATTGCTGACAAATCTGGCCGAACACGAAGGATCTCCGAGTGAGCAACGCCATTATTGAGAGAGAGAGAGATATCAAACTCTTCTTTGAGATGCTTGTGAGGATTGAAGGACATGGCGCGAGAATCCAGTTTGCTGGGGGAGAAGAGGAAGCAAACTCTCCAAATCGAGTTCTAGGAAGCAGCAGCAGCATTAGCATTCCCTCTGCATCTGCAATTGAATTGAATCGAATCTTATTCATTTCTTTTATATATATAGCTAACTATTTTCTCCTATAGAAAACACATCAGACTTAAAAATCACCTTGGCTCCTCCCCTAATGTATGGAATCTCTTTATTCGAATGGAAAAATCTACAAAAAGTAAATCTTAATTAATTTCTTATATAATTAACTAGCTATAAAATGTTTTTATTGGAAATTATATTAAAAAGCATGTCATCTATTAATGAGAGCCTCGAATTAAATCATATCATGTCGAGTTTAGACATCATACTCCACCTCTAAAATTCCACGTGATATCGGTACTGTGCTCCTGAGCTACTTCTCTCATGTGACAACAATGGGACCTCAATTGACGTCTGGTCCATGGGCTGCATCTTTCCGGAGATCCTTGGACGCAAGCCCGTGTTCCCCGGGACAGAGTGCCTCAATAAGCTGATGCCAATCATCAACACGTTCAGGAGCTAGAGGGAGGAGGACATCAAGTTCATCGACACCCGAAGGCCCAGAGGTACACCAAGGCGATGCCGTTCTCGAGGGGAATCCACTTCTCCCAACTGTACCTGCAAGCTGATCATCTGACCGCGGACTCGCTGCAGCAAATGCTCCTGTTTGACCCGAGGAAGAGGATCACGGTGACAGAGGCACTCCAGTGTCCTTACGTGGCAGGGCTGTATAAACTTCAGTGCAACCTTCAATGCAATCTGCTGGCTCAGTACCCAATTAGCCTCGACGAGAGTACCGGGGAGCATATGATTAGGAAGATGATGTGGAACAAAATCTTTCATTACCATTTGGCATCAAGCAATTGTGTTTTTTTATCATTTAATACTTAATACCTTGTTCAACTTGTTGGCGTTGGATAATTCTGTGAATTGTTCATTCTCGACGTGGATGTAAGTACACCTCCTATCTATACTATGATGATAGAAAGGAAAAAAGAACGACGCCATTACATAATGGCTAGTTTTAATTCCATGCATAGATTAATGAAGAATTTTAGATGGGTCCATGTTAGATGATCAAGTAACCTATGGTATAATAAGGTTAGATGATCAAAGTAATCTATGGGAAATCCTGTTGAAGAATATATGAATGATATGTAATGTAAGGTGAGTAGATGATATATGGAAGAAATATGATTTAGTGAATCTAATGCATATACTAAAATGAATTTGAATCCTCATAGATCATGTAGAATCCACATGATGATCCATATTATATCTAGTACATGTAGCACGCTTATCTAATTATTTCTTCTCGGCAGACTAGGACAATAGCTGAGTTGGTGTCAGCATACTTCTCTTCTAAAGGAAAGTCTAGCAACATTTACAGCACATTTGGTTGCAGTCATCAAATAAGACTATAATGTAAGAACAATTACATTGAAGTGCAATAGAGCCCTAATAAGTTTTTGATTTGAGTAATGTGTTACCTATTGCACCGTTTGGTTAAATGGACATATGTAATAAGAGGGAGCAACATCCAAAATTCCAAAATACCCCCTAAAATTAGAATTAGTGAAAAAATTATGATTATTTTAATAGTCAATCATTATCTATAAGTTTAATAGCCGATATATATTATTAAATAAAAGGTTTATTGTACCATATTTATTTCTACTGTAATAATTTCTATATGATATGATTAAAAGTTAAGCACATAAATGCGATTGTATGAAACTAAATATTACATTATATTATAGTGATTACCCTTTAATAAACAATTAGGAGGGCTATACCCCATACATATTTGAATATATAAATTTTTAGCTAATACTGATTATGGCATAACTTAATTTGATCACATGATAATGAATTACTATTAATATAAAAAATTTCAGCATTGTTAATCACTATATTATGAATAGCATAATGTTTATTTGTCAATAGTACCGATGGTAACTAACATAACATGAAATCTTCACACATTTAGCGTGACTAATCTTTGTGAATGCAAATAAATCGCCTCTATAGGGTAAAAACGCATATCAGTTAGGATTAAAAATTGAGTACATCAAGGCCAACCCAATAGAAGAAAGGTCATCCATTGAGATGTGGACAATCATCCAAATGATGTGAAAATTGTCATGTACTCAATATACTCGAAATCCTATTTAGCCCTCTCTCTCTTAGCAATCCTTAATTGTGACGTATCTAGATTAACTCACTTGATATATTGTCTACTTTGGCTCGTCCCATTCCGAGCCTTACGATTATATCATTTTAAGCATATAGGTACGCACTTTTCTCAGAGTTCACCCATCCTGATAATGCTCTAACCTAAACTTACTTGGCTTTGAAGTTTCAAAGGAAAAGCTTGCCGTTATGTCAAAATGCACCGTCAAATGCTGTTTTATATCTAGAATCGTTTTCTCCCTATTCGATGCATAATTCCATTCATTTCCATCAAATGGTTTGCTCTTGAGCCATACACACTTATTGGAAGGGTCTCACTCTAATACTATATTGTGAAATTCTTAAATTAACTTACTCAAGATATTGTTCGTTTTGATACGTCCCATTCTGAGCCTCACGGTTTTATACTTTTTAACGTACTAGTAATATTTGATGTTCAAACACTTTCCTAGGATGTCACCCATCCTGGTAATATTTTAGCTTAGGCTCGTTTAACTTTGAAGTTCTAAAGTAAAGCTTGCCGTTATGTCAAATGCGCATCCGTGTGCTAATTCCAGTTTTTCACATATATATCTAAGAATCACTCTCTTCATGTTTAGTGCATAGTCAGTTCATTCCTACTTCCTTCGCCATCCTAAAAGCTTATTAGGAGCCACTCCTTATCTAGACCATCTCTGGCTTTAATGAGCACTCCCTGGTCTCATCGGACTAGGTTATTACATTAATCATGGCCATTGCAATTACTAGAGCGGCCATCATCAGCATCGCCAGGACATGTTCCTCGTCACCAGCAATATCATAGCGTCTCTATAACGTCATGCATGTTGAGTTTTCGATGGCAAAACTCAATGAGAATAATGGAAATCTATCAATAGTGGTAATTGGAGATCTTCCTGCATCGACTGGGTCTTTAAATCTCCTAGTTAAAGCCAACTGAGATGTTTGGAGATCTTGATCATAAATGGACTCGACATCACGCCGAGAGAGATATAAATGAATCTAGTACATAATTTAAATGAATTTGAACCGTCAACCTTGACAGGTCACACCATTTTAACAATTTCTTCCTGGTGGACTATGAGGATCGGTGAGCTGGCCTCAGCGCACTTCCAAACCCCTCAGGTAAAATAAGAACAGCATTCTCTTTCCAAGGAAAGTCCACTAACATTTAATCGACTGTTAGCTGGCATTTTACACAGCATGGGCTAGTCGATTAACATTTAGTGGACTTGCATTTTGCGCAGCATGGAAATCATTTGCATAATACTTATAACTTAGTAAGCATTTACATGGGAGAAGTTCGAACGCCAATATGACCATTATTGGTTTGTCATATGTATCATTTAGCAAGTAAAGCAACTAATTTCAGCCATGAGTAGCATGACATATATTACGAATAGATTGACGCCATCACAATCTAAAATTGGTGCTATGTAGAGGCTATAAATAAAACTCATATTCAAAATGCTAATTATTCACCAAAGAAGCCAGCTCTTTGCAAGGAAAATAGTTGGGAGTATGCATGTATCCCACGCAGTTCGCTCCTCCATTAATATGTACTATTATAATCGAAATGACATGCGAGTTGAGTCGAATACAATCATTGTCTTTCATCAGTCATAGTGACTAGAAGAGGAAACGAACGATTGTGCCGGCATAGATTTTATGTAACAGCCAAATCAAGCCTAAACAAACTTGAGAATCTCCGTTTCTCATGCAAACCGACAAGAAGGAAAAAAAATGTATGCTCTGGCATGTCTGCTTGATAACCAATGATTAAGGATTCCGCAATTTTATCCATGGAGAGAAGCATACTGATGATGATGGAGCTAAGGATTTCGTTCCACATCATCTCCCTAATCATATGCTCCCCCATGCTCTTGCCGATGTCAAGGCTAATCGGGTACTGAGCCAGCAGGTTGCATACAGACCCCACCATGTAAGGATGCCGGACCGCCTCCATCACCGTGATCCTCTTCCTCGGGTCGAACATGAGCATCCGCTGCAGCTAGTCCATGGCCAGTGGATCAGCCTGCGGGTGCAGCTGGAAGAAGTGGGTCCCCCTTGAGAACGGCAGCGCCTTGATGTACCTCCGGGCCTTTGGGATGTCGATGAACTCAATGTCGTCCTCCCTCTGGCTACCGAGCATGTTCACGATCAGCTTCAGCTGGTTGAGGCACTCTGTCCTGGGGAACACGGGCTTGTGCCTAAGGATCTCCGCGAAGATGCAGCCCACGGACCAGATGTCGATCGAGGTCCTGCAGTTGTCGCATGAGAGTAGGAGATCAGGGGCACGGTACCAGTGTGTGACCACTCCCATCGCTTTGGCTGGTCCGCGTGAGCCCAAAGTCACATATCTTCGAGTCGCAGTTGCCGTTCACCAAGAGGTTTCTGGGCTTGAGGTTGCGGTGAAGAACGTTGGCCAAGTGGAGATATTTCAGCCCTCGCAGTAACTGAATGTGCAGAGTCAAAATCAGAACAAGAATTAGAACTGGAAAATACCTGAGATGCACTGCAACAATGATGAGTTGGTGATAAAGACCTAAAAGACTGGAGGGTGGCGCAACTTCAATGAAAGGCGGCAGCATGTGAGTAAGCTATTCTCAAAGGCAGTACCTCTGTGAATCAACAAAAGAGGAACGAGGAACGACATGATTCAACTAAGACTTAGCTTCAGTGACTCTTGCTTATTTTCCTCACCGATGATCGCCACATGCGAGACAACGGGACATCATCGAAAGTATTGCACATAAAAACATAAAGAAATCAACTGGAATCAGATCTATATACTTAACAAATCAACTGATAGCAAGCGATTCATGTCAACACGCTTTTAGATCTGAGGATATCATTGACTATTTCTCAACTGTGCCTGTAAATGATTTGAAGATTAGATTTTAACCACTTCTGACTACAAATTCATGGCCTGACTGAGGTGAAACTAATAGATGATGTTTGAAATCAATAAAACCTGTTCATTCAAGTCCAAACACATGCTTCCATTGAGAAAATTAAATCTTGATTCAACTATGATCAAAACAGGGTAGAGTGGAGAGTTGGAAATTACCCGGTTTATCATCGCTATGGAAGCTGCTACAAGCACTCGAGCCTATGATTGAAGTTTTCACAAATGACTACGAGCATTATTGGGACTAGTGAAGGGCTCCTTGAGAACTTCACAGCTTTTGATCGTGCAACAGAATACTACTTCCGGTGCTCCTTCAAATATGAGACCGATAGATAGCAACGAACAGCAACTACTAGCATAATCGGTGGCCAGAATTGAGGTCTAAAGTAATCGTCAACAGAGATCCAAACATTTGAAAACTTTTGGCCACAGAATAAAGGAAGACGGAGCTTGGCAAACTGCAACCACAGATACTACTGAGAATGGCAATGACTGCGATTTTGTAGCGATTAATATCGATGAAGATGACTGGAGACCCAGATTTTATTTCATCTGGTTTTTCTCTCGCGTGCCTTGAATCTTCCTTGTGACGTCTCTCTGTGTCTCGTTGCGTAGAGATAAGAGAGGTCCGGGAGTCCCCCTCTTGTGCACGTTAAAAACTTTGAACATTAAAAGTCACATTCTTTTCATCTCCATCTCCCTCATTGCATACCTTCACTTAGTGTATCCACTGCAAAACTGCCCAGTCTCCTCCCACGTTCATCCCTACGAATATGGTGTCATTGTGCAAGAGAACTCCCAAGCGACACTCACAATTGCCGCGAACAAGAAGAAGGCCCTACCAATGGTGATTGCATTGTACAGCGATACATACATAACATTGCACTCACCAACTGCTTTACCGCAACATCGATTACACACCCCAGCGTATGCAGCCTCTGCAGAAAGATCTTTGAGCTGTGCATCCATACTAATGAAGAATAAGGCCACGTAACACAACAACGCCACCACCCACATGAGTTTCATGTTGCTCTGGTCGACGATGGTGAGACACATTCCAATGGAGGCAAGCAATATGATCTGCTCACCGACACTATTCAGCAACAAAAATTGCCACCTGATCGTTGTTGCAAGTAGTGTTGATGGGATATCTTCATGCTCAGCTCTCTCGGAATGTGCCTCACTAAAGTCGAAGTTTATGTGGGCGGGCATCGCCTCAATGTTGTCCGACATGGCCTTTTACTCCATCAGCATGGGCCCTGTCACATAATTATACAGCTCGGAGATCTTCCCACTGAAGCTACGTGCACTGGGGTACGCAATTGGTGTTGCCTTGAACCATGTGCATAGGTGGAGTGTCAACAACATGTTCTTATCATTGTATAAGGTGATTACTATTGTGTTTATATGGTCTTAAAATGTAAAATAAACATTTAACCAAAAAAAAATTATAACACAAACAATTATATAAAAGCAATCACAAAAAACATATTAAGAATATTAATGAAGAATAGATAAAAGGTAAGATTTGACAAAATAGCCCTATGCAGTGTCTTGTAAAGTGCATTACAATGTCTCATCTTAAGTGCTAGGAGAGCAACTCAATGAGCTAAAATCAAGGAGAATCCAAAGTGTAATTCTAATTCTAAGCTCTAAAAATGAATTTATTGTTAATGGAAATCTATAGAAGAGAAAAAACATTTATATGAACTAACCCCTTAAATGCAAACCTATTATTAATGCAATGAGATTTTGATCTTTTCAATTTTATATAATTTTGACATTTTCTACATTTTTTATATTCTTTTATTTCATCCAAGAAAAAGTCTAAAGTTTGAATTTATTTAAATTTTTTTTTAAAAAAAAATCTCCCTTAACAAATGAACCCAAACTAAAATAAAATTCAACTAACATTACAACCTAAGATACAACTACTTAAGTGAGGCTTACACTTATTTATCTTTTAATATATATTAATTTTTATCAGTAAATATTATTTTATGATTTTTTATTCCCTTTAATTTTTTTCCCTTTTTCAATCTTTCTTTTAGGCCCAAACGCATGTTGCACAGCTAAACCCTCTTCCTTTTTCTTATTTTTTTTTAAATATTTTTGTTTTTTAATATTTTCTTTCTTTATTTTCTTTCTTTCCTTCGGTCTCTTACTCAGTCGAGAACATGAACTTATACTTCGCTTGGTTTCCCTTTGCCTCTTTCATTTATTCTTTCTTTCCCAAAGATCCTACAGAGACATGATCAACTCTTTGCTTTGTTCATTATTCACCTAGCTCTGCTCATCGTTGTTCTAGCTTCAACAAGTTAAAATCATAAAAAATCTTCATCAACCTCGGAACTCATTAAGGCATTCTAATCATCACATATGTAATGAAACATGTTTAAATCACAAATAGGAACTCGATGGCAGAAGATTTTGAGGGAACTGGTAGTTATGAATTATTGTCTTTCTTTCTTCAAGAATAAAGTATAGAGGTACTTACCTTGGAGATGCAGATGTTGATTTCGAAGGATGATCAAAATAAGAAGCTAATGTTCTGGAGGTGTGATCGGCATTGGCAAAGAAGAAACGAGTAAGAGTCGAGCTCTTCAAAGTCTCTAATCAGAAAACAGAGGCGCCATCAGTGAAGTTTGGCTTTTAGAATTAAGGGGCGATTGATGGAAAGGTTGAGCATCAATACCATTCACGGAATCGAAAAAGGCGAGTTGGAGAATAAGAGAGAACTTAGCTTTAATCTTGTCGCAGTAAACGGATAATGAAATGCTCGGAGCGGTCGATCCAAGTTCGATCTGAGTTTCAGTCATGGTTGTCCGATGAATGTTACGGCTTGGCAAAGTCCGGCAGGAGTTTCTCGTGGTTGTCTAGCTTCGGGGTGCGAGCGGTGGGCGGCTGGTCTGTCGCGGTGGACTTGCAGGGGGTGTCGAGTCTATGGGGAACTCGCCGTATTGTCAGACAAGCTGCTGGAATTGCCAGATCCGCCGATATCACCGAGGGAGTAACCGAGCATCGCCCTTGTCTCTCAAATTTTCTCGAACATCTTCCCCTCCCCAATTGGTGTGTAGAGTGCTAGTTTGAATAGCAGAGAAGACTTTCCCCCTCCTCTCCTTCCTGCATCCTCACCATCAAAAACTTCATCACTCCAATCTACAAGAATCCCACCATGAAGAAGCTCTACTGCAGATCAGTCACCGCCCACTCCTCACCCCGCCACCCCCGCCACCCATCTCAGACCACAACCACCCCCTCTCCCCTCAAGACAGAGAGGTCCTGGCCTGTCTCATCTCCAACAACAAAGACTACGTCTACAACCACCGCAGCAAGAACAAGAACAAAAATTGCAACCACCCTCCATGCTTCACCTGCGACTGCTTCCGGTGCTACATAAGCTACTGGGTCAGGTGGGACTCGTCCCCGACTGAAAGTATCAAGGCCCAACGGCAGGCGATGACGATCTACTTCAAATGAGATAGCGACGATATTAATTCAAAGTGCCGATATAAGTTGGACCAGCTGCGGGGGATGAGATGACGATATTGTTAAGATTTCTGGGATGTGTCGACCGATATTGATGGTGAAATCATAAGAATTCAAACTTCAAAAGATTTCTGTTTGGGTCCTAATCTATTTCACCGCCCGAATCTTTCTTAGTTATCCACTTTTTCGGTTCTTATCTTCGGCCTTTGACCAAGGATCAGTGCCTCCAATCTTCTTTATAACCTCATTCCAATATCTCTTCAAAATCACCACGTCTTATCCCTTTCCTACTCGGAAAGAGTCATTCTAATTTTCTCTCAAAACCTCATCAATTTCCTCAAATCCTGTTTTATTTCCCCTTACCTCCCTTCTAAAATCTTTTGAACTTTCCTTTGTCCCACGGGATATACCAATTATCATGGATGACAATATGGTTTAGCTAGTAATTCAACCAGTTTTAGCCATGAATAACAAGGCTTATATTGCGAAGAGATATGGTGTAAGTGCATACGTCATTGATGCTATCACCGTCTGGAATAGGATCTATTTAGGGGCTACAAATAGAACTCATAGTCTACTAGTTCACCATTCACCAAGAAGCTAGCTCTTTTCAAGCAAAATAGATTAAAAATGCAATTCAGCTCGATCAGTGCTTGATCAAATAAGTAGAATTTATTCGCAGCAAACTTTTGCTCCGCTTATTTCTTGGTAAATAACCAATCTGATTAGAGTTCGTTCCTTTGATCATCAATACAAGTATGCAAAGTAGATAACGATTTGCCCCAACTCAAATGTTTTTATGTAAAGAAATTCCTTTAGTTTTTTGTATATTGTCATAGGATGCAAATGAAGATCATGCCACATTTTCACTCATGGTTTTCCTATATCTCAATCCACTTATTTTGCATATCTTTCACGACATTTTTTCAATTTTTTTCCCTATATCATATATGCCTACTAAATGAAAAGTGAGTACCCATCTAAAACTATTCATCAATGTATACATGGAATAAAATCTAGTCATTACGTTACTGTGCCGAAGTGTATAATAAACACGTCATCAAGGCATGGACATTGGGAAGAACCTAAACTAAACTTTATTTGGGTTCCTAGGAATTGATTAAGAACTTACATAGGAAACATTGTTAAAGAAGAACAAAGATCCTCTGTTATAATTTCAATGTTCATTTTAGGGTAATATTGGAGGAAGGAACATGTGATAGTGACTCAAATACCAGAAAGTACCTGTTATAGTAATTAAAGATTAAACCACAATTTCATCTATAAGCTTAAGTTTTTAGAACAATTGACAGTTGTTCCACCAAATCTCACATGATATTAGAGTTGGAAGTTCTAAGTTCGAATCTTTCCTGGTTTTATTTGCCTCCCCTTAATATATTTCCATGCTTAGTACTAAGCAAAAGACCAGATTAAGTGTGACGGGGAGTGTTAAAAGCTTAAGCTTTTAAACAATTGGTTGTGGTCCTACAAAATCTCACGGTGCCCTTGATTAGGTTTCCAAAAGATATAAGAAAACTTCCTAGTTCACGTAGGCTGTTGAGAACCATTTGAACCAAGTTAATATATTAAGTAGATGTATAATAAAGAAAGGCAAGAGAAATCAAAAAGTAGATTCAACCTCGGCAAAATTCGGGTGTTCTCCAATTCCATTTAGAAATAATATTGTGAGAACAAAAATGTATCAAGGGAAAGAAGTTCATGCAAGATCTTTTAATGAAATACTTTTAATTGAATTGAATTCGATTCAAAATATCCCTAAATATTAGTTTATTATTTTACTTCTTTTTTTATTTCTTTTTTCCTTCCTTTTTTTTTGTAGAAAGTAGAAGAATTGGTTGAATAAAGAACGCAAAAGTGGTTCATGGCCAAGGGTAAAGATGTCTGAGTAACGTTTATATTAGAATGTACCAACTATGTTAGAAATGGTCTTGATGAGGAATCCAAGGGCACTTACAAATATACTTTTTTACAATTCCCTAAATTGAAATATCATAATCTTTTTTCTTATTCATGTAGATCATTTGTCTCCTTTTATCTTGTCTAAGTATATTATTTCGAGTTACACATACATTACCTTGAGCCTCTCTGGTATAATTCGTTCTCTGCAAGTACATTGGTCCAAGCTTTATTGTCTTCCTACGCCATGAATTCGAGCGAGTACGATAAGAGTAGAGATTAGATGTTGCATTTCTCAGGAGCTAATTTTGTCATAAGACAGACTTGAAGTTTATCGCAATCGAAACATATCAAGGGAATTAAACCATTGAAAATAGGGGGAAACCGAGGCTAACCTATAAATGGGCGGGTTGGTTGACCAATCGAATGTGAATAAATGGTTAATGAATTTGAAAATTATTTGCTTAATATCTATAACTTGGTTAGTATTTGCCTGGGAGAAATTGGCGTGCCAATTATAAAAGGATATTTTAGCCAGTAATCAAAGCAGTTTCAGTCATAGATGGAATGACGAATTTTGCGAAGAGATTACCAATGTAAACCCATATGTAACTGACGACATTATCATCTAGAAAAAGAGGTATGTAGAGGCTATAAATTGAGCTCATACTCACACTTCATTATTCATCAAAGAAGAAATGGCTTTTTCAAAAGCAAAGTGGCTTAAACATGCATCTCTGCTTGGTCAGTGCTCCATCGGGAATTCTTCTTCTTCTTCTTTTTTCGCAACAAAGTTTTGCTCCGATTGTGTTCTGGTGCAGATCCGGGGTCATTCCTTTGACAACATTGGTACAACTATCGAAAGTAGAGGACGGGATGCCCCTAATTGAATCATTTATGAAAGAAAATGAGTGAGTTTTTCTATATATCATAAACAGAATGACACCCAAGTGTCAAAACTTGGTGTGGATAGACACATAAGTGCCAAAATTTCCAAAAAATATACTTAAATGTCTTGAAAATTGGACAGTCAAATGCCAACTTTGGTGAGGCTTACAAAAAATCCAACATGGCATTACTTTATTAATAAAACCGGTCTATGTGGCTTGCCGAAATGTCCACTCAGTATCCTTGTCCCAAAATGATGTCAGTTGCCTCCAAATTCAATTTTTAATATAAATATTAATTAAATTTAATTAAAACTAAATTAAAAAAAGGCAGCAAATCAACAAGGGTCTACATAGCACTCGCTGTCGACACCACCCCACCATCGCCAAAAAGGGCCTCCGACAATGGGCAACGGGTCGGCCAAGGTGGTCGAGGCCCGGCTAGTGGCCGGCAACCCTAGCCAACTATCGGTGAGGGCTTGCACGCCCTTGCATAGGTCTGAGATGAGAGGTCGCAACCCCTCCCCAGATTGGGCAAGGGACATTGGCCCTTACCTAGAGCGGCCAAGGATGTCATTTTGATCCAAATTTGATTTTTAATATGATATAAATTAAATTAAATTAAAAAAGGTAGCAAATTAGTGAGAGCCTCCATGGCCCTCGCCGTCGTTGCTCCACCATTATTGGAAAGGGTCAATGATCCTAGCCGACAGCATTGGCCTCTCTGAGCGAGGGTCTTGACCCTCGCTCGATCTAGGGGAGGGCGGCAAACCCTTGCCCCAAATTTGGGGGAGGGCATGGAGGCCCTTACCTACGGTTGGCCAAGATCATCGGTCACTAGGCTAAGGCTTGGTGACCTCGACCGACCCTTGCTCTACCATTGCCACCTTACCCCATCGTTGCTGACCCTTTTTGTTGATGGTAAGGCCACGGTGGCAAGGGCCGTAAAGGCCCTTGTTGATTTGTTGCCTTTTTTTTTTAAGCTTAATTTTTGAATTTAATTTAATTAATATTTATATTAAAATCATTTTGGTCAGAAATTCTTGCCGTTGGCACTTAAATCTTAATTTGTTCTCCAATTTTGGCACTTAAGTATGTATTTGGGAAGTTTTAAAACTTATCTGTCTAACCATGCCAAGTTTTGGCACTTGAGGTATCATTCTTTCCGTATATTATCATAAGATAAAATGGAAGATCGCTTGCTTGCTTTTTGCTCATAATTTTTCCATATCTCCACTCTCCCTGTATGACATATGATTCATGATATTCTTTCCCTTTAAATATTTGTTCTTCTAACCTTTTTAACTTAAGGAGTGGCTCAAGTCGTAGAGCCTATAAATAGAGCTCATGTTCACCGCATTCATCATTCATCAAAGAAGAAATGGCTCTTCTCAAGCAAAGTGGGTTGAAGATGCAATTATGCTCGATTAGTGGTCTATTAGGATTTTTTTTTCCACAATAAAATTTCGCTCCAATTATTATCTAGTGAGGGTATGTATTAAAATTTTTCAGTTCCCAAAAATAATTGATGTTTAAAAATAGTTTTGTTTATTTTTATTCCCTAGACAGTTTTTGAGTAGAAAAACACATTTGGTAAATGTACAAAATTTCTACTCTCAAAATAAAAAATAAATAAAAATGCATATGGTACATCCCTAAAAATTTGTATTCACGAAGTTTTTTCATTTAATTATAAAAATGTCCATAGAGACTTAGTAATTCATATTTGGATAAAACTGGACGTTAATCAAGATATTCTAAGATGTACTTAAAATTTTTTAACATAATAATTAATCAAAAATGGATGATTGAAAATGATAGCATAGAGTCTCACTAGTTTGTAACTCACACTAATGAGAAGGTTTAAATAAAAAGGTGCATAGACCTTTTGAGCTTTCTTAGTTGCAAGAAAAAAAGCAAATGTTGCCCGGTGGATTAGGTGAGGACGAAACAACTAAGCATAGAGGCGATCCTAAAGTTGGTTCGATTATTTACACAAACTCATTAAACCTTCAAGTAAATGACATCAAAAATCCATGGAGCATAAGCTTATTTTACTACTATAAACACAAGACAAATGATGATGCAAAAGACTTGTCTAGAGCCATTTAATTTTCTATTAAAACACAAATTCAGATGATCTTAAAGGATGTTTCCAATAGAATCTTAAGGGAAAAAGACATTTTCTGTAACATCCCGAATTTCGGCAAGCCCGAATTATTGGAAAAAGATTCAACGGGCCGAGTTTTGGAGCCAAATATTTGGAATTCGTGCTTCAGGGGTAAAAAGACCAAATTACCCATTTCTAGAAGCTTGTTTGAATTTTTGTCTTGTTCTCTTTTCTTTTTCTTTTCTTCTTTTCTTTTCCCCCATCTTCCTCTGCACGTTTCTCTCTCCTCTCCCTTTTCTCTCTCCTCCTCCTCCTCACGTTCCCTGTCGGCAGCCCCCCACTTGTCCCCATCTTATCTTATCTTTTTCCCTTTGACCGGTCTCCCTTCTCTCTCTCTCTCTCTCTCCCCTTCCCCCATGCACGTCGACGTCTTCTCTCTCCCCCGCAGCTTCTTCTTCCTCCTCTTCTTTTCCTTCTTCTTCTTCTTCCTCTGGGTTTCTCGGCCGGAACTGCTTGCCGCCCCCGCTTCCCGCCGGCGAGCCTAGCGACCGCCACCCGTCACCGCCGCACCCCCGCCGTCCCGCCAGCTCGCCGCCGTCCGCCGGCCTTAGGCCGAACCTGCTCCGCCCAGCTTTTTCCTCCTCTCCTCCTGTCTTCTCCCTCCGTCCGAGCGTGCCGTCGTCTGCCCGCTTTGTTACGGTCGCCCCTCCGGTGCCGCCGCAACGCCGGCCGCCTTGCCGGACGCCGGACCGTCGCCACGAACCACCGCCCTGCTGCTTCCACCGTTGCTGTCCCTTTTTCTCCCCCTCGGTTCTGGTTCGAACCGAGCCGCCCCTGAAGCTGCCCGCCCGGGACGCCGGAGCGACGGACCGCCACCTCGCCGTCGCTCGATCCACTGCGTCCCTCGCCCGACCACCCGGCTCGGTCGCCGACGCCTCCGCTGGTCTCTCTCTCTCTTTCCGTTCGGGTAGGAGCCGGAACGGCCACCCTCGCCGCCCGGCCATCCTCCGCCGTTGTCCGGTCACCCGAGACCGCCGCGGGAGCCCTCGGGAGCCGTCCCAGTGTCGTCGCCGTCGCCGTGCTCCCCCTCGCCTCTCGGCTCCTCCGGCCGTGACTTGGACACGCGGCCAGCAGCTTCGTCGCTGCCCACCGCCGCCGATCACCGCCGTAGGCCGCCGGAGGACCGTTCCCGAGCCTCCTCCGCCGCACCGGAGCCACCTCGGCCCGCCGGTTCCTCCGTTTCGCAGCCCTCCGCCGCGTGGACAGCCGCCCTCGGCCGAGATCCGGCCCCGGCCGCCTCGTCCCGACGCGCCGGAAGTTCCCGGGCGTTCCCCTCGTCGCCGCCGTCGCGCTCGTGTCGTTGGAATAGTAAACCGTGAGTCGATTTCCTAATCCCTTAGTTAGGGGTTAATCTTGCTTAGGAGTAGTTTAATTAGTTTAATTATTGATTAATATTTTGGATAATGATTATTAGTGTTTTAATATGATTGATGAAGCTTGCTTAGTGTTAATATTAATAATTATTATTATTATTTTTTTTTTTGGAATAAATAATAATTATTTATTATTTTCGGAATTATTAATTAATTAAATTAATTTATAATTTCGAATTATTAATAGTAATATTGTTATTACTATTCATTGCTGAAAATTAATTATTTTTGGAGAAAATAATTAATTGTGATTATTTATTGGAAATGGTTTTAATTGAGTAATTTTGGGGGAAAATTACTATGGTCTATTTTTCCAAAGTCAATAGTATTTATATACTATATTATTAAAGGACATTGGTTTATTAAAGAAGGGTTTTACTAAATGGAATTATTTGGGTTGGATAATTAATTATGGGATTGAAAAATAATTATAAGTATTTTGTGGGACTTGAATTATTTTATCGGAAAAATCGACTATAGTATTATATGTTCCTTAAATGAGTATCTTTGAATATAATTATATTTTATACTTATTTTTGGGATGATTGAGTATTATTGGGAAATAGTTGATTGGCGTCGTCGTGAGGACACGTATTTATTTATTATTATATATACGTGATTATTTGGAAAAATGTGCAAGTATCGTGAGGTTGATTGGTCGGAATAGATTGACAGACCGTGACTTGAATTGTTGGTTGTTCCCAAGAGTTAGGGAATGTGCGTGATTGAATGCGATTGGAAATCGAATTTTGGAAATTGTCGAGTGAGATCGTATGACATATTGCGTGGGTTAATGGCATGTCGCATGAGCATGAGCGATATTGCATTCACGACGAAGCAAAGATATAAATGGATTGCTTGATGATGTGTTGCATGGTCACATTAAGAGGAGAGCCCTGGCGCGCGCGATGAGACCGCCAACCCTTGGGGTTGTGCCGTGGCCTTTTAGTCGTCCCGACTTCGGTCGGTTGCCTGGCGGTGGTCGGTTGCGGGGCTGCGGCGGTGGCGGGCCCCATGCTCCATAGGGAATGCCGTCGATGGGAGAGAGCCCGTGACGTCGCCGTGCCTCATGGGGGAGGACGATGCCTGGGCTTCGACCGGGACCGCCAACCATAAGGTTGTGCCGTGGCCCTAGTGGTCGTAATAATCGGAGCATGTGTGGGTGTGAGATATGAGAAAGCTGGGTGCAATGCTCTGATTATTCGCATGCCTCTTAATGTTGTGATGATTGAAATGACAGTTTCTGCAGGTTGCGTGTGCCAAGGCAAGGTAGGGTCGCCTGTGTTTGCATCTGCTTATTGAACTGTCGTCTGATATACTGCTTGAGGTGTGGTATGTGTTGTTTGTCGGAACTAGGTTGCATGGTTAGATTGCTCCCAAGGCGAGCGAAGTTCCTAACCGGGGCTTAGGACTTTGACTTGCTGAGTTTATCTCAACCCGTCGTGGTTAACATTTTTCAGGTCCGTAGGATGGAGGATCGACGCGTGTTACGGCTCGTGGCCGTCTTTGAAGGGAGTAGATTAACCCCGGTTTGTCGGTTTCATTGGCTCGATAGGAAGATGCCCGTGGTAAGGGCTTGTACTTGTAAACTTCTAGGGTTAATCAATTAGTTAATAAAGCGATACTTTGGATGTGTTCTTATTGGGTTTTCCCCGCTATCCCCGTTTTTTTGTAATTGACCGGGTATTGTGTTTCGCTTCCGCATGCGTTTAATTAAAAGATAAAAATAACGGTCGGCGACGGATCCCGGGAGTCGCAAATCAAATGACCGCAAGAGAACGGGGGTTGCCGCGTGCTCGAGGGTCGGGCGTGACAGCCCCGTCGATTTTGGTATCGAGCCCGGTCAATACATGGAGTGATAAGGTGCGATGGGTTTTGGGATAGTTAGTTAGGAAAACACCTCGTGCTTGTGTTTGTTTATTTGATTCTCTGGCTTTGAGCGGGTCGTTCATGGTTTCTAATTCCTCGTGGGATTGGAAATAAGGTTTCTGTGATAATTCTATTAGACGAACGATCCTGATTCGAGAGTCTTTGAGGTAAGGCAGTCAAAGGATGGGCTAGTGCTTAAGGAAGAGCACTAGGGGATCCTAGATTTGATTTAGATAGGGCAGTGAGCTCAGATTCAAGATATTGTTGCTGTTGTCGTTGTTGTTGCTCCTATCTCGCCTTGTAGGTTCCATTGGTTGGAAAGGAGATTGACGATCAGTCGGTGTGTAAGTTGGTTGAACCGTTCTTGGAGTTAGAGCCGTCCAAGTCTGCTAAGGTGAGTAATCTTGATGTCGCAACCTTTTGGACCAAGGAATTGGAGTAAGTGTTCGTATTGTTGGAATGTTCAGAGAAACATAAGATAGTCCTGGCATAGTACCAGTTGCAAGGTAATGTTAACATGTAGTGGGAAGTAACCTAAGAAAGGGTTTTGCCCAAAGGTACTGTCCTCAAGTGGAGTACTGTCGACGACGTGTTCGGCGGAGAATACTTTTCTAAGTGCACGTGGGAGCAACAGGTGACTGAATTCCTACAACTTCGTTAGAATCATTTGTCAATTGTGCAATAGGAGGTTAAGGTTAGAGAGCTCTCGAAGTATGTATAGAGAATGATTGGGAATTTGGTAGACCGAGTCAGAAGGTCAAGGATGGTTTGAAATCGGAAATCAAGGAGGACCCTTGATCCTTTCGATTGTATCATTGGAAGTAATCCATTTATTGGATGAAGGTTGCTAAGATGATTGGACGGTTGTGATTAATTTGTTAATTGAGGAATCAAGTATGGATTGTTGCACCTATGCATTAATTATCGACAGTGTAACCAAAGGACGGTCATGAACAAGTATCAATTACTAAGGACGGATGACTTGTTTGACCACTTCAAGGAACTTCGATATGTTCCAAGACAGACCTTAGGACGGGCTATCAGTAATTGATGATTAAAAAGGGGAATATACCGAAGATGACACACTGGGTCTGATATGGTCACTAAGAGATTACCGTCCCGTTGTTTGGATTAATTAATACGCCAGTTGTTTTTATGGATTTGATGGGTTGACTGATTAAGGCGTATTTGGATTGATTTGGACTTATGTTCGTGAATGATATATTGGAAATATTCGAGGAATTTAGAGGAACACGAACGGCACTTGAGAATGATGCTTTAGACCATTCGAGAGCATAAACAGTATGCCAAGTATAATACGTGCGAGTTTGGATTTACTCGCATAGCTTCTGTGGGTCGAGTGATTTTGGACGAAAGAAATTCTATGGATTTGCTAAGATCAAGGCATCAGGAATTGACCAAGACTTATGATAGTGACAGAGGTTTGAAGTTTTCTAAATCGAGATAGATTGTTACGACGATTCGTAGAAAGGTTCTCTACGGTAGCTACGCCTTTGATACGAAGGTTAACGAAGGACGTAAGAATTTGAATGGATGAATAAGTGCGAGCATAATGTTTAAAAGCTTAAGTATAAGCTGATTACCGCACCGGTTTTGAGGATTTAGTCTACTATCAGAGAATACGAAATTTATAGTGAGGTGTCGTATAAGTGATTTGACTGTGTGGTAAGGCAACAAAGAAGATTGGTTGCTTACACGTCACGACAATTGAGGTCATTGGATTTAATGGAAGTCGGATAAGTTTTATCTTGATAATTTGAGGAGTTGTAGGTATGGGATCATAAGAGATCAAATGGTGATAATCTTTGATAAAATTTATGGTGGATGATTTATTACTCGGAGGTCTTAGATTTGATTAAGATATGAATTTACCCAATGTGGATTATTTCGAGAGATAAACAAGATAGGGATTTGAGGAATGGATTTTTGTCTTCGGTGGATTAAGAATTAATTATCCCTGGATGCTAGGTGGATAAATGGTGAAGTAGCATTATCAATGATTTTCTTCTTGAGGTATTAATAAGGATTTGAAGAAGTACCCGAAAGCCTTTAGTGCAATAAATGACATTTGGGTTGCACTAATTTTCAAGTGATTGAGGGGATATTTTGGTTTGGTTATTAAATAGACGTGAAAGGAATGTTGAAAGAAAAATTGGTGGTTTGTGGAATTCGGACAGCGATTTGATGGAAATTCAGTGAATCAGAATTCAAGTGTCGATAAGTGACCCCGTGGAAACGAGCTCATGGGTTGACGAGCTGGAAGAAGTTTTGTACTTTGAAGTGCTCAGACGAGGTTAAAACCGTGAGGCTTGGTATGGGACAGGCCAAAGCGGATAATACCTCTATGAGATGAAGCATGTCTAAAATAGACTTTTGCTAGTAGTGGTGCAGTTCACAGATGCCCGTAACGACCGATCCGATGAGGGTGGGGAGTGGTCGCGGGGCCGGAGTGCTCGAGCAAGGAGCGACTCTGGCGGGCTTCTAGGATGTCGAAAGGGGCAGAAATAAACCGAACTACAACCGGCAAAAAGAGAATGCTTGTAGGATAAAAATTATCCAAGTGGTATTGCAGAAATATGGTCAAGTTTGTGGAACTCCGCTATTGGAACAAGGTCGAGAAAAGACGATCACCGGTTCGAGAGATGGTTTTGCGGTTGATGGATGTTGTGAAGTTATCAGGGACAGTGCAAAGTGCTAAAAGGTGATGCGAGTAAAGGACTAAGGCCTTTGGAATTTCAAGTAGGGAATTATGTTTTCCTTAAGGTGTCGCCTCTGAAAGGGACATCTCAATTGGTTAAGAAAGGAAAGTTTGAGCCCTAGACATATCGAACCTTTCGAAATTTGGAGCGAATAAAGATTTTGGCCTTAAATGGATAAAGAAAGCAAGTTTGAGCACCGTCGGCGCTTATAGCCGAGTGGTATCGCGGGATGAAGCCGCTTGGTCCGATCGGGGCTTGAATCCCGAAGCGGCGGTTAGCCGCTTAGAAAAAAAAAAAAAAAAAAAAAACTAACTTTTTGCAACTTTCTTTTTTGCAAAAGTGGACAAGTGCTTAGCCTTTTGGAACCAAAGACAGTTTGGGCAGGATTGGAAGTTTTGGCAGCATTGAAAGTGTTTGATAGCATTATGAGGCAGAATGAACGACTTGGGAAAAAAAGGATGCAATGAGGCATCAATACCCCCATCAGTTTAAGGATGCAGAAAGTCCTACAAATTTCGAGGATGAAATTTTGTTAAGGGGGGAAGAGTTGTAACATCCCGAATTTCGGCAAGCCCGAATTATTGGAAAAGGATTCAACGGGCCGAGTTTTGGAGCCAAATATTTGGAATTCGTGCTTCAGGGGTAAAAAGACCAAATTACCCCTTTCTAGAAGCTTGTTTGAATTTTTGTCTTGTTCTCTTTTCTTTTTCTTTTCTTCTTTTCTTTTCCCCCATCTTCCTCTCACGTTTCTCTCTCCTCTCCTTTTCTCTCTCCTCCTCCTCCTCACGTTCCACTCGGCAGCCCCCCACTTGTCCCCATCTTATCTTATCTTTTTCCCTTTGACCGGTCTCCCTTCTCTCTCTCTCTCTCCTCCCCTTCCCCCATGCACGTCGACGTCTTCTCTCTCCCCCTGCAGCTTCTTCTTCCTCCTCTTCTTTTCCTTCTTCTTCTTCTTCCTCTCCTACGGGTTTCTCGGCGGAGCTGCTGCCACCCCTGCTTCCCCGTCGGCGAGCCTAGCGACCGCCACCCGTCACCGCCGCACCCCCGCCGTCCCGCCGCTCGCCGCCGTCCGCCGGCCTTAGGCCGAACCTCCCTCCGCCCAGCTTTTCCCTCTCTCCTCCCGTCTTCTCCCTCCGTCCGAGCGTGCCGTCGTCCCGCTTTCCGGTTACGGTCGCCCTCCGGTGCCGCCGCAACGCCGCCGCCTTGCGACGCCGGACCGTCGCCACGAACCACCGCCCCGCTGCTTCCACCGTTGCTGTCCCTTTTTCTCCCCCTCGGTTCTGGTTCGAACCGAGCCAGCCGGAGCCGCCGCTCGGACGCCGGAGCGACGGACCGCCACCTCGCCGTCGCTCGCGCCGCCGTCCTTGCCCGACCACCCAGCTCGGTCGCCGTCGCCTCCGCTGGTCTCTCTCTCTCTTTCCGTTCGGGTTGGAGCCGGAACGGCCACCCTCGCCGCCCGGCCATCCTCCGCCGTTGTCCGGTCACCCGAGACCGCCGCGGGGAGCCTCCCGGAGCCGTCCCATGCCGTCGCCGTCGCCGTGCTCCCCTCTCGCCTCTCGGCTCCTCCGGCCGTGACTTGGACACGCGGCCAGCAGCTTCGTCGCTGCCCACCGCCGCCGGTCACCGCCGTAGGCCGCCGGAGGACCGTTCCCGAGCCTCTCCGCCGCACCGGAGCCACCTCGCCCGCCGGTTCCTCCGTTTCGCAGCCCTCCGCCGCGTGGACAGCCGCCCTCGGCCGAGATCCGGCCCCGGGCCGCCTCGTCCCGACGCGCCGGAAGTTCCCGGGCGTTCCCCTCGTCGCCGCCGTCGCGCTCGTGTCGTTGGAATAGTAAACCGTGAGTCGATTTCCTAATCCCTTAGTTAGGGGTTAATCTTGCTTAGGAGTAGTTTAATTAGTTTAATTATTGATTAGTATTTTGGATAATGATTATTAGTGTTTTAATATGATTGATGAAGCTTGCTTAGTGTTAATATTAATAAATATTATTATTATTTTTTTTTTGGAATAAATAATAATTATTTATTATTTTCGGAATTATTAATTAATTAAATTAATTTATAATTTCGAATTATTAATAGTAATATTGTTATTACTATTCATTGCTGAAAATTAATTATTTTTGGAGAAAATAATTAATTGTGATTATTTATTGGAAATGGTTTTAATTGAGTAATTTTGGGGGAAAATTACTATGGTCTATTTTTCCAAAGTCAATAGTATTTATATACTATATTATTAAAGGACATTGGTTTATTAAAGAAGGGTTTTACTAAATGGAATTATTTGGGTTGGATAATTAATTATGGGATTGAAAAATAATTATAAGTATTTTGTGGGACTTGAATTATTTTATCGGAAAAATCGACTATAGTATTATATGTTCCTTAAATGAGTATCTTTGAATATAATTATATTTTATACTTATTTTTGGGATGATTGAGTATTATTGGGAAATAGTTGATTGGCGTCGTCGTGAGGACACGTATTTATTTATTATTATATATACGTGATTATTTGGAAAAATGTGCAAGTATCGTGAGGTTGATTGGTCGGAATAGATTGACGATCGTGACTTGAATTGTTGGTTGTTCCCAAGAGTTAGGGAATGTGCGTGATTGAATGCTGATTGGAAATCGAATTTTGGAAATTGTCGAGTGAGATCGTATGACATATTGCGTGGGTTAATGGCATGTCGCATGAGCATGAGCGATATTGCATTCACGACGAGCAAAGATATAAATGGATTGCTTGATGATGTGTTGCATGGTCACATTAAGAGGAGAGCCCGGCCTGCCGTGACCGCCAACCCTTGGGGTTGTGCCGTGGCCTTTTGGTCGTCCCGACTTCGGTCGGTTGCACGACAAAGTGGTCGGTTGCGGGGCTGCGGCGGTGGCGGGCCCCATGCTCCATAGGGAATGCCGTCGATGGGAGAGAGCCCGTGACGTCGCCGTGCCTCATGGGGGAGGACGATGCACGTCTTCGACCGGTAGACCGCCAACCATAAGGTTGTGCCGTGGCCCTAGTGGTCGTAATAATCGGAGCATGTGTGGGTGTGAGATATGAGAAAGCTGGGTGCAATGCTCGATTATTCGCATGCCTCTTAATGTTGTGATGATTGAAATGACGGTTTGCGGGTTGCGTGTGCCAAGGCAAGGTAGGGTCGCCCGTGTTTGCATCTCGCTTATTGAACGTCGTCGATAAACTTTGAGGTGTGGTATGTGCTGTTTGCCGGAACTAGGTTGCATGGTTAGATTGCTCCCAAGGCGAGCGAAGTTCCTAACCGGGGCTTAGGACTTTGACTTGCTGAGTTTATCTCAACCCGTCGTGGTTAACATTTTTCAGGTCCATAGGATGGAGGATCGACGCGTGTTACGGCTCGTGGCCGTCTTTGAAGGGAGTAGATTAACCCTGGCTTGTCGGTTTCATTGGCTCGATAGGAAGATGCCCGTGCTAAGGGCTTGTACTTGTAAACTTCCTAGGGTTAATCAATTAGTTAATAAAGCGATACTTTGGATGTGTTCTTATTGGGTTTTCCTGCTATCCCTGTTTTTGTAATTGACCGGGGTATTGTGTTTCGCTTCCGCATGCGTTTAATTAAAAGATAAAAATAACGGTCGGCGACGGATCCTGGGGAGTCGCAAATCAAATGACCGCAAGAGAACAGGGGTTGCCGCGTGCTCGAGGGTCGGGGCGTGACATTTTCTCTGAACAAAGTCACTAAACTATCATGACCTAGCATTGTCTCTAAAAGAAAACGACATTGAAAAATCCATATGGTAAAACCCAAAATGCTTATTCAATTTTGAATTCAATTTTCATCAAAAGATTCACATTTTTTATGCAATACTAATTCTATACTAGAATTAACCCTAACATCTAGGGGTGAGTATGGTTCGGGTTGGGTCAGTCCACTTCCTAACCCTATGACCAACCCACACAATGCCGTTCCTCAATTTTTGAAACTGAAGACTGGACCGATCCAATGGGTTCAGTCCGGTTCCAAGGTCAACTCGAGACCAACCAATAATTTTTCTGTTTCATTTTTTGTATTCATTGAAAAGGCAAACCTACTATTTCAAATTACATATCCATCAACAATGTGATATTAAGCAACCAAATTATAAATAGTAGTATATATTTAACAAATTTAGGATAGGACAATAATAAAAATTTCACACCTACTAAAAGCAAGAAACCATGCAAGCAATTAAGACTACTTATAGAGACGTAAGACAAGCGTTTATCATTAGCAAATAAGGTTTCTAATTAGGGTTTTGTTTCCTTTTGATTTACTTGGCAATGAGTGAGGTCAATGAAGAGAGGCAAGCGGCGTAAGTGTCAAACAGCGAGTAGGGTGTGCATCGAGTGTCAAGTGATAAGTAGCCAGAGGCAAGTGGGATAAGCGTTGAGCAACGAGTGGGGTGAGCATTGAGTGTTGAGCGATAAGCAACCAAAGGCAAGCAAGGCGAGGTTGCTCACAAGCAGAATTTTTTTTTTTATATTTTACTTGGCAAATTGAAGACTAAAAGGAAAAAGAAGAAAGAAGAGAACAATAATATTGGAGAAGGAGGACGTCATTTGAGTTAGGGTTTGCTATTTACAATTGATAAAAAAATATATGATAAATAATATTAGATATATAATAAATAATATATCTACAATATATTATATATAAATATACATTTAATAGTCAGGGTTGGTTCGGGTTGGACCAACCCTAAATTTTCATAATCGAGAACCAACCCATATAATGTTGGTCCTAGAATTTCAGGACCAAGGATCAACCCAGTCCCCTAGGAACCAAATCAAGACCGATAGGGTTGGGCCAATCCAAGGTCGGTCTAGGGTTGACCTTGGATCGATGCTCACCCCTACTAAAATCTAGTTTCTATTTTTTTTCCAAATTTTCTGATTCTATTATTTTTTTTACTTTTTTATTTTTTATTCCGAACAATGGGGACTTGGATTGGGTTAGGAGAGTGGTTTGGATGTGGATCTCACTTGAACCTTTATCGATTGTGTATAAATGAACATTAGGTTATATTGAGCTTGTTTCTCTAAAATGACATTGTTTCTCTTTTTGTAGCTAGAAAAAAAATACATTTTTTTACTTCTTATTTTTGTTCCAAATTTATTTCATAACTACTTATCTATTCTAGGGAATATAAAAATTAATTGATGTACACAAATAGATTTCTATTTTTTTTAGGAAATAAGAGAATAAAATAACAAAGAAATAGAAATATTACTAAACAGACCTTAAGTTACTAATCCAACCAGAGTTCGTTCCTTTTGACAATATTGGTGCAACAATACAAAGGAGAGAACGGTATGCCATAATCGAATAATTCATGTCAAGAAAATCATTTAATTTTTTGTCCACCGAGATGGTGTAAAAAGGAAGATCATGCAACATGTGATTGATCTTGCTTTCAACTCATTATTCTTCCATATCTCATCCACTCCCCTTACGTAACATATTGTTCATGATATTCTTCGAGAGCTTTTTTTGTAGATTACTTCGTCTTGTAACAGTAATACGGTAAGGACTGGCTCGAGGAGAACAAGAATGTGCCATTGACATAACTACAAAAGGGACAAGTATGTACCCATCTACATTTCTTCACTAATCTATACGTGATATAAAATTAGATGTGTCAAAATAAATCTTAAACCCATTTATAACCTATTTAAAATATAAATGGGTCAGTCAAATCTTAAAGAGGCAATTTAAATAGGTTTAAAGATTGAAAGCTTAGAATAAAGAGCAAATACCACCAAAAACCCTAAATTATGCCACTTGTGACAATTTTACTCTAAATTTTTTTTTTTGCCATCAAAAACCCCAAACTATGCCACTTATAACAAATTTACCCCAAAATTTTTGGTTGAAGGGCATTTTCATCCTTTTTTTTCTTTTTCTTTTATTTTCCTTTTCTTGCTGGAAGAGAGAAGTCGGCACTGGCCACCTTTGCTTGTGTTGGAGTTAGGCGAGGGCTACCGTCGCCCACCTTGGCAAGGTCAACCCTCGCCTAAGTCGACCGAGGTAAGGGCGGCCCTCGCCAGCATCAAGCGAGGGTCACCCAAGCCATATTTAATGTGGACCACTCGAGCCTCGCCCGACCCAAGCAAGGGTCACCCTCGCTTAACTCAAGCGAAGGTCGCCCTTGCCAAATTTGGCGATAGTAACCCTCACTTAGGTTGAGCGAGGCAAGGGCGGCCCTAGCCAACATCGGGTGAGGGCCACCCAAGCTAGATCTAGCAAGAGTCGCCCTTGCCTAGCCCAACCCAGGCGAGGGTCGGCCTCGCCAAATCTAGCGAGGGCGACCTTCGCCTAAGTCTGATGAGGGCAACCCTTGCCAATAGCGACATTGATAAGGGTGACCCTCGCCGGCTTCCCTCTGCCGGCCATGGCAAAAGGAAGGAAGGAGAAGGAAAAAAAAAAGAAAATGGAAAATGGAAAAGGACGAAAATGCCCTTCAACAAAAAACTTTGGGGTAAATTTATCCTAAGTAATATAATTTAGGGTTTTTTGTGACATAAAATAGAGTTCAGGGTAAAATTGTCACAAGTGGCATAGTTTTGGGTTTTTAGTTACATAAAAATAGTTTTGGGTAAAATTGTCACAATTTGCATAGTTTTGGGTTTTTGGTGGTATTTACCCTAGAATAAATGGGTTATATATGGGTAAGACTTAAGACCCATTTCTA
The DNA here is from genome assembly GCA_014182845.1 of Corymbia calophylla. Taxonomy (NCBI): domain Eukaryota; kingdom Viridiplantae; phylum Streptophyta; class Magnoliopsida; order Myrtales; family Myrtaceae; genus Corymbia; species Corymbia calophylla. Next base: position 25,424,869 of record CM024695.1, read on the forward strand.
AACCTATTTAAGTAGCTTACACTCTCATTTTCCCTTTTTAGCCTTATAAAAATATTCATTATAAAAATTGAAATTATAATTATAATTTTTTTCTTTTTTCTTTTTTCCTTTTTATTTTTCCTTCTTCTTCAATTGGTCACCAGCCATAATGACAACCGGTGATTGGTTGGGCAAGGGCCTTAGGTGAGCCCGAGCTTGCTAGCCCATCAGTGAGCTTGAGCTCATCAATCTATGAGGTCGAGGCCTTGCCAATGAGCCAGCAAGGTTGAGGCCTTGCCAACAGGCTAGCGAGGTTGAGGACTTGTAAACAGGCCAACAAGATCGAGCTTCCCTAAGGTCGGGTGAGCAGTAGCTCGCTGGAGGCTAGTTGCTGGCCATCGTCATGGTCAATGACTGGCCGAAGGAGTAGGAAACAAGAAAAAAAAATAAAAAATAAAAAATAAAAAGAATTAAAAATTTGAATAAAAATAATTAAATATTAATTTTAAAATATAAAAAATATTAAAGGGTATACATGCAGGAAAATGAATAACATTTTTCAAATTTTAATTTATTTTCAAATTTAGGAAAAACCTAAAAATATTGTTATTTTTCTATAAAATGACTTCCTAAAATCCATTTTCAAGAAAAATGGAGTCTCAATTTTAAAAAAGAATTATAAAAAAATTTCATTAAATTCTAGCAATGCCATTAAAAAAAATTTGCAAATATTTTAGCAATATAATATTTTAAAAAATTATAAGAATAAATTTTCCTAAATTTGGTTAAATATAGAAGTGTACAATATGGGTCAAGTTGGGTATGAGTCGGGTATGGGTCGAGTGGGGTATGGGTAAAAATTTTTATAATATGCTTAAATGGGTCATAAATGAGTTAATGTGTCAATTTAAATTGGATCATTTATGACCCGACCCAATCCACCTGTTTCATAGGTCTATATAAAGTCTTATCATTACATAGTTTTGGTATTTTCTTTCCTTTCCATCCTCCTAGTAAAGATGGGAGTTATACTTGCATGATCGAAAATTTTGCAAATTGTCATCTGAAGCCATCAAGAATACAAAGAAAAATTCACAATTGCTTTTTGTCGATGTCGAGCGCCACGGTGGAAGCATAGATGACGGAGTAGAGGTAATACCTGTACACGACCAATTCATTCAAGAAAGGCCAAGAGTGCAGCCGCTACACGTAAATTGTTTAAAAGACAACGAGGCGGATGGGGTGCGCCTATGTGAAATTATGATGAAGAAATTTTTTACGTCTTCAACGGTATTTGCTATATAAGTTCGCATTCCATTCATATCTAGAACCAAATTTGGTTTACACCAAATTACATATATTTTGGTTCTCTCCTCATTAGTGTCCCGGTCTATTTTAATCCCATCTCATTTTATGGACCTAAATTCTTTATTAACATTTCCATATCTTTTTTTGACGGCATCATATTTTATGTCTTAACATAGTGAAACTCCACCTTGATTTATAAAGTCAATTTCACATCATTTTTCCAAGCTACCTAAACTAAATGAGATTCTCATTAGGCTTAAATTTATGACGTTGATTCAGTTTTCTTATGTTCATTAAATTAATAAATTGATCTTATCTTATGCATAAGATCTTAGTAATTAATAACTGATCGCCTACAAGAATCCACACAATCTGAAATCAAAACGATATTGGAGTTGAAAAATATGTGAATAATGTTCAAATTTTTCTGTTCCGAATCTCTTTTCAATTAGAATTTAAGTTAGTACTTCATTCTCCTATCGTATGTCCAATAGACAATTTCTTTTGTATTTTTCACTCTCAATCGACAAATAATTCCAAATGACATACGTCTAATGTAAAACTGCTGTCACTAATATAGAGAAGGAGAATAAACGCATGTAAAAAATATATTTAACAACATATGCACGGGTCATGTAACTAGTTAATATATAAGGCTGATTTCATATGGTTTTCCCGAGCTTCTTAACCTGTTGATATTCTCATTAGGCTTTAACTCCATGAAAATGGGCTCTGCGTAATTATTTTATTCAATTAATAAGTTGATCGCGGGCATTAGAGTTTAGCGATTATGCAACCCATGGCCAACTCAAATGTTCTGCTAACCCATGAAATCAAAAACATTTTCGAAAATGAAAAAAAAAATGAGATAGAATTTGGAAAAATGGGATTAATTTGGGACAAGGAAAAAAACGACAATCAAAGCAGAGGGAGAATAGTTGATTCGTATGACAACCAAAAACGAAATGCAAAGGCTTGCTTTATTAGGTGTAACATGGATGTACTATGTTTGACTTTTATTTACATAAGTACTTACTTGAAATTATAATGACAATTGGCTTGTACATGATCACCTTAAGAGTGCTTGTATAAAATAAAAAAAGTTATGTTAATAATATTTCTCACATTACATAGATCCAGCTCCAGAATCAAAGACGTTCAATAGGGTCGCTACACGACTAGTTCCCCACTGGGTAAGTTTCCAAGTCATGAACACGTCCCGTCGTTGTAGACCATGCGGGTGCACCCGATCCGCTTCGTCGTCGTCAAGACGATCTGAGTGTCGTGGTCGTTGTAATACTACTCCGCAGCCCAACCGCCCAGTGCGTCGCTCGGCGTCCACGACGAGCCGCTCCCCCGTATATGTTCTCTCCTAGCTCGATCTCGCCTTCTTCGAACGAATGCTCCGCTTTGCAGTCCGACTTCCTCCTGTCGGCCCACCACCTGAAGTGCCTTTCTTTCCATCAAGTCACATTAGTTTTCGGATTCCATGGGAAATATATCATAGTAGCTTGAACCATATCTAAATGAGATTCTCCTTCTTTATTTCCCATTAGAATTTTAAATCTGCTCTGAAAGTTTCTACCAATTTGATTATGTATGAACTTCACGTAATTGGCTTAGTGATTAAGACATGGATGCCCACGTGTGTAGCGCACCGCACAAATTTAGTTACCCTCATTGTCAATTTTAAACAATTTCCTATTTAGACCAGCCATCCTATTTTTTGCTCAGGTTCTATTTAGTCCATAAATAAAGTTAATAGTAGACGTGCCGCTATGGTCAATGATGGTGAAGCACGTTCTAAAGGAGGCGAGCGAAAAGATAATCTCGTTGACATTGTTTAGCAGCAACAGCTGCCACTCGACCTGGTTGACTAGGAAGATGGTGATGAGGATGGAACATTTTCAAAAATAACTGAATGGTCGTGAGGAGCTTCTTGTCAAAGGAGGTGTTGTCAGCTTTCTAAAAAATACAAGGCCTGTAAAAGACGATGGCATTGATGCCAGAGGTCCCAACAACGCAAAGGAGGATGTGGTCAAACAAACGGCATCAGGTGGAGAATGAGATTGCCACACACGCTCCTTGATGCTCATATAGGTGATGTTGATAATGTCATCGTTGCACTCAGGGTTCTTGACAAGAGGTGAATGACATTCTCGAACCATTATCAAATTCTCTGACGAATGCAAGATGACACTCTCAAGGTCACCAAGTGAAGTATCGAAGAGGGTGGGTAGTGGGATCCTCTCCTCAACCCAACCCATTCATCTATCACATGCTCACATGCGCTGTTGGGATTGACTTTTTCCAAAATGCTTCTGGTATCAATGCTAACGTCCTCCATAGCCCTCACATCTTCGAGAAGGCCGATATCATCTCGTTTGATGAAAATCTCCTCACGATTATTGCAATTGACTTCATAAAGACAATGTTCATCTTCATCCCAATCTTTCTCCTCAATCGAGTTAGGAGGTAGCCATTTTTGCGAGTTAGCACGATAGGATGATCTTCTCACTCACCTCTCCTAGAATGTGCCTCACCATCATCAACCATATTCACCCGAAGCATGTGTGGGCGGTGGCCAGGTGCACCGCCTTGGTGTTGTCCTATGTGGCCTTCTTCTACATCTAGATGTGTTGATCATGTGGGTGTACAACTTGAAATTCTTCCTATTGAGGCTGCTTGTGCAGGGTATGCAATCAACGTCACTTTGAATCAAGTAGTCAGCGGAGTGTTACCAAGAATGTTCTCAATCACCATCAACGGGGCCTTATTCTTGTTTGTGGTGATAGCAAGCATGTTCTTCTACATTATGACACTGGAAACGCAAGGATAGATGCTCAAGGAGATGGGGCAGTTTATTGGTAAATTCAAATAGTGGAAATCTGCAAAAAGGGAGATGAAGATGCAAAAAAAAAAAAATGGCATCGACAATGACGCATGGAGACAGTAGATAGGGCTAGTTAGGGAAATGATCATAAGGTAGGGGGTATTTGGTAAAAATTGATGCCTTTGTTAGAGTATTTAGAGTGATTATACAGGATCTGAATCGGTGATATATGCTGAAGTGGACGAGGACAAGAAAGAATTACTACAATGAATTTTCAAAGAAAACAAGCAGACAAAAATTTCTCTGGAAATTCAATTCCCTTGAGAATAAGGAGTCTTTGATAAAGCGGTTCGGGCTCTTTTGTTTTGCCCATTTGAGCCCGGCCCACTATGTAGAAAGTTTTACTCATGCGTTGTTTTTCCACTGTTAGTTGATAAAGTGGGAAGGACTTTTGGAAAGGACAACATTCACTTCTACATACGCACGATAATTTGGCATAGCTGTGGATAAGTTTTTTTTAAATTATTTTATGATTTTTTATTCCCTTCAACTTCTTTTTATCATTTTTATTATTCTTTTACGCCCAAATACATGTAACTTTCTCTTCCTCTTTTCTTAATTTTAATTTTAATTTTTTAATATATTTTTTAATTTTTTATTATTTTCTTTCTTTTATTATCCTTCTTTCGGTCTCTTTCGCAGTTCATCATCTTCAGTTCATGAACTCATACTTCGCTTGGTTTCCCTTTGCCTCTTTCATTTATTCTTTCTTTCCAACATCCTACAGAGACTTGATCAAATCTTTGCTTTATTCATCATTCAACTAGCTCTTCTTCATTGTTTTTCTAACTTTAAAAACTTAACATCAAAGATCTTCATCAATCAGGGAACTCATTAAATTCATAATCCATATTCTAATAATCACATATGCAATTAAACATGCTAAAAATCACAAACAGTAACTCATCTTGGATGACCTTCATGGAACCAGTAGTTAAGATTTCTTGTCTCTGTTTCTCCGAGAACAGAGAATAGAGGTACTTACCTTGGAGATGCAGATGTTAATTTCGAAAGGATGATCAAACTAAGGAGCGGATGTCTTGGAGGCATTGGCGAGCCGGAACCGAGCTTCGAATGGCTCCTTGAAGCTTCAAATAAGAAAACATACTAAAACAGAGGCACAATCAGCGAGTCTTCTGGGCAGCGAGCAGTGTCGATGATGAAGCCTCTGAAAATTCAGGAAAGGACTGAAGATCAATGCGATTGACTAAATCGAAAAAGGGAAGTCAGAGAATGAGAGAAAACTTAGCTTTGATCTTGTTGCAGTAATCCCAGAATTCGATGGAGAAGCTTCGACCAAAATCAGTGAGAGAGTGATTTGCCATGGCAGGAAGCGAAGATCTCCGTGTGAAAGCAGGACAAAGACATTACATGACGGAGACGGAAGAAACTGCAAATCTGTGGAAATGAAGCTCCGGCTACAGGCTCAACTGGAAAGGGTCATCTAAGGCAATGACGGTGGCAACTTTACAAACACAGCAAGGGGTGCGGCAGCGACGGCAAAACAACACCGAAGAAACCTGCAAGGAAAAATCATGAACGTTGTGAACAACAGTGAGGCCACAGGGACACCAGGAGGGATCAACCATTGGCAACAAAAGACTGCGGGAGATGTTGGGAAAGCTTGTGAGTTCGTCGCACGGTCGCTGGAACTCACTGCGGAAGGCCTTGCAGTAATCTCATTGTGGCAGGGATCGCCCAACCAGTGTGAGCGTTGGCGGAGCGCGATGGCCGGCTGTGGCAGCAGGACTACTCATGAACGATCGTCCGCCCCTTACCATGAAGGTGATGATGGCCGCAGAGAGAGAGAGAGAGAGAGAGAGAGAGAGAGATTCAGTCGAAAGAAAATCTGAGCGTCTTCATCCGTTCCTCGTTTTTAGCCACCTAATCTCTCTTATTCAGTTGAGATTTTTTCGATCTCAATCTCTCACCAAATCTTATCTATTTCTTTGCAAGCTTTACAGATAAAAATTGAGCGAGTCATCAGGAGGTGAGTGAGAAAATCATCTTCCTGACACTACTCAGCAGCAACGGTCACCGCCCATCTCGGTCAAGGAGGAAGGTGGTCACAATGATGAACATTGTCTTTTCAAAGCTAATTGCAATGGTCATCAGGAGCTTTTTGTCAAAGGAGGTGATGTGAGCCTTCTAAAAAATACAAGGCCTATAGAAGACGATGGCATTGATGCCAAAGAAATAGATCCTAATGACGCAAATGATCATGCGATAGATGTCATCATGTGAAGGATGAGATTTTGCCACACACGCTCCTCATTGCTCCTATTGGTGACCTCTTGTCAAGAGGTGAATGAAATTGTTAATGACATTCCAGAGACATTCATTATCAAAATTCTTGACAAGTTCAAGATGACATTGTCAAGGTCACCAAGCAAAGCATCGAAGAGGGCATGTGGCGGGATCTCCTCCTCCACCTGACCCATCCATCCACCACATGCTTGTTTACACCATTAGGATCCACTTTTTTCCAAAACGGCTCTGTTATCAATGCCAACATCCTCTATAGCCCTTGCATCTCGGAGAAGGCCTCCTTTGACAAAAAGCTCCTCACAATTATTGCATTCGACTTCATAAAGACAATGTTCATTCTTGTCACAACCTTCCTCCTTGATCAAGTCGGGAGGCAACCATTTCCGTGGAGCAGTACGGCAGGATGACCTTCTTGCTCGCCCTCACCATCGTCAACCACAATCACATGAAGCTCATGTGAGTAGGAGTAGTGGCCATATGTATCACCTCACTATGGTCCTAGGTGACTTTCTTCTACATTGGAATAGGACCAATCACTTCTGTGTACAGCTCGGAAATCTCCCCCTGAGGCTGCATGTGCAACCAACGTCACTGTGAACCAACTGATCAGTAGAGTGTCATTGATGACATTCTTATGGCTGTAAAAGGCAATCACCATCAACAGGGCCTTATTATTGTTTGTGGTGATCATGACATTCTTATGGCTATAAAAACAATCACCATCAACAGGGCCTGATTATCGTTCATGGTGATCATGACAATCTTATGGTTGTAAAAAGCAATCACCATCAACACGACGATGCCGGAATCGTAGAGATGGACGGTGGAGGAGATGGGCCAGCTTTTCGGTAAATACAACTGGGGGAAATCTGCCGCAAGGGAGATGGAGATGCAAAAAAAAGCAACGGGGTTGATAGTTACGCGACGGAGACAGCAGCAAGGGGTAGTTAGGGAAATGATTATAAGGCAAGGGGGAGTTATATGGTGAAAATGGATGTCTTTATTAGGGTATTTAGAGTAATTACACAGGATATGAATCGGGTGATGTATGCTAAAGTGGATGAGGACAAAATATAATTACTGGCATGAATTTTCAAACAAAAACAAGCTGATTATAATTTCCCACGGAATTCAATTCCGTTAAGAATAAGGAGTCTTTGATAAAGTAGCTAGGACCCCGCTTCTTTTCGCCCATTTGAGCCCGGCGCCATTATGTAGTTCAGCCACACTCTCTTTTCCTTGGCTTCGCCAAAATTTCTTTGTATCGTGCTTGTGCCATAAATGTGTCGTGCGGTGCACATGCAGTGCTTGCGCCATGCATGTTGAATACACTTTTTCTGTAAGGACTTCTAGCTAAGGATTAAGGCGAGTTTTCCATATGAAATTTTGATTTACTCATGATTGGAAAGTGTGTTGGTCTTCCACTGTTGGTTGATAAAGTGGGAAGGACTTTTGAGAAGAAGGACAACATTCGCCTTTGAAGAGACGTATTCGGGGTTTGCGAAGATGACCCATTTTCAAAATTCAAGGCATGGATGAAGGGCTTGATTTTCTAAAAGTCTATTTTGAGGATTTAAATAGAGATAATTAAATTTTGTGCTTTCTATGTGGAGTATTGTTTCACGAAGAATTTGACATATTTATGGATCATTTGATGGAAATTTGGTAGGCGGGATTTATTAATGGCATTGATAAGCTTTGAGATATCCACAATAATTTGAAATAGGAAAAAGCTTGCGTGACTGTCCATTGCAGAATAACAGTGGAACGGTCAAAGGCCAGCCACATATGCTTTTGGAGGAAACGGGTGGACTTCCCGAACCGGTCTAATTATCGACTCTATGTTTCCTTTCCTCTTCTCTTGACTTCTATGTTCCTTATTGCAACCTCAAATTTTAGAGACAAGATCAAAATACAGCCCATTGAATCATTTTTCTTGAAAATTATCACTTTGAATTTGTTTCTTTAAATAAGACAAGAAAATCATTCTCTTCTTATGGCTTTTTTTTTTTTTTTTTATGGAAAATGCATTTTGGAATTTCTACTAATTCATTATTCTTATTTTGATATTTTCTTTAATTTATTTGTTTTATACACAATTGATAATACTAATCTTAATTTTAGATCATCGAGAGTCCTTTCGAGCAATTTGGTTTGAGCGAAAAGAATGATGAGCTATTTGATTACTCAATGATTTCGTCATTAATTGCAAAGCTAAGGTTTCAAATGTTTTTTCATTTTTTAAATTTAATAAATTTTTGTAATGACATTAATGATTTTTTAAAAAATTATAATATTTTTCTACTTATAATTATTTATATTGTGGTATTTAGTTTATTTTTTCTTTCTTCATATTCAAGAAAATTGATTATATGAGCCCTCTTCTCATTTTATCTCTAAATTTGAGCTTGTGATAAGGAAAATAGAAGTCAAAAAAAAAAAAAAAAAAAAAACCGGTTATCTCCGAAAGGATTTGTGATTATCCTTAAACCGTTCCACTGTTATTTTGTAGTGGACGGTCATGCTAGCCGCTCACTTTGAAATATTTGTGGACAAGTTTTTTTTATTGTTTTATGATTTTTTATTCCCTTTAATTTCTTTTTACCCTTTTTATTATTCTTTTACACGCAGACACATGTTGCACACCTAAAATTTCTCTTCCTCTCTTCTTAATTTTTAAATATATTTTTTAATTTTTTATTATTCTCTTTCTTTTATTTTCCTTCTTTTGGTCTCTTTCTCAGTCCATCACCTTCAAAACACGATCTCATACTTGGCTTGGTTTCCCTTTGGCTCGTTCATCTATCTTTCTTTCAAGAGATGATCAAATCTTTGCTTTGTTCATCATTCACCTAACTTTGTCCATCATTGTTCTAGTTTCAAAAACTTAACATCAAAGCAGGGAACTCATCAAAGCCATAATCCATAATCATCACTTATGTAATGAAACATGTTCAAATCACAAACAGGAACTCAATGGCAGACGACCTTCAGAGAGTCAGTGATTAAGATTTATTGTCTTTGTTTCTTCAAGAACAAAGTATAGATGTACTGACCTTGGAGATGCAGATGTTAATTTCAAAGGATGATCAAACTAAGAAGCCGATGTCTTGGAGGCATCATTGCTAGTGATCAGCATCGGCGAAGAAGAAGCGAGCAGAAGCCGAGCTCTTTGTAGTCTCTGATAAGAAAACAGAATAAACCAGAGGCGCGATCAATGAGTCTCCGAAGAGGCGACCGGTGTCAACCAGTGGTAAATTTTGGGGGGGAGGAGAAACGAAAGTCAGAGAATGAGAGAGAACATAACTTTAATCTTGTTGCAGTAATCCCTGTATACGATGGAGAAGCTTCCACTGAATGTAACCAAAATCAAGTTTGATAAAGAAAGCTTTGCCTTGGCAAGAACCAGAGATCTCCGTCTGAAAGCAGGACAAAGACATTACACGACAAAGACGACAGAAAGCGCAAATCATTTCGGTGGGTTCAATCTTGTTCTAACTTCTTGCCAATACTTTGTCCCATTGAAACAAACTGTTCAAGTTCTTTGGGTCGCAGTAGGTAATTCAGATTCTAACATGGTCATGGCCTAACAATCTATCTCGATACGGACGATGAATGGCATTCAAATAAGTGCGAGATTCATGCTAAGATGATTAAAGAACACTGTTTATTAAAGAACATGATATGGTATGGTGACCCGTTTATGGAAACTATAGCAATCTTGTTCATGGTCAATGCTAATGGGATTATTCAGATAAATCAAATCTATCTGTGCTAGTCAACATACATTTGAGAAAAGTTAGCTTTACCTTGAATTGGGGTTTTGCAGACACCAAGAGGCAAAACAAAATAAGGTTGCGGCCGTGGACTCGAACGGGGGCCAGCGAAGGGGTGTGGCCGAGAGCAATTACAGGGGCGACTCTGCAAACACAGCGAGGGGGTGCGGCCGCGAATGCGAAGCAATGGTGAGGCTTCGCGGGCGTACTAAACTGGAACACAGGAGAAACCTGCAATGACAAATCAAGATGCAGCAGCGAAGCAGTTAGGCGATTATCAATCAGGAGGCGCTGCCGGAGAAGGCTTCTGAGTTCACCACGCGGTCACCGGAACTTGCTGCGGGAGGCATCGCAGGGATCTTATCGTAGCGGGGCTTGCTGAACACGCCGGAGCGTCCGCGGAGCGACATGGCCGGCTGTGGCAGCGGGACTGCTCACGAGAGTCGAACACGACTGAGAACAGTTTTAAACCATCGAAAAAACGAGGATAAAGCCTCGTTGTCTTCTCCAAATTTCGAACGATCCTGCCCCCTTACCATGCGCAGAGATAGAGAGAGATTCGGTAGAAAGAAAATCCGATCGTCTTCACCCTTTTTCGATTCCAAGATCCGCCATTTTCTGAGCAGTTGCGGTTTGTACGCTGAGTTTGTTTCAGATCAGTTCAGAGATAGAGAGAGGTTGGTTTCTATGTAAGCTCTTGGTCACATATTTCATATCTGTCAAAATTCAAATACACAAATGTTCTGCTAGCCCATTAATTAATGTTGTACATCGTTATAATGACAATCGGCTTGTACATCATCGTCTCGAGAGCGCTTGTATAAAGAAAACATGTTGATAATATCTCTCATGTGCATAGATCTCATATTCTTTACCCAATATATATGAATGAGGGGTTGTCAAGTTGAAGGTTCGAATACGCTATGTTAAAGATAAAAAATATATAAATTATTTATGTCGTTTTTGTTGACGTCAAGAGCACTATCTATATAGTTCTATCACATATTTGTATAGTACATGTAGTGTTTATCAATAGGTGACATTAACTAGAGTATCGTTTGAAGTAGAGGATGTTCGACCGCTGATAAGCAGTCCGGAATTAGAGACATTCAATATGGTCGCTGCCCGACATAGTTCCCCACCGGGTCGTAGTTGCAAGTCATGAACACGTCCCCGTCGTCGCAGACCACGCGGGCGCACCCAAGCCGCCTCGTCGTCTTCCAGACAATCTGCGCGTAGTGGCTGCACACTTGGCCTTCCTCGCACGTGTTGGTCGCGTACGTGTAGTACTTCTCCTCCGCAGCCCAGGTGCCCACCGCGTCGCTCGGCGTCCACGACGAGCCGCTCCCCCAGTAGATGTTCTCTCCTAGCTTGAACCCGTCTTCCGGGAACGAATGCTCCGCCTTGCAGTCCGACTTCCTCTGGCCGGCCCACCACCTCGCATACCTTTCTCACCGCACAAATTTAGTTACCAATTTGAGTATGTATGAACCTTCGTAATTGGCTTAGTGATAAAGAAATGGAACACGTACGTGTGTAGACTATGCGCACCGCACAAATTTAGTTACCCAGGACAACAAGTGCAAACAATTTTCAGTTGGGACCATCTGTCCTATTTTTTTGGCTAATGTTCTAGGCAGTCCATAAAGTTAATAGTACATGTGCCAGTGATAAATATAATGCTCCCTCGTTATTCCAAAACGTTTATGTATGTTTCTTAAAAGATCCCGGCGAGAGAAACCAAAATCGGTTTAAAGAATTGAATTATCAAGTGATGCAACAAACCGTAAATGCGTATTTGATGTAAGTATGCAATCTAACTTGGGGTGAGATACATGAAATTCACATAAAATTTATGTCACGCCCCAATCCTCGAGCACGCAATGATCCCCTATTTCTCTTTCGATCATTTGAATGTGACGTCCCAGGGTGCGTCGCTAACCATTCTTTTTATCTTTCAATTAAGCGCATGCGGAAGCGATAATTAACTCCCGTACAATTTAATAAATTGGGATAGCTAGGAAAGTCAAACAGAAACACAATCAATGATGCCAGTTTATTCATCTGATTAACGTTAGGAAGTCTATACAAACAGGCTCTTACCACGGGTTATTTCCTATAGAGCCAACCAAACAAATAGGGCCAGGGTTAATCTACTTATTCCAAAACGCACCACCTGTTGAATCTGCCTCCAACGGACCTGAAAATGGTTATACAATAACCAGTGAGATATAAATCTCAGCGAGTTCTCACCCTAAGCCCCAACTAGGACATCAACTCGCCTTGGGGTACCTATGGCACGGTCTAATACCTCAAGCAGGTCAATAGCAGAACAACCATACGTCTTAGGCAATGACTTAATACATTCAATAATATCATGAACACATCAACAAGCAATCGACTCGCAAGCGACCTTACCCGGTCATGCCATACCATACACGGTAAATACACATGCAATTCACCATTAATGCATCTTGCACTCTCAGCATTACATTAATCAATCACACTCGAATCGTATCGCAGGCGATCTCACCTGACCATTGCCACACCTTGCATGGTACCAACTCAGGCATATCATAAATAGTGCAACAAGCACAAATATAATCAGAACACAATGTCACTTGTCTCTTGCACCCTTGCATTCATGAGTGTTCCAATAATGCAATCCATCAGTAACGCTTTCCCCGAAATCCATCGGGTATCCGAAATCCATCAGCCGCGTCTTTCGAAATCCATCGGACATCCAAAATCCATTAGTAACGCTTTCCCCGAAATCCATCGAGTAATCGAAATCCATTGGTCGCGTCTTCCGAAATCCATCGGTCACGTCTTCCGAAATCCATCGAGCATCCAAAATCCATTGGTAACGCTTTCCCCAAAATCCATTGGGTAACCGAAATCCATCGATCGCATCTTCCGAAATCCATCGGGCATCCAAAATCCATTGGTAACGCTTTCCTCGAAATCCATCGAGTAACCGAAATCCATCAGTCGCATCTTCTGAAATCCATCGGGCATAAATAGTTAGAACAATCAAGCATGCTATAATTTCCAACAATCACACAATTAATCCAATCAACAATCCAACATGCTTTCATAATAAACAACACATCAAATAATTCCCACAATTTAATTATAAATAAACAGCATTATTCATAATTAAACTATATTCGATTATTATTAAAATAAATAATACTAATTCCGAATTCAATAAATACTAATAATTCCGAATTTCAATAAACAATAATAATTATTTTAGGAATTTAATAAATAATAATTAAAAAGAAATAATTTCTTTTTAATAAAATAATACTAATACGGATTATCCCACTAATCCTTAATTACCCCCAACTAATCACTATTAATTATCCTTAACCACGATTAACCACGTAAACAACATAAAATCGCGATTAACTCTAATCCACATCCTAACTAGGATTACCACTAATCTAATCTCCCCATAAACGAGTTTAACGGACTAATAGGGGGTTTAGAGCGTAAACTCACTCAGCGACGAAACTGATGACACCGGCACAACGGCAACGACGAGGCGAACACATAGCCACCTCCGTTTCTCCGAGATGAGGCAGTCCGATAATGGGTCTCGGCCGAGGGGGACTCGACAAAGCTGAATCGAGAGGGAGGGACCGTTGTGGTGGCTCCGAGCGGTGGAGGAGGCGCGGGAGTGGGGGCGTGCAATGGCGAGGTTGCTGCCTGCTTGTCCAAGTCATGGCCAAAGGGGCCGAGAGAGAGAGAGGGCACAACGACGACGGCGGCTGCTGGGATGGCTCCCAGGTGGTGGTTTCAGGTGGTCGGACGGCAGCGGAGGGCTGCTAGACGACGAGGGCAGCCATTCCGGCTCCAACCCGAATAGAAAGAGGGAGAGACAGGCGAAGGCGACGGCTGCTCGAGCAAAGGTGGTCGGGTGAGGGATGGCAATGGCCGAGTGGCGGCGAGGCGGCAGCTCGTTGCACCTGCGTCCAGGTGGGCGGCTCTAGCGAAGACGGAAACAAAACTGAGGGCGGAATAAAAGGCAGTGCAGCAGCGCGGCTCGACAGTTGGCCCTGCTGACCGGCTTCCAGAGGCGACTAGGGCGAAGGGACGACGGTGAGGCAGCAGAGGTCGAGCCAAGGGCAGCAGCTGGCCGAATCTAGTTCGGCTAAGGCAGGTCCGAAGGGAGCAGCTGGCTCGAGCGGAACCCCAGGACGACGAGACCGGCTGACCGACAGTGACCTGGCGAGACGGCAGGGCTGCGGCGATGACAGGTGGCTGCTAGTCTCGTCGGCGAGGAAGCAAAGCAACAGCAGCTTCGACTGAGGGAAAAACCAGCAGAAAAGAAGAAGAAGAAAAAGCAGTAGCAGCAGCTTCGGTGGGGAAGCAAAGCAACAATTGCTGTAGCAAGGGAGAAAATAGTGGCTGCAGATCGTTTTGCCAGCGTGGCAAACCGGAGGCTGCTTCGGAGTGCGACACATGCCCTCCCGTAGGCCCAAGCGTCAGGTTTGTCAGGGAGGAAAACAAAATTTTCAAATTGCGCGCGTTCTCTCCTCTCTCCCCTCCTCTGCGCTTTCTCTCCCCTCTCCCTGTCTCTTCAAGTCACTTCTTTTCTTCAGCACGCAGTGGTTGGAGGGGCGGCCCAAGGGTCCTTGATCGTGCGTGACGGTCGTCGCAGCGGTCGCAGATGGGTGTGCGGCTTGCACGGAGAAGAGACTGAGCATGTAGTGGTCGTCGGTCGCGCGCAAGAGTCGTCAGTCAACATGCAGTGGTCGGAGGGGTGGCCCGAGGGTCCACAATCGCACGCGACAGTCGTCGCTGTGGTTGCCGGTGGGTGCGCAGCTTGCATAGAGAAGAGACTGAGCACACGATGGTCGTCGGTCGCGTGCGAGAGTCGTTGGTCAGCACGCGATGGTCGAAAGGGCGGCCCAAGGGTCCTCAATCATGCGTGGCGATCGCTGGTGGGTGCGCAGCTTGCACACAGAAGAGATTGAGCACGCGGTGGTCGTCGGTCGCGCACGAGAGTCATCGGTCAACACGCAGTAGTTGGAGGGGTGGCCCGAGGGTCCTCGATCTTGCACGGCGGTCGTCGCAGCAGTCGCCGGTGGGTGCACGCCGGGTGTCGAAGAGTGAGCAAAATTTGCTGATTAAAGGGTCTCGAACGATAGAGAGTCTGCAGAAGAAAATATTTGGTTGAAATTTTTTTTTTTCCTCCTTGACAAGCCTAACGCCTGGGCCATGGAAGGACACGTGTCGCGCTCCGGAGTAGCCTCCAGTTTGCCACACTAGCAAATGATATGCAGCCAATATTTTCTCGCAGCAGGGGGGCGCGCGTACGTGCATGGGACTGCACGAGGAGAGAGAGAGAGAGAAAGTCAAAGGTGGGTGGCTGACATGCATGGGGAAGGAGGAAAAGAAGGAAGAAAAGAGAGGAGAGGGGAGAAAGGACGTGCAGTAGAGGGGAGGAAAGGAGAGAGAGAGAAGGGAGCGTGCGGGAGAGAGACAGAAAGAGAGAGAGAGAGAAAACCCTAAAAAAAAATTCAAATAAGCTTTTAGAAGGGGGGCAATCCGGTCTTTTTACTCTTGAAGCGCGATTCCCAAAAATCCGGTCCTAATCTCGGCCCGTTAATCCACTTCGACAATATTCAGGCTTACCAAAAATTTTGAGAATTAATGAGGCATTGTTCAATATTTTTGTCTCGATGTCTTTGAAAGTTCGGCACCTGAAATCGGATTGAATTTCGTAATTAATCTCAACTAGTCGCGACTTTAGTACGACCTGACTTTCGGGCAGCATTTAGGGTGTTCCACGCATTTAACCCGTGGTTGATAGATTTTCAATCCACGATCGTATATATTCAGATCAGGGCGATTCTCGGTTGTCATGTAATCGTGAGAGATGAATTGTTCACCCTGAATACAGGGCCAACACGAAATCGGTTTAACATCGTTCGTCGTTAATATCAAAGTCGTGCGGAATCACCCACGATTCGACCTCGTACTCCGCCAAATCGATTTATTTCCGTTCGCTAATTGACCTGCAACAGCATGGTATCATCCCTACTTAATCCTTATGGTCAAATGGCCAGTCCCTAATTGAATTCACTAGTCGTACGTGCATCTGTCTTTAATCGCCTTTCCAAACAGTCAGTTAACTCATGAGGGGCAAATTCAAAGTAAATGTAACCAACAGCGCATTGATGAAATAATTATTTCACACGTCCTGAAATGGGTCGAAATCTAGTACATCACAATTTAAGTGGCTAAGGAATGAACAGAACAGGAGGAGTATTAGCCCAGCTCTCAAAAGCGGTAAAGGCATTCAAGCGATGGCCTTCTTAAGCAGATCTTTTTCCTATGAACAACGCCACGTTCACGATCCTTCTCTCCCGTCCGACGTGAGATTCAACAGAACAATAGGACGACATCGAATTTGCACGTACCACTCGAGCTCGAAGTCCCACATCAAGGGGAGCTCCCACTTGGAGGCGCGCACGAGGTTGTGGGCGAACAGGAACTCGAGGGACTCGCCGATGCAGTTCCAGCAGAGCTGCTTGGACACCCTGTATATCGTCTCATTGTCCGGCTTCGACGACAGCAGTTCAGCCTGGAGCTGTGGCGATAGATAGGGAGCAGCGGAGACGGCAGAGATTCTGCCGATGCTGATGCTGCTGCTCGTGAGGAGTACAAGGAATAGAAAGAGTGAGCGTTGATTGCCCATGGTTTTGTTCTTTGGGATGGGAACGAGTGTGGAAGTGCTGCAGAGCTCCACACTTCTGGCTTTATATAGAATCCAAGAAAGGGTCTTGAGAACATAATTCCAATATCAATTATTTCTGAGTAATTTTCATAGTCATTGTTGCAAATTTTTTCGCAATAATGATACTTATCTTTGGGACCGAATGGTTTCAGATCTTTCGCTATGAGAAAACTCGTCTAAGATACATAGGCCACTGACCAGTGAAATATTTTGCTGACCCCACGAATCAGAAAAGACGAGCGAGCCGGCCGTAATCTCCAAACCTTAATGGGTGGCTCCAACATGGGATTGTGTCGCATTGGATGTTGAGGAATTGAACGCGTACCCTATACCTCGCATCTCATTCACACGAACGTCTAATTCCTCAAAGGCGGACCCAAGTTACAAACAGTGTCATGAACTGAGGCGTATGGTAACTCTCATGGTACCATGAAACCGCATCACCCAGTTTCAAAGTACCGTGACACCACACAACACATTATTATAAGGGCTTATGCGACGATAATCAGGCAACATGGCTATGATATGAGTACACAAATGCACGCAACATCTCATTTGGGACATCGCATGGTTCTATATTACATCTTAAGGAGTCTCGTGATGGAGGAGTTGCAGGGAATGCGGATGCCACTTCTGTGAAATACTCGGAACCATAACGTGTATATTTGACGGTGAGGTTGCATCATATTTAGGCGCTGAAGATGCCATGGGGGATGACATAAGAGGAATCACCATCGACGGAAGAGATGAAAGATCTTCTTAAGTCAAAAATGGGCGATTATCAATAGCTGTACTATTCTGCGTATGAGAAGATAACTCGTCTTAGAAAGGGAAACATCTTCATGGAAGATAATGTCTTAACTTATGAAGAAAAACCCAATGGATGGATCATAATCCTTTCTGAAGAGTAGAGTATCCCTTGAAAACACATTTAAGGGCAAGAGGTCCAAATTTATCCCAAGAGCTCATGGTCGACAAATAACACAAACAACCAAAGACACAAAAGTGGTGGGTATTTGGACTTTTCCGAAAAAAGCAATTTGAAGGGGGTTCTTCCATTGAGAACCCAGGATCGTATCCGATTGATCAAGTATGCTACCGTGACCACACAGCCTTCTAGAACATTTTGAAAATAAAAGCTTGATATATTGGGGCGTGAGCAACTTCTAATAGGTGATGATATTTACTTTTGACAACACCATTTTGTTGAGAGGTATATGTACAGGAATTCTTGTGAAGAATAGAAATTCGAAAAAAAAAATGCATTTCATTTACAGGACAAAAAAGACTTTTTCAAAAAGCCTTTGCCCTCCCATTTAGCCCTTTGACTCTTTGTCTAGAGAGAAAGCATAGTCAAATAGTGCCTCTAGGGAGGGGTTTTATTAGATATAAAGGTGAGTCGAGGGTAGCCTCTCGCTTGACCTATTTCTCGGGGTCGGAAGATCTCTCATTTGATGACCCTGAACAAGAAGGAGCCGCGACGAAAAGGTTAAAGGGAAAAGGAAAACCGAAGCGGTGACAATATCATCCTAACTTTCACCGAGCTTCCTTTCCTATTTCCTATTATCTAGGATATAGGATATATGGGATCCCCCACCCTTGTTGGAATTGCTCATATTCCCCTTATAGTTTTGATAATCTTCCGTGTGGGATGACTTCAAGGCTTGACCGAGGATAACATGGCCTGGGAACAATCTCTTTTCTTTCAATAT
This sequence comes from Corymbia calophylla, assembly GCA_014182845.1. Taxonomy (NCBI): domain Eukaryota; kingdom Viridiplantae; phylum Streptophyta; class Magnoliopsida; order Myrtales; family Myrtaceae; genus Corymbia; species Corymbia calophylla. The sequence continues at coordinate 25,443,556 of CM024695.1, forward strand.
GAGAAATTGCTTTATTGTTGAGGAATGGAAAGAAATAACATTTTATTGTTCCTATCTTCAAATTCATTTATTGATTCAATATAGTCTTCACTGTAATAAGTTTTTATAGAATGATCAGGCTTGGAAGCTACATTTTCTCCATGGTAGCCTTTTATTGGCGAATAACATGTGCAGGTAGCCTAAGAGAAGAGAAGCAAGCTACCCTCACCTACCTCCCATCTATATCTATAGGCGGCAATGGTAAGAGCTAGTAAGCATGGTAACTATATCATTAGCACAAGAACCTGCTGGTATAGGAACTGTATACCTTAGGGAGACTAAACCAATTCCACTCCCAACGTTGAGATCTAGATTCGCATTGAAAGGAATGTGCTGAGAATGTGGTAGTGGCAATCATCTAGTGCCGAAGCTAGGAAGAGTAATCAACCAAGAGCCATGCACATCATGAGCATACATGGACAACATATCATCTATGCCCAAGGGCCAAAAGAGCTAGAACGGTAACTTCCTCTTGTTAGAGTCAAAGGAAAGGTAAAAAAAAAGGACCTTCTACTTAGAATTCTCTGGAAAGCCCAAAGAGGATGGCCGAAAAAGTCCCTTGCTATCTCAGCCGCAACAGCCTACTAGATCTAGCAACTTTTGCTTCTAATTCTTTTGTTTAAGGAACAAGATTGCCTCCAATAAGAGTGGAACTACTTGGGCGTTGCATATTCAAACTCATTAAAGCTCGATTACTGGCCTGCTTAGAACTAGCTTTATAACTATTTTATGGATAACTAGAACTAGATATGTACCTGGCTTGCTCACACTAAGAGGAAAAGGAGACTTGTTGGCTTGGTTCTAATCTTTGTCCCGCCCTACGAAGCACCAAGTATCAGGAGCAATTCACCTTGATATTCTCTAGGGAAATCATTACACCAAGGCTAGGTTTGGTCTCTCGATCCTCCACATTCCAGTAAAATGGAAAGAGGATATAGCCTTGCAATCTTGCTTTTCAATTCAAGTAATGGACATAGCTCCATCTTATAGTTTTTTTTCTGGGACGTCCTTGGATTGGATTCACATTGCCGGTGCTCTTCAAACTGCCCAAGAAGGCAAATAGACCCGTTCACCAACAACTGTTACAAATAACGAAGAACATTCATGATTAAAAAAATTTCGGGCATTATCAATTAACTGTACGTATTTATAAAATCGATTCTAAACATGGGTGAAAAAATCTCTAAGATATGAAAGGAGTTGGGCCTTGCATCGAAAAGGCCAAAGTTGCTCATGTATGGTCATCCACAATTGTGAAGAAGAAATGAGATCGATCACGGTGTGGAGTGTAGTATAGTCCTAAAATGTCTATATGTAGAAGAGGAAAAGCTATGCAAGCATGGGAAGTGCTTTGCAGTAAAAGTAATCGCATCTATTTAGCCAAACGACAGAGAGGACATTATGGATGACGAAAAGAGGCGCTATGACCTAAACCGCGATGGGATAAAAAATTATTGCTATTAATGTTGGCATTACATAGAGTGCCCTTATTCAAGGGGAAGTACAAAAAATCAAAAAAATTTAGAAGAGTAGCTAAAAAATAGAGTCCCTCGTGATTGTTACCCAAACGTATTAGTAAGGGCCTAAAAGAAATAAATATCAAAATAAAAAAAGACCGACATAAGTTGTTTTTACAAAGCTTGGACATAGAAATAAGATTAGACTGGAATTTAGGAATAAGTGAGAAATTTTTCGAGTAATGAAGGGATTAAATTAAATGATCCCAATTTTGGTGACACTAGTGTCATCTACATTGGGAAAATGTATTGGGGTATGAGGAGATGATTTATGGATTTTGGAAAAGAAAAGTTCATCGCAGACTTTGCGATCACTAGCATCTAAATCAATAATCCATGCTTTACTTAAAATATAGCCTAAGCAGTGAGAAGTGTCTCCGTATCTAGTAATATTATCCTAAGTTCTCATTATCTATTCAAGTTGATCCTTATTGACAGGCTAATTAGCCTTTGCGTTTGCTACAACAAAAATATCTTGCTCTTTCTTTTTTGGTCTATCGATTTTTTATGTAATTTTCAATAATTTTCTCAGGTATGGTAAGGACATTTTCTATTACCACAAAATTTACCTTTCCTTTTGTTGGAATTCTAGGCATGTGATTTATTGGAGGAAGTGGAGGAATTTTGGCCATTAGATCCTCTCTACATGGGGGATGATGTGGCGTGATGTGGGCAGTACACCTGTCAAAATGGGTGTATAACCTATTTATGACCCATTTAAATATTAAATGGGTCATAAATGGGTCAGGCTTTCTTTTAGTATAACCCATTTATAACCCATTTATAACCCATTTAAAGAAAGCCTGACCCATTTATGACCCATTTAATATTTAAATGGGTCATAAATGGGTTATACTCCCATTTTGACATGTGTATATATAATGAGTTTAAAAATTAAAAAGACTAAAATACATGGGTTGTTAATGAACTTGAATAAGTTTAAAATCTTTAAAAAAGATTATAATAATAAGTTTTCCTAAGTTTAGTTAGATAGATAAATGTTTTAATAATATGGGTCGGGTCGAGTATGGGCTGGGTATGGGTTGGGTTGGGTATGGGTCAAAAACTTTATACTATACTTAAATGGGTCATAAACGGGTTAATGGGTCAATTTGGGTCGGACCATTTATGACCCGACCCAAACCCGACCCAACCCACCCGTTTAACAGGTCTAGTGGGTAGTCTAATCGTGGGGGAGATAACTCCTTACATCATATTGCACAAGATAAAATATGCCATCCAATCATGCAATCAGATCAGGGCTATCCGTTCAAAAGAGGATCTTGTGCGCCCTAAGCCATCGGATGGCTCAATCACATCTCGCCCATCCATTTGAAAAGAAGAGGAGACTTCATCTTCTTCCTCTAGAAATCCTAGGTCTTGCGAAACACCTCTCCTCGCATCAAAACCTCCACGGCCGGACCTCGACGCGAGCAGGCACTAGTCCGTCATTGCCTTGGATAGGAGAATGACCCGATCGCCGACCTTGAGATATTCCAACAAGGCCAGTCGTTGCGAATCTTCTTGCATCGCGAGCTAGTAGATCTAGCCAAGGAAGGAACTGACTCCTGGCAAGAATCTGACTGCAAAAAGGTAAGTAATTCAAGATCAATGGAAAATGCATTATTTTCTTTCTTTCTCTAATTGCAAGATATTGAGCTAAGGCATCCTCCGGCCCCTTTAATTTTTTCTCCCACTTCCTCTAATTCGTTCCATCATGTTGAGAGTGGATTAAAAATCAACATATTTCTTGCTTTAGCTCTGATAGGGCTTGAATTATTGAAAAAATCTTAAACCTATCAAGCTTCCCATATATTTCTTATATGTTTTTCCAAAAATTTTGGGTGTCTTCAGTAAGAGGAATTCCGATGGCGACTTTCAAGATGAGACAATTTTTCGATCCACGTCTAGACTAGCTGGTTGCACTTCCTCTAGTGTCATGTGAGTTACTCGTCAGCCAAAACGGGGATGGTCCTGTCGATGAACCCTTCTTTGTCCTTCATGATCAATGCCCGCCAAAGCTCTCCAAAACAAATGAAGAAGTTCTTCGGCCTCAAGAATTGTTGTGAAATCAGGCAGAGCTTGGGACCGTTAGCGGCGATCATGTACAAGGGCTCTCTCGACTCTAGCCGACCTCTGAAGGTTCCTGTGAAAGGAAAGAAACCAGGTCTGAAACGTGAGTAAGGAAGACCCATTGGACCCAAACCATTCTAGTTCAAGTAGGACCAACCCGATCCAGATCTTAGGTTACCCAACAAGAAATGTGGGGCCTCCTCCTAGCCCACTATTCTCTACATGGGTTCTTTCCGTTGGGCCTATAGCACGCTGGGTGGGTCGGAATTGAAGGGGGATCCATTGTACAAATGGTCCCTGAAAAAAATTGCCCCGGATTGAGCTGAATGGAGCCCTAGAGCCCTACATTGGGCCGTATTTGGCCCCCTTCTTCAGTCTGGTTTTCGTCCACCAAAGTTGATCGCGAATCCTAGGGTAAGTTTTCAATTCCTTGATTGTTGGAAAATACTTCTGAATCCTCGGACGTTTCTGGACTTTGAAGTTTGATTTTTGGTGGCATGGTTTCTCCTTTTGTGAAAGTAAAATGAGCAAAGAATTTTATCCACAAATTGTGTGTGGAGAAAGTTGAAGATGAAAAAGATTTTGTGGCTAGATAGAAAAAATAAGATCAGAGCATAAGTTAGGCCGAAAGAGGATGATGTTTTGATATCACGAAAGAAAGTTGAGTGAAGGAAAAATACTGATGAAAAATGTATTGTGTATATCTTAAACTTGTCAATACTGTACAACCAAAGCCCTATTTATAGTACATAGGGTCAAACTATTTAAGGAAAAGGATATACAGAATAAAGGGAAAAATTAATTTCCTAATACACAATATTCGAGTTTCCCATCAATGAGCGAATAAGCATTAATTAGAATCGGTATTGGGATCAATTAGAGCTATGAGATCAATTAGTCTAGGGCAACAATATCTTCAACACTTCCAATAACAAATCGAACCAAAAAGCATACCTTAAGAATTACCAACAAATCAAGGATCGATCCCATAAAACGGCATCAATTTTACTGCTCGATCCAAACTTTTACATGGCAAATAAAATGCATAGATTTTTGGGTTTACAAGTCTAGCCAATGTTCTCACCGCATACCTCCACTTGGTGTATATACCGATAAACCAGCCTATCTCCTCCAACATCCTCCTGCTAAAGAACTTGCACGCGATACTTGCAATCACTGTGAACAATAAGAAAGCCCTACCAAAGGTGATCGCCTTGTACAACAATAAGTACATCACCAGTCACACTCCACTCGTCACCTGATTCACAGCAATGCTAATTGTGCATGCATTGTAGCAAGATCTTCGAGCTATACACTAATGTGATCGGCCCCATCCCGAAGGAGAAAAAGGCAACGCAAGGCAACATTGAGAGATGATGCACATGGCCACCGCCCACATGAGTTCCATGCAATTGTGATCAATGATGGTGAGGTACATTCTGAGGGAGGTGAGCGGGAAAATCTTTCAATTCTTCCGTGTTTCAGCAGTAGCATATTGTTCCATGGAGCTAAGGTCCAAAATAGGGAAGAAAGAGGTGTTTCCACGACTCTACCACTCAATCAATTCTGTTCCACTTAATCCCTATTTCATGGCCACATATTTTTCCGGCTAAGTAATGGGAAACCTTTCTACTGTTACATGAATCCGATTTTCATTTCATCCGGGAAAAGCCATCTTTTTCTCAACAATGTCTTTGTCATTTGATCCAATAGCCTTCCGTTAGATAGGAATCTTCCTGTCACTACTCAGCAATAATGATCACCTTCCAACTCAGTCAAGGAGGAAGGTGGTCACAATGATGAACATTGTCTTTTCAAAAGCTAATTGCAATGGTCATTGGGAGCTTTTTGTCAAAGGAGGTGATGTCGGCCTTCTAAAAAATACAAGGCCTATAGAAGACGATGGCATTGATGCCAAAGAAATAGATCCTAATGATGCAAATGATCATGCGATAGATGTCATCAAGTGAAGGATGAGATTCTGCCACACATGCTTCTCGTTGCTCCTATTGGTGACCTCTTGTCAAGAGGTGAATGAGATTGTTAATGACATTCCAGAGACATTCATTATCAAAATTCTTGACAAGTTCAAGAATGGCATTGTCAAGGTCACCAAGCGAAGCATCAAAGCGGGCATGTGGCGGGATCTCCTCCTCCACCCGACCCCATCCATCCACTCCACCCAACCCCATCCATCCACCACATGCTTGTTTACACCATTAGGATCCACTTTTTTCCAAAATGGCTTTGGTATCAATGCCAACATCCTCTATAGCCCTCGCATCTTGGAGAAGGCCTCCTTTGACAAAAAGCTCCTCACAACTATTGCATTCGACTTCATAAAGACAATGTTCATTCTTGTCACAACCTTCTTCCTCGATCAAGTGGGGAGGCAACCATTTCCGCGGAGCAATACAGCGGGATGACCTTCTTGCTCGCCCTCACCGTCAACCACAATAACATGAAGCTCATGTGAGTAGGAGTAGTGGCCATATGTATCACCTCACTATGATCCTATGTGACTTTCTTCTACATCTGAATAGCACCAATCACCTAAGTGTACAGCTCGGAAATCTTCCCGCTGAGGCTGCATGTGCAATCAACGTCACTGTGAACCAACTGATCGGTAGAGTGTCAACGATGTCATTCTTATGGCTGTAAAAAGCAATCACCATCAACACGATGATGCCGGAATCGTAGAGATGGACGGTGGAGGAGATGGGCCAGCTTTTCGGTAAATACAATTGGGGGAAATCTGCCGCAAAGGAGATGGAGATGCAAAAAAAAGCAACGGGGACGATAGTTATATGCGACGGAGACAGCAGCAAGGGGTAGTTAGGGAAATGATTATAAGGCAAGGGGGTATATGGTGAAAATGGATGCCTTTATTAGGGTATTTAGAGTAATTACACAGGATATGAATCGGGTGGTGTATGCTAAAGTGGATGAGGACATAAAATAATTACTACCATGAATTTTCCAACAAAAACAAGCTGATTAAAGTTTCCCACGGAATTCAATCCCCTTAAGAATAAAAAGTCTTTGATAAAATGGCTAGGACTCCTTCTTTTCGCCCATTTGAGCCCGGCCCCATTATGTAGTTCAGCCACACTCTCTTTTCCTTGGCTTCGCCAAAATTTCTTAGTATCGTGCTTGTGCCATAAATGTGTCGTGCATGTGGTGCACATGCAGTGCTTGCGCCATGCATGTTGGATACACTTTTTCTGTAAGGACTTCTAGCTAAGGATTAAGGCGAGTTTTCCATATGAAATTTTGATTTACTCATGATTGGAAAGTGTGTTGGTCTTCCACTGTTGGTTGATAAAGTGGGAAGGACTTTTGAGAAGGAGGACAACATTCGCCTTCGAAGAGACGTATCCGGGGTTTGCGAAGCTGACCCATTATCAAAATTCAAGGCATGGATGAAGGGCTTGATTTTCTAAAAGTCTATTTTGAGGATTTAAATGGAGAGAATTAAATTTTGTGTTTTCTGTGTGGAGTATTGTTTCACAAAGAATTTGACATATTTATGGATCATTTGATGGAAATTTGGTAGGCGGGATTTATTAATGGCATTGATGAGCTTTGAGATATCCACGATAATTTGAAATAGGAAAAAGCTTGCATGACTGTCCATTGCAGAATAACAGTGGAACGGTCAAAGGCCAACCACATATGCTTTTGGAGGAAACGGGTGGACTTCTCAAACCGGTCCAATTATCAACTCTATGTTTCCTTTCCTCCTCTTGACTACTATGTTCCGTATTGCAACCTCAAATTTTAAAGACAAGATCAAAATACAGCCCACTGAATCATTTTTCTTGAAAATTATCACTTTGAATTTGTTTCTTTAAATAAGACAAGAAAATCATTCTCTTCTTATGGCTTTTTTTTTTTATGGAAAATGCATTTTTTCACTATTTTTTTTTTTTTTTTGAATTTCATCTAATTCATTATTCTTATTTTGATATTTTCATTACTTCATTTGTTTTATACATAATCAATAATACTAATCTTAATTTTAGATCATCGTAGAGTCCTTTCAAAACAATTTGGTTTAAAGGAAAAGAATGATGAGCTATTTCATTACTCAATAATTTCGTTATTATTTGTGAAGCTAAGGTTTCAAATGTTTTTTCATTTTTTAAATTTAATAAATTTTTGTAATGACATTAATGATTTTTTAAAAAATTATAATATTTTTCTACTAATAGTTATTTATACTTTTTGTGGTATTTAGTTTATTTTTTCTTTGCTCATATTCAAGAAAATTGATTCTACGAGCCCTCTTCTCATTTTATCTCTAAATTTGAGCTTGTAATAAGGAAAAATAGAAGTCAAAAAAAAGAAAGAAAAAGAAACCGGTTATCTCCAAAAGGATTTGTGATTATCCTTAAACCATTCCACTGTTAGGATTTGTGGTTATCCTTAAACCATTCCACTGTTATTTTGGAGTGGACGGTCATGCTAGCCGCTCACTTTAAAATATTTGTGGACAAGTTTTTTATTTTATTGTTTTATGATTTTTTATTCCCTTTAATTTCTTTTTACCCTTTTTATTATTTCTTTTATACGCAGACACATGTTGCACACCTAAAATTTCTCTTCATCTCTTCTTAATTTTTAAATATATTTTTTAATTTTTTATTATTTTCTTTCTTTTATTTTCCTTCTTTCGGTCTCTCTCTCAGCCCATCACCTTCGGAACACGATCTCATACTTGGCTTGGTTTCCCCTTGCCTCGTTCATCTATACTTTCTTTCAAATATCCAACAGAGAGATGATCAAATCTTTGCTTTGTTCATCATTCACCTAACTTTGTCCATCATTGTTCTAGCTTCAAAAACTTAGCATCATAAAAATTCTTCATCAAGCAGGGAACTCATCAAAGCCATAATCCATATTCTAATCATCACATATGTAATGAAACATGTTCAAATCACAAACAGGAACTCAATGGCAGACGACCTTCGGAGAATCAGTAATTAAGATTTCTTGTCTTTGTTTCTTCAAGAACAAAGTATAGATGTACTGACCTTGGAGATGCATATGTTAATTTCAAAGGATGATCAAACTAAGAAGTTGATGTCTTGGAGGCATCATTGCTAGTGATCGGCATTGGCGAAGAAGAAGCGAGCAGAAGCTGAGCTCTTTATAGTCTCTGATAAGAAAACAGAATAAAACAGAGGCGCGATCAATGAGTCTCCGAAGAGGTGACCGGTGTCAACCAGTGGTAAATTTTGGTGGGGAGGAGGGGGGCAACAGAGAAGGAAAATTGACGAAGAAACCTCTGGAAATTCAGGAAAGGACCGAGGATCAATCCCATTGACTGAATCGAAAAACGAAAGTCAGAGAATGAGAGAGAACATAACTTTAATCTTGTTGCAGTAATCCCTGTATACGATGGAGAAGCTTCGACTGAATGTAACCAAAATCAAGTCTGATAAAGAAAGCTTTGCCTTGGCAGGAACCAGAGATCTCCGTCTGAAAGCAGGACAAAGACATTACACGACAGAGACGACAGAAAGCGCAAATCATTTCGGTGGGTTCAATCTTGTTCTAACTTCTAGCCAATACTTTGTCCCATTGAAACAAACTGTTCAAGTTCTTTGGGTCGCAGTAGGTAATTCAGATTCTAACATGGTCATGGCGTAACAATCTATCTCGATACGGATGATGAATGGCATTCGAATAAGTGCAAGATTCACGCTAAGATGATTAAAGAACATTGTTTATTAAAGAACATGATATGGCATGGTGACCCGTTTATGGAAGCTATAGCAATCTTGTTCATGGTCAATGCTAATGGGATTATTCAGATAAATCAAATCTATCTGTGCTAGTCAACATACATTTGAGAAACGTTAGCTTTACCTTGAATTGGGGTTTTGCAGACACCAAGAGGCAAAACAAAATAAGGTTGCGGCCGTGGACTCGAACGGGGGCCAGCGAAGGGGTGTGGCCGAGAGCAATTACAAGGGCGACTCTGCAAACACAGTGAGGGGGTGCGGCCGCGACTGCGAAGCAATGGTGAGGCTTCGCGGGCGTACTAAACTGGAACACAGGAGAACCTGCAATGACAAATCAAGATGCAGTAGCGAAGCAGTTAGGCGATTGTCAATCAGGAGGCGCTGCCGGAGAAGGCTTCCGAGTTCACCACGCGGTCACCGGAACTTGCTGCGGGAGGCATCGCAGGGATCTTATCCCAGTGGGGCTTGCTGAACACGCCGGAGCGTCCGCGGAGCGACATGGCCGGCTGTGGTAGCGGGACTGCTCACGAGAGTCGAACACGACTGAGAACAGTTTTAAACCATCGAAAAAACGAGGATAAAGCCTCGTCGTCTTCTCCAAATCTCGAACGATCCTGCCCCCTTACCATGCGCAGAGATAGAGAGAGATTCGGTAGAAAGAAAATCTGATCGTCTTCACCCGTTTTCGATTCCAAGATCCGCCATTTTCCGAGCAGTTGCGGTTTGTACGCTGAGTTTGTTTCAGATCAGTTCAGAGATAGAGAGAGGTTCGTTTGTGTATTAAGTTCTTAATTACATAGGCTTATTTCATATCTGTCAAAATTCAAATACGCAAATGTTCTGCTAGCCCATTAAATTAATGTTGTACATCGTTATAATGACAACCGGCTTGTACATCATCGTCTCGAGAGCACTTGTCTAAAGAAAATCATGTTGATAATATTTCTCATGTGCATAGATCCGATATTCTTTACCTGATATATATGAATGGGGGCGATTGCCACGTCGAAGGTTTGAATATGCTATATATAAATTATATATGTCGTTTTTGTCATGTCGAGAGCACTCATATGCAAAGTCTTAGCCAAATCTATATAGCTCTATCACATATTTGTATAGTATATGTAGTGTCTATCAATAGGTGACATTAACTAGAGTATCGTTTGAAGTAGGGGATGTTCGACCGATGATAAGCATTCCGGAATTAGAGACATTCAATATGGTCGCTGCCCGACATAGTTCCCCACCGGGTCGTAGTTGCAAGTCATGAACACATCCCCGTCATCACAGACCATGCGGGCGCACCCGAGCCGCCTCGTCGTCTTCCAGACGATCTGCGTGTAGTGGCCGCACACTTGGCCTTCCTCGCACGTGTTGGTCGCATACGTGTAGTACTTCTCCTCCGCCGCCCAGGTGCCCACCGCGTCACTCAGCGTCCACGACGAGCCGCTCCCCCAGTAGATGTTCTCTCCTAGCTTGAACCCGTCTTCTGGGAACGAATGCTCCGCCTTGCAGTCCGACTTCCTCTGGCCGGCCCACCACCTCGCATACCTTTCTCACTAGCAAGTCACATTAGTCGTCGGCTTCCATGGGAAATATATCATAGTAGCTTGAACCACGTCTAAATTTGAGATTTTCCTAATTCATTTCCCATTAGAATTTCTAATTTGTTCACTAAAGTTTCTACCAATTTGAGTATGTATGAATAATTAAGAAATGGAGACGTACCTATTCAGACTATGCACACCGCACAAATTTAGTTACCCTGGCCATCAAGTGCAAACAATGTCCTATTTGGACTAGCTCTCCTATTTTTCGCTCGTGTTCTATGTGGTTCATAAAGTTTATAGTACATGCGCCAGTAATAAATGTGATGCTCCCTCGTCGTACAAAAAAGTTTACACGTACCGCTCGAGCTCGAAGTCCCACATCGAAGGGAGCTCCACTTGGAGGCGCGCACGAGGTTGTGGGCGAACAGGAACTCGAGGGACTCGCCAATGCAGTTCCAGCAGAGCTGCTTGGACACCCTGTTTATCGTCTCGTTGTCCGGCTTAGACGAGAGCAGTTTGGCCTGGAGCTCTAGTGACAGATATGGAGCGGCCGAGACGACAGAGATTCTGCCGATGCTGATGCTGATGCAATTGATATTCTCATTAGGCTTAACTCCATGAAAATGGGCTGTGCCTAATTATTTTATTCAATTAATAAGTTGATTGCGGGCATTAGAGTTTAGCGATTATGCAACCCAATGCCAACTCAAATGTTCTGCTAACCCATGAAATCAAAAACATTTTCAAAAATGATAAAAAAAAAATGAGACAGAATTTGGAAAAATGGGATTAATTTGGGACAAGGAAAAAAAACGACAATTAAAGCAGAGGGAAAATAGTTGATTCGTATGACAACCAAAAACGAAATGCAAAGGCTTGCTTTATTAGGTGTAACATGGATGTACTATGTTCTTACTCGAAATTATAATGACAATTGGCTTGTACATCATCACCTTAAGAGTGCTCGTATAAAATAAAAAAGTTATGTTCATAATATTTCTCACATACATAGATCCAGCTCCAGAATCAAAGATGTTCAATAGGGTTGCTGCACGACGTAGTTCCCCACTGGGTAAGTTTCCAAGTCATGAACACGTCCCGTCGTTGTAGATCACGTGGGTGCACCTGATCCGCTTCGTCGTCGTCGAGATGATTAGAGTGTAGTGGTCGTTGTAATACTACTTCTCCGCTGCCCAACCGCCCAGTGCGTCTTTCGGCGTCCACGACGAGCCGCTCCCCCGTATATGTTCTCTCCTAGCTCAATCTCGCCTTCTTCGAACGAATGCTCCGCTTTGCAGTCCGACTTCCTCCTGTCGGCCCACCACCTCAAGTGCCTTTCTTACTATCAAGTCACATTAGTTTTCGGATTCCATGGGAAATATATCATAGTAGCTTGAACCATATCTAAATGAGATTTTCCTTCTTTATTTCCCATTAGAATTTTAAGTCTGCTCTGAAAGTTTCTACCAATTTGATTATGTATGAACCTCACGTAATTGGCTTAGTGATCAAGACATGGATGCCCACGCGTGTAGCGCACCGCACAAATTTAGTTACCCTCATCGTCAATTTTAAACAATTTCCTATTTAGACCAGCCATCCTATTTTTTGCTCAGGTTCTATTTAGTCCATAAATAAAGTTAATAGTAGACGTGCCAGTGATAAATGTGATGCTCCCACGTTATTCAAACAAATTTATGCATGCATGTAAAAGATCCCCATGAGGGGTACTGAGATTGGTTTAAAAAATTGAATTATCAAGCGATACAACAAACTGTCAATGCTTATATAATGTAAGAGCTTTTTGAGCATAACAGTCTATGGGCTACTTGTAAAAATAACAGCTTATTATAAGTCACAAATTCTTGAAAAAGTGGACTATAATAATTTATAATTGTTTGTTAATGATTTTTTGTCGTTCAAAACATACTACAATTTTCATGGTATATGAAAACTATCACATAATCATTTCTCATGTAATTGTGCAATATCTAACTTGGGGTAAGATAAAGGAAATTCAAATTTCCTTGCCAAAGGATTTGGTTCACCTGAGCGGTTGAATAATGGGAAGTTGGATGAATCCGGGCCAAGTAAATCGGCAAGTTTCAAGCATGCGCTTGGGGCGTTTCTGCGAAATGAGTTTAGAGACAAATGATTGAAGGCCTTCTCATGAAATCGGAGCAGGGCGGCCTCTGTTGTTGAGCACCCATGAACTCTTGTCTTGTTCGCATAATAGGACAAGTCTATCACCGGTAGTTTGTTCAGGATTCCAAACTCAATGGTGGCAACTATTAGGGAAAATAAAACTTCATCGAAGAGTTGATCTCCCCTTCGAATTCATCCAGCCCCCTGGCTAATTCTACTGTAGAGGGCAATGACAAACCTTATGCCCCAAGCAAAAGATGCACTATAATGATCGAGACCAATAGGTAACATTACTCCTATACCCAAGCAAATGGCCACTATGGCACTAATCAAAAAGACAATTGTCGCAAATCCCATTAGATTCCGGAAGCTAGCAGTGTTGGTTCAGATAAACTCCAATTTATTGCTTCTTTGGGACCAATAATGCCTACCCATTAGTATTAGTCCAGTACTAGATGTAGCCTTTCCCCGTAGGCCATTCAAGAACTCTACGGATATTCACATCGTTAGAATGTTATGCCAGGATTTATTGAGTTAATGAGAAGTTTCGACACATCAAAACATGCGCAAATTCTCCTAAGGCGAATATGGTCTAAAGAGTTTGGATTTATATATTCTTTAATTGCTTGAGTTTCTTTAAGCATGGCAACCGAGAAACTTAAGTGAAATTAGCTATGGTTTCAAAATTCTAGATGCAAAACTCTCTTTAATCCTTGGCCTTTTTTGTTTGCTTGGGCCCGATAGACCCGTTAAATGGGTGGGTCGGGTCGGGTTTAGGCCGGGTCGGGTTTGGGTCCGACCCAAATTGACCCATTAACCCATTTTTGATCCATTTAAGTATAGTATAAATTTTTGACCCATACCCAACCCAACTTATATCCGACCCATACCCGACCCATTTTGTGAAAACACTTTCCTATCTAACTAAACCTAGGAAAACTTATTCTTAAAAAAATATTATATTCCTTTAATATTGTTTATTTTTAAAAAAATCGAATTCTTAATAATTTTAATTTTAATTTTTTTCAAAATCAATTTTTTTTTTTAATTACCAATGTTTACATAAACGGCCTTTTCAACCTTGGATTTGAGCATTTGAAATAAATTTCCTTTTGACACTGCCGATGTATATTACAATTATTCTAAAAGATTATACGATCATATTTTCTCGAAGGCAAGGGGCTTGATGAAAAACATGTGCCAAGTAGAAGTGAGGCACTAACTAGAACCAAGTTAGAAATATATGAATGCTATAAAGTTTACAAGATTGATGGAAATAAGCCACACATTGCTTAAGATGAAACTGTTTTACACTCTAGCGACAACATAATATGAAATTTACAAGATTGAAGGAAATAAACCACATTGCTTAAGATGAAACTCTTTGACACTCCAGGAACAACATTACATAAACAAACCCTTTATTATCCTCGCATTACGTAGAGATATGTAGGTGCAGCATATTAGCATCATTTGTCCATTGTCGATCTATTTTACAGGCAAGACGGTCGAGTTCAACCTTCCGATTGGATAACACACGAGCGGGTTCACAATTGTACCAGAATATCCCGTCACCAGTTTGATATCCACCTTTTCCGCCCCTTTCAGATCAAAGCATTGAATTAGTCCTCCGATCGCCGTGTGCATCACTATTGCGGCATGAGCCAAGCCGATGCACGCCCTCCTCCTGCTACCAAATGGAAGGAAATGGAAATATAAGTTACTTCACACCACTTACATGTAGCCATTCTCATGCCATCACCATATGTGAATTTTTCAAATTCAAACCATACAATCGAAGTGCATTTTCTTGAATGCTTAGAGCAAGTAGAGTTATCTTCTTCATCCTCATGAATTAAGGATGCAACTCTACGTCTCTTGAATCGATTAGTAGTTGAACATTCTTCTCGGTCCTCATTAGCTCTTGACATTTCAACTAAATAGTCAAAGAAAGCATAAATTAGAACAAGTTTAGGATTGCAAGTTATGAGTTCAACATAAAGGGTAAAGAATGAGTTCATGCATGGAATGTGGATGTTAGTAAGCAACCAAATTCTGTTTTTCTCATCAGAAGATATACAATGATATAAGACATACTACTTTGCTTTTATGACGAAATGACAAAAAGCAAGAGACTTTATATCCAATGATATAAGACATACATTAAGAGTGGTGTAAGATGTTCAACTGATGTCAAAAGGAAAAATCCCCTTAAAACTAATTATTTTTCTCAAAGTCACCCTGAAATCATGCACAGCTTGCATGTAAAAAGTATTTTTCTTTCCTGGCCCAATTACACCACAGTTTACATGATATAGATAATAAATACCCAAACATGTTGCACATGTGAACAACAAATTACCCATATAACTAATGAAAACCAAGAATATAAAGTTACATGGACACATGAAATCCTGTTTCTATTCAACTAAACAGTGCTTACCTAGATCTTTCCTGGCTTGCTCTATTTTTCCTTGTTCCTGTAGCCTCATGTATCATTCATGAGCTCTTTGCTTTTCTATCTCCTCCCTGCTCACGTAAAGACAACACCTAGTGAGTTTTTAAGAAGCAGATCTCCAATGTTTTGGCAACACTAAAATGTATCCGGGAATATACAAACTTACATCAGCATCTTTAGCTTTCAAATTATTTGCCTTCACCAAATTTGGATTTTCAATTTGAATAACGCTTTCAGTCCCTTTCCACTTCTGCAATTTTTTGGCACAATACACCGCAAAGTTCAACAAACCAAGTCTCACCACAAACAATTGAAAATAATCAAATGACATTTTCAACCGAAATAGGCACACAAGCATTACTCACTTCAGTCTCTTCACTAGATTCTTCTCCGGATTCTTCTTCCGATTCTTCTTCAGATTCTACAGGCTCAGCTTCTTCCTGAGAACAAAATATACACTTATTAGTATACTATTGTGTAAAACAGTGTGAAAGAAGAAAACAAAAACTCTCCAGCACTCAAGATTCTGTGAGAGAAAGAGACCTATTTAAATGTTCGAGGACGACTGGAAGTACCCGCAACTACAACAATTTAAACAACAAAGCCAACTTAGCCAAGTATAAAGTCAGGCAAAAACACAACAGGTTCATCAAAAGATAACAATAGCAAGAGCTTGCCAAGTGCAATCTTTCTGAATATTGACTTATTTAGAAGTAAGAGAGCACAAAACTCAAACTTAGTTTTTCTCTCTCATTGTAATCATTGTTATGGATATCAAGTAATCCTATTCATCAAATTGACAAAATAACCCGGCATGTCCCATCAGGAAATAACGTCAAAACAGAAAACGCATTTGGTTCTACGAAAAAACACACCGGACCCTTACCATTATCGAGAATTTTACTAGCGAAAGAAATTATAATCATCAGCCGACAACTATTTTATCTAGGCTCGAATTAAATTGCACGTCGCTCCCTGCTGTAGCAGGACAATCATACTAAAGTCCAAATCCATACCATCCTCATTCTTTCTTTCTCGACATCTACGACAATGAAACCATAACTCAACCGCCCCAAAGACACATCAATTTTCTAGATAAATTCTAAACTACCATCATCCCCACTTCCTCCCAAGATTCACTTATTTCCTCCATCACCAAGATCTCAAAACCCAATAGATCCAGCAAAATAGAACCACACCCAAATTCAGCCCGATCATGTCCAAACAAACAACCAACCGAAGGTCAACGAATGGGCTATTCCCTACCATTAGAACTGATACCAAACGAAAGAGGGTTGTTGAACTTCGTAAGAAAAGTCAAATCTTTGAGCTTTCAGCTTACTGAGCTCATCGGGAGTCGAGAACTGGTGACAACCCGTGGGCTTGCCCTTGAACTTTCCTCTCCCCATAGCTCAGACGGTTCCGATTGCCTCGGCTAGGGCACCACTCTTGGTGATCAAACAACCACGCACACATATGGGGAAATGACTCACCTGCGTTTTCACGGCCAATCAAGCCAGCAAGGCACGGCGGCTAGTCAGAGATCAAGAGAGGTCCGACGATGGAGGTGGCCATGTGCGACGGCACCACCGTGCTAGCGGTGGGAGCAAGAATGCCATGTGCGATTCGAGAGAAGAATGAGTGCGATTCGAGAGAGCCTCTCTCAGAGAGGAGAGGAGAGGGAGAAGGACTGACGAGCGGTGGGAGTGAGAATGCCGCGCGAGTCAAGAGAGCCTCTCTCGAAGAGGAGAGGAGAGGGAGAAGGATTGAGGAGTTGGGTTCTAATGGGTTCTAAATTAGAACCCATTAACGACCCATCTATTTAGTTTGTTTGGTTTTAAACCCATTATGGGTGAATGAAAAAAAAAAAAAAAAAATTGACCCATTTTGACAAGTGTAGGGCCCGACCCCACAGTGTAGTTGGACCTAACTCTCTTTTACTTGGCCTTGCCGCTATGGTTAATGATGGTGAGGCACATTCTAAAGGAGGCGAGCGAGAAAAAAATCTTGTTGACATTGTTCAGCAGCAACAGCT
This sequence comes from Corymbia calophylla, assembly GCA_014182845.1. Taxonomy (NCBI): domain Eukaryota; kingdom Viridiplantae; phylum Streptophyta; class Magnoliopsida; order Myrtales; family Myrtaceae; genus Corymbia; species Corymbia calophylla. The sequence goes on from CM024695.1 coordinate 25,461,123, forward strand.
GCCACCCGACCCGGTTAAGTAGGAAGATGGCGATGACGATGGAACATTTTCAAAACTAACTGAATGGTTGTAAGGAGCTTCTTGTCAAAGGAGGTGATGTCAGCTTTCTCAAAAATACAAGGCCCGTAAAAGACGATGGCATTGATGCCAGAGGTCCCAATGACACAAATGAGGATGTGATCAAACTAACGGCATCAGGTGGAGAATGAGATTGCCACACACGCTCCTTGATGCTCATATGGGTGATGTTGATAACGTCATCGTTGCACTCCTCAGGATTCTTGACAAGAGGTGAATGACATTTTGGAACCATTCTCAAATTATCTGATGAATGCAAGACGACATTGTCAAGGTCACCAAGTGAAGTATCGAAGAGGGTGGGTAGTGGGATCTCCTCCTCAACCCAACCCATTCACCACATGCTCACTTGTGCGATTGGGATTGACTTTTTCCAAAATGCTTCCAGTATCAATGCCAACGTCCTCCAAAGCCCTCACATCTTTGAGAAGGCCGATATCATCTCGTTTGACGAAAAAATCCTCACGATTATTGCAATTGACTTCGTAAAGACAATGTTCATCCTCATCCCAATCTTTCTCCTCGATCGAGTTAGGAGGTAGCCATTTTTGCGAGTCAGCACAACAGGATGATCTTCTCATTTGCCTCTCCTAGAATGTGCCTCACCATCATCGACCATAGTCACCCGAAGCACATGTGGGCGGTGGCCAGGTGCACCGCCTTGGTGTTGTCCTATGTGGCCTTCTTCTACATCTAGATGTGCTGATCATGTGGGTGTACAACTTGAAATTCTTCCTATTGAGGCTGCTTGTGCAGGGTATGCAATCAACGTCACTTTGAATCGAGTGGTGAGCGGAGTGTTACCAAGAACGTTCTCAATCACCATCAACTGGGCCTTATTCTTGTTTGTGGTGATAGCAAGCATGTTCTTCTACATTATGATACTGGAAACGCAAGGATAGATGCTCAAGGAGATGGGGCAGTTTATCGGTAAATTCAATTAGTGGAAATCTGCAACAAGGGAGATGAAGATGCAAAAAAAACAATGGCATCGACAATGACGCATGGACACAACAGATAGGGCTAGTTAGGGAAATGATCATAAGGTAGGGGGTATTTGGTAAAAATAGATGCCTTTGTTAGAGTATTTAGAGTGATTGTACAGCATCTGAATGGGTGATATATGCTGAACTGGATGAGGATAAGAAAGAATTACTACCATGAATTTTCAAAGAAAAAAAGCAGACAAAAATTTCTCAGGAAATTCAATTCCCTTGAGAATAAGGAGTCTTTGATAAAGCGGTTCGGACTCTTTTGTTTCGCCCATTTGAGCCCGGCCCACTATGTAGAAAGTTTTATACATGCGTTGTTTTTCCACCGTTAGTTGATACGCACGATAATTTGGCATAGCTGTGGATAAGTTTTTTTTTTTTTTTAATTATTTTATGATTTTTTATTCCCTTTAACTTCTTTTTATCATTTTTATTATTCTTTTACGCCCAAATACATGTAACTTTCTCTTCCGCTTTTCTTAATTTTTATTTTTTTTAATATATATATTTTTAAATTTTTTATTATTTTCTTTCTTTTGTTTTCCTTCTTTCTGTCTCTTTCGCAGCCCATCATCTTCAGTACATGAACTGATACTTCGCTTGGTTTCCCTTTGCCTCTTTCATTTATTCTTTCTTTCCAACATCCTACAGAGACATGATCAAATCTTTGCTTTATTCATCATTCAACTAGCTCTTCTTCATTGTTTTTCTAACTTTAAAAACTTAACATCAAAAATCTTCATCAATCAGGGAACTCATTGAATTTATAATCCATATTCTAATAATCACATATGCAATTAAACATGCTCAAAATCACAAACAGTAACTCATCTTAGATGACCTTCATGGAACCAGTAGTTAAGATTTCTTGTCTCTGTTTCTCCAAGAACAGAGAATAGAGGTCCTTACCTTGGAGATGCAGATGTTAATTTCGAAAGGATGATCAAACTAAGGAGCTGATGTCTTGGAGGCATTGGCGAGCAGGAACCAAGCTTCAAACGGCTCCTTGAAGCTTCTAATAAGAAAACATAATAAAACAGAGGCACAATCAGTGTCGATTGGTGGTGGATTTCGGTGTTAGGGTGGCAATAGAGAAGAAAAATTGATGATGAAGCCTCTGAAAATTCAGGAAAGGACTGAAGATCAATGCGATTGACTGAATCGAAAAAAGGGAAGTCAGAGAATGAGAGAGAACTTAGCTTTGATCTTGTTGCAGTAATCCCTGGATTTGATGGAGAAGCTTCGACCAAAATCAGTGAGAGTGATTTGCCATGGCAGGAAGCAAAGATCTCCGTCTGAAAGCAGGACAAAGACATTACATGATGGAGACGGCAGAAACTGCAAATCTGTGGAAATGAAGCTCCGGCTACAGGCTCAACTGGAAAGGGTCATCTAAGGCAATGACGGTGGCGACTTTAGAAACACAGCAAGGGGTGCAGCAGCGACGGCAAAACAACACCGAAGAAACCTGCAAGGAAAAATCATGAACGTTGTGAACAACAGTGAGGCTACAGGGACACCAGGAGGGATCAACCATTGGCAACAAAAGACTGCGGGAGATGTTGGGAAAGCTTGTGAGTTCGTCGCACAGTCGCTGGAACTCACTGTGGGAGGCGTTGCAGTAATCTCATTGTGGCAGGGATTTCCCAACCAGTGTGAGCGTTGGCAGAGCGCGATGGCCGGCTGTGGCAGCAAGACTACTCATGAACGATCATGAACGATCGTCCGCCCCTTACCATGAAGGTGATGATGGCCGCAGAGAGAGAGAGAGATTCAGTCGAAAGAAAATCTGAGCGTCTTCATCCGTTCCTCGTTTTTAGCCACCTAATCTCTCTTATTCAGTTGAGATTTTTTCAATCTCAATCTCCCACCAAATCTTATCTCTTTGTTTGCAAGCTTTACAGATAAAAATTGAGCGAGTCATCAGCGAGAGACATCTTCCTTACATCTTTATTAGGAACGATTTTCATCTACTCGTGGTCCAACTATATCAAATGAAGTATAGCAATCCAAATTTAAGGAATGTTCGATCCTCATAAAATGTGACACTTGATCAATAGCTGAGCATTTGCATGTCATCAAAGGAATTGCTGACGAACTTGCCATCATCAATTCTTCCATTCTGATCATAATTTAATAATACATGTTCTAAGTAGGCTCTGCTCTGAATTAAAGGAAAATTCTGTATCCATTGGAGCACGAGAATCGCTCACTTCCTTTGAGGAACTCTATGACAAACTCATCGACTTTGAGAAATATCTAAAAAAGAAAGGGTGAATTGACTCGTTGCTGCAATATCCAAGTTGAAGGTTCAAATATGCTAAGAGAACAGAATAAAACAGAGGCGTGATGAGTAAGTCTGCGGTGCTGTGAGCGGTGTCAACCAGTGGTAAATTTTGGTGGGGACAGAGAACGAAAATTGACGAAGAAACCTCTGGAAATTCAGGAAAGGACCGAGGATCAATCCCATTGATTGAATCGAAAAACAAAAGTCAGAGAATGAGAGAGAACATAACTTTAATCTTGTTGCAGTAATCCCTGTACACGATGGAGAAGCTTCGACTGAATGTAACCAAAATCAAGTCTGATAAAGAAAGCTTGGCCTTGGCAGGAACCAGAGATCTTAGTCTGAAAGCAGGACAAAGACATTACACGACGAGACGACAGAAAGCGCAAATCATTTCGGTGGGTTCAATCTTGTTCTAACTTCTAGCCAATACTTTGTCCCACTGAAACAAACCGTTCAAGTTCTTTAGGTCGCAGTAGGTAATGCGGATTCTAACATTGTCATGGCGTAACAATCTATCTCGATACTGACGATGAATGGCATTCGAATAAGTGCGAGATTCACGCTAAGATGATTAAAGAACACTGTTTATTAAAGAACATGATATGGCATCGTGACCCATTTATGGAAGCTATAGCAATCTCATTCATGGTCAATGCTAATGGGATTATTCAGATAAATCAAATCTATCTTTACTAGTCAACACACATTTGAGAAACGTTAGCTTTACCTTGAATTGGGTTTTTGCAGACACCAAGAGGCAAAACAAAATAAGGTTGCGGCCGTGGACTCGAACGGAGGCCAGCGAAGGGGTGTGGCTGAGAGCAATGACAGGGGTGACTCTGCAAACACAGCGAGAGGGTGTGGCCGCGACTGCAAAGCAATGGCGAGGCTTCGCAGGTGTACTAAACTGGAATACAGGAGAAACCTGCAATGGCAAATCAAGGTGCAGCAGCGAAGCAGTTAGGCGATTGTCAATCAGGAGGCGCTGCCGGGGAAGGCTTCCGAGTTCACCAGGCGGTCACCAGAACTTGCTGCGGGAGGCATCGCGGGAATCTCATCGCGGCAGGGCTTGCTGAACACTGCCGGAGCGTCTGCAGAGCGCCATGGCCGGCTGTGGCAGCGGGACTGCTCACGAGAGTCGAACACGACTGAGAACAGTTTTAAACCATCGAAAAAACGAGGATAAAGCCTCGTTGTCTTCTCCAAATTTCGAACGATCCTGCCCCCTTACCATGCGCAGAGATAGAGAGAGATTCGGTAGAAAGAAATCTGATCGTCTTCACCCGTTTTCGATTCCAAGATCCGCCATTTTCTGAGCAGTTGCGGTTTGTACGCAGAGTTTGTTTCAGATCAGTTCAGAGATAGAGAGAGGTTGGTTTCTATGTATATTCTCGATTACATAGGCTTATTTCATATCTGTCATAATTCAAATACGCAAATGTTCTGCTAACCCATTAAATTAATGCTGTACATGTTATAATGACAATCGGCTTGTAGATCATCATCTCGAGAGCGCTTGTATAAAGAAAATCATGTTGATAATATTTCTCATGTGCATAGATCCGATATTCTTTACCCGATATATATGAATGGGGGTGGTTGCCAAGTTGAAGGTTCGAATATACTATGTTAAAGATAAAAAATATATAAATTATATATGTTGTTTTTGTCATTGTCGAGAGCACTCATATGCAAAGTCTTAGCCAAATCTATATAGCTCTATTACATATTTGTATAGTACATGTAGTGTAGTGTCTATCAATAGGTGACATAAACTAGAGTATTGTTTGAAGTAGGGGATGTTCGACCGCATATCACATATTGTGTTTTCTACCATAGGGTAGTAATGAGACAGGTAATAAGTGCATTATACCTATATATATTACAATTATATATGGATTTTGTATAGATTGGAATTGATTAATCTCTACGTTGAAAAGAATGTCACTTATAGTACTTCTGATTTATATTAACATGAATGAGAAGACGTTCTGCATGACTCTCTATGAATGCATGCATGCATGCCCCCATATAGGTTTATTGGGTTAAACAAACATAGGATTTAGATAAGATGCAAAATGTTTGGTTGGTTTGAGACCAACCGAACACGGCATAGGTTTTCCATTGACAAACACCTATCCAAGTTACTAGAAAATCGCCACTTGCTTAAGAGTACTCAAAATCCTTGTCAACTCTCTGCTTCTCTTTCTCTCTCCTTTGCAATCCTTAACCATGGTCATGCAGCCACATGTTATCGATGTTGTGACTAGATGCTCCTTATTTCATACTGTAAGATTTTGTGGGACAACTACCTACTATTTTAAAAGTTTAAACTATTAAATGAATGTGTGGTTTATTATTTAAATATTCCAATATACCCTCACATTTAGTCTGATGTTTTGCTTAGTATTAAGCGTGAAAATTTAATTAGGGAGACAAATGGAACTTGGTAAGATTTGAACTCAAGACCTTAACCTCTGATACTATGATATTATGTGAGATTTTTTCGAACCACTGTCAACTGTTCTAAAAGCTCATGGTTAGATGAAGGCATTATTTATTATTTAAATATTCCAACACAAACAATGTCACTATCTTTCAATCTAATGTCATGTACAACAAGTTCTACATGGTGAGTGTTACAACTCGACTCTCAAGCTTGCGACAACCCCTCTTTCACTTGCGGTCATTTGATTGCGACTTCCCAAGATCCATCATCGACTATTCATTATTAACTTTCGAGTTATGCACATGCAGAAATAATTCAAACTCCATCCAATCAACAACAACAGCGTGGATAGTAGAAAGACACATCATCAATAGCAAAAACATTACTTTATTTATTTACTGATTAACCCTAGGAAATTTACATGTATAGGCCCTTACAGTGGGCAACTTGCTATACGCCAACAAAAGGGGACAGTAGAGCCAAGGTTAATTTACTCTTTTCAAAACACTACAACGAATCACACCACCGGTCAATTCTCCATCCTACGGACCTGAAAAGTGATTATATAATAATCAGTGAAATAAAATCTCAGTAAGTTAATAGCCTAAGCCTCGATTAGGAGACCTACTCGCCTCGGATGTGCCCTAAACGTGCAATCTTTCTATCGTTAACAGATAACAACAGTAGTCTATCTATTAAATCATTAATAATAGCACGAATAGGCCACAAGTTACATGCAATTAATATGTATGCATTCACAGGCATCCTTACCTTTTTGCAATATGCATAACCTGCATGATACAATTGATCATATGTTCAACTCAATGCAATGCACATAACATATTCAGAATACACTTCACGCTTTCCCATGCACTATGCATTCATTCGTGATCCAATTATTAACACCATAGGGGAGAAAAACTCTAACCCACAGTTGGTGTCTTCTAACATAGTCGAGCATCGTCCCACACTATTGGGCACGGCATCATTCTAGACCTCATCCACTGTATGGCATTCCAAAAAAGGAGCATCTATTCGGCCTCTACCGCGACACGGCTTCCGACTCTCCAGCCGGGAATTCCGATAAAACGGACTTCACCAATCACAGTTCCCTCATTGGGTGATGGGCTCTTATGTGATTACGCAAGCACATCAATCACCGGGATCATTTCATTTTCTTTCTCTTATAGCCAAAGCATATGTGATTCACGCTTGCACTCCATACGCAACAATTCATCGCATATTTTGAACACACATTCTCACACGAAGATGCTTAATAAATCAACTTTCCAAACATACATTTTTCAGATTTTCCCTACCCTAGTTCACACATGACTCATACACCATATCTTATACAATAAACACAGTTCATTCAATTGTAGGAAACCACTTGCAATAATAATCATGTCTCAATCATTAAAGAAAGTTCAGATATGCCGCACATAATCCAAGTGGAAACACACATATAACACTCATTCTCAAAGAATTACTTACTCGGAACGTCTCAAAATAATTCAACGGACGTCGCTCAATTATAATAAATTAATACCCGAAAATAATTAATTACTCAATTAATCAATTATCATCCAAACATAAATAATTAATTATTACCCAAAATTAATAATTAATAAATAATCCGAAAATAAATAACTAATTATTATTCTAAAATAATAATAATTAATTTCCAAAATAATAAATAATTAATTCCGAAAATAATAATTATTATTATTAATTCAGAAAATAATAAATTATTATTATTAATTATTAACTATGATTAACTAAACCTAATCACATGTAAATTATGGTTAACTAACTAGCTATAGTTAATTAGCCTAACCAATTACTAACCGTGGTTACTGTATTCAACCAAGGTTATTTTATCCAACTACAGTTAATTAACTCAACTAAAGTTATTTTATTCAACCACGGTTACTTTAGTCTAACTACGGTTATTTTATCTAACTACGGTTACTTTAATCCAACCATAGTTACCATAACCATCTTCCTAACCAAGGTCAATAACATAGTTTAACGCTAAGCAAGATTAGGCAAACAATTTAATACTAATCACTAATCATTAATAGCACAAAGCAAGATTAGTCCTAAACTAATCAACTACAAATTGAGTTTAGTACCCTAATCAAGGATTTGGAAATCAACTCATGGGTTAGTCGGTTCTGACGACACTAGAACGACGACAACGGTGAGGACAACGAGCGACTCACTCAAAGATGACAATGAATGGTGGATGGCGACCGAAACTTGACAAAACAGCTTCGGACAAAACTATTTGGACATCGAACAGAGGAAAACAAAGGCTGGCGATGCTGGACAGCAGTTGGACAGCTGCTGGCTATTTCTGGACAGCGGCCAGCAGCAGCAACGATTCACAGTGGCAGAAATAGCAAGAAACAGCAGCGAACAGCAGTAGAAACAGCAGTGGAAAATGGCAAAAACAACAACAGCAAGCAGCCGTAGCAATAGTAATTAGCCGTAGTAGCAGCAACAACTAGAAGCCACGACAGCAGCAAACAGAAGCATAAACAGTAGTGGCCATCAGTTGAAAACAAAGGAAATGAAGGGAAAAAGGGAGAAAAACAGAGAGAGTGAGCTAAGGAAGAGGGTGGTTGGCTGGAGGAGACACAGAGAGAGAGAGAGAGAGAGAATTTTGAGGTGGACAAATTGGTTTTGGCTTGCCTAACCATAGTTAGTTTTGTCCTAAGATTTAACCATGGTTTAGGGCCACACAAACCAATCTTCTAGAAGCCAAGGGAAAAATGGGAATTTAACTTGTCCATGGGCCCTTGGTAGGCTGGCCCTTGTGGCCAAAAAGTCCATTGGGCTTTCGGTTGGGCCCACTTCCTGTGGCCCAATTTCCTCGGCCCATTATCTAGTTTTTCAACTTTTCCAACATTACTGGAAAAACTCGAGGATTAATGAGGCAACATCCAAAGAATTTTTCGTGAAGTCCTTGCAAATTCAATATCAGAAATCAGATTGAAAATCAGAGTTAAAATCCGCCGATTACAACTTTAGCACAACCTAAACTATTGGACGGATTTTAGGATTCTCACGCGGAATTGACTCGTGGTTGAATGTTTTCAATTCAAGTTCGGTTCCTTAAATCCCCGGGCAACCCTTAGTTGTCATGTAATCTTGAGAAATTAATTTATCATCCCGAGTACAAAATCAAAAAGGAAATTGGTTTATCATCGATTATCGTGAGTATCAAGGTCATGTGGAATCACCCACAATCCGGTCTCATACTTCTCTATAATCAATTTATTTTCATTCACTAATTGATTTGTAAGGGCATGGTATTGTCCATTTTCTATCCTTATGGTTGAGGGGTATATCCCGGATCAATTTCCCTAGCCTTACGCGTATCGATTCAAGGTAATCGTGACTAATAGTGCATCGAGAAATAGCCCTTTTTATTAATCCCAAAATGAGTAGAAATTTCAGGACGTCATAGTGAGATTCAGCATAAGAGAGAGATGCTCATTAGCCAACCTCTATAATTTCCCAAATCTATCAATTTTTCTTGAGAGGTATTTAGTGAATCTAATGCATATACTAAAATGAATTTGAATCCTCATAGATCATGTAGAAGCCACATGATGATTCATGTTTGTTTTAGTACATGTAGCAGGCCTATCTAATAATTTCTCCTCGGCAAACTAGGACAATTGCTAAGTTGGTGTCAGAACACTTCTCTTCTAAAGGAAAGTCTAGTAATATTTACACAGCACATTTGGCTGCAGTCATGAAATAAGACTATAATGTAATAACTATTACATTGTAGTGCAATGGAGTCGTAATAAGTTTTTGATTTGAGTAATGTGTTACCTATTGCACCGTTTGATTACATGAAGGACATAATAATAAGAGGGAGTAACATCCTAAACTTCCAAAATACTCCTAAAATTAGAATTAGTGAAAAAATTGTGATTATCATTTCAATACTCGATCATTATCTATAAGTTTAATAATTGATATATATTATTAAGTAAAAGCTTTATTACATCATAATTATTTCTACTGTAATAATTCTATATGATATGAATATAAGTTACGCACATAAATGTGATTGTGTTAAACTAAGTATTACATTATATTATAGTGATTATCACTTAAATAAACAATTGGGAGGGTTATACCCTATACATATTTGAATATATAAATTTTATCTAATTCTGATTATTGCATAATTTGATTTGATCATATGTAATGAAATATATTGAGTAATCACTGTTTAGTACATGTTAATAGTAAGATTAAATTACCATTAATATAAAAATTTTTATCATTGTCAATCACTATGTTATGAATAGCATAATTTTTATTTGTTCAATAGTACCAATAGTAACTAACATAACATGAAATCTTCGCACATTTAGTGTGACTAATCTTTGTGAATGCACATAAATCGCCTCTATAGGGTAAAAACACATACTAGTTAGGGAAGATTTAAAAATTGAGTGTATCAAGGCCAACCCAATAGAAGAAGGGTCTTCCATCGAGACGTGAACAGTCATCCAAATGATGTGAAAATTGTCATATACTCAATATACTCGAAATCTCACTTAGCCCTAAACCCCCCCTCTGTGCAATTAGGGGTGAGCGGTTTCAGGTTCCTTATAGGTTTCGCTTGGAACTTGGAATCTACCCTTGGGTACAGGTTCCTCATTTTTTGGAATCTGGAACCTACCCGTCAAAATCTGGAACTTAAAACCTACCCTCTCACAAGTTCCAGAATCGGTTCCAGGGTCCAACAGGTTCTTTTTTTTTTTTTTTGTTTCATTTAAGTGGAACTGGTTCCGGTTCCGGTTCCGAAAAAGAGGAACCAGGAACCAGGAACCGGAACCTCCCTCCCTAGAACCGGGAACGGTGATCATCCCTTCCAACATAGTCTTGTCTCCAAGGAAGAGTTGAGAGACCAAGATGAGTAGAAAGAGAGCAGCTTGGAATGAGTTCCTATGGTTCGAAGAGAAAGATGCCCTGTCACTGAGGAACTGCAAAGTCTAGGAGACGCCAAAGAAGAAACATAAACTATAGTTAGTGGAAGGAAGAACAAAAGGAAGACGAAGCATCTCAAGTAATGAACTGCACAATTTAAGTCTAAAGATTCTGCTAGAAAGCAAGCATCAATGAATTTACATATCCTGACTTTGAAAGGACTAATAGTGTATATCCTCAAACTACAGTCAGTGTAAAATCCCACTAGGAATGCGTTCAGCCATTCCTAGTTCCTCAAATATGTCATATACATTAATGTAATAGATCACCCAGGAAGTCATTCTTTCCACTTAGATCTTTGTTGACAGAATCCATGAGACAATATTCTTTACCAAGGTTAAAAATTCATCAGATAAAAGTCCACGCGAGAGCCTATCATACTCCCTTCCATTCTGCACATCCTCAAATGCTGAAATATGTGCTTGTGAATGTTAAAGTAGTGCGTGGCTTCACATATGGATCCGATCCACGACAATGAAGCAAATTCCACATCACTAGATTCATACTGTCAAAGCTAAACCGAATGGCCACTCCAGATTGTTCAATTCAGCAGACTATGCATGGTTACGAAAAAGAACAGAGGAATCACTCCTATCAATTAGTGTAGATCCTACAGCTCAAAATTGGTATTAGGCGTGCTAAAAGCTGGCAAAATCAGACGTTTTTATAAGCCCACTTAAGTAGTATTCATATGGGTGGCATGGCCCTCGTAAATCATATTCGAAGAGGGGGCGGGGGGGGTCATGCTTATTTTGTCACCTGCTCTTCCCCAAGTTGGAGACTTTTGTCCTCCCTCTGGGTTTTTTAACCGAGTTTTGGGGCCCTAGCTCTGCAGTAGTTTTACCTACATGGGCGCTTGCAGTCATGCTCTATTTTTACGTGGGTTTTTATGTCTGATTATGTGCCCGATAAAAGTAGATGTAATGTGGTGATGAGTGATGTTGGTTTGGGCAAGTATCGGTGAACTGTGCAGTAGTGATCAGTCCAAGCAAGCAATCCCTCACTTAAATGCAAGCAAGCCAAATTATTCCTATCTTCTTTCCTCTAGACCGGTAAATCGGAAAAGTGCGGTTCCGATAAGCGCACACATTCAATTTCACCACCAATGTTCAGTCAAGATAGAACCCACAACCAATTCGAATGAGGAACAAAGAGAGACGCGAAGCGCACCTGGAGAGCAAAATGGCAGATCAAAGAAGCGGTAGGTTTCGCTGCCAATTAAAAACAAAAACCAGCATATTAGCTCAGCATCAGCTTAGGCGGAGAAGAAATGAAACATCACAGTCAAAAAAAGGGAGCTTCGCGGTCACGTCCAGCACCTCATTCGACGGCACCAAGGGTGAAGCGCGCCGACACCACAACAACAACAGATCCAGAATGAAGATCCAACGCAAAGCTCGAAACCGAAAGAGAAAGCCAAATCGATCGACCAGCGAGATGGGGAGGGCGACGGGAGTTTTACCTAGGGTTGTGGAAAGGGCCGACCTCGTGGGCGTAGAGAGGGATGGCGTCGCCCTCCTTGTAGTAGTGGTCTGAGGCGTCGGGTCTGCAGCACTCAAAACAGGGTTTTGATGATTATGGAATTGGGGATGGGATAGAAATTAGGGGTCTTTTTTGGGATGGAGGAAGGCTGGACCGGACCGGTTCCGGTTCTAGTTCCGGTTCTGGAAAATGAGGAACTGGGAACCAAAACCGACTCCCTAAAATCAGGAACCAAACAGGACCCTCCGATTCGGTTCTTCGGTTCCCGGTTCTACTCGGGAACTGTGCTCACCCCTATGTGCAATCCTTAATAGTGGCGTTCCTTGATTAACTTACTCGAGGTATTGTTCACTTTGGCCCGTCTTATTCTGAGCCTCACGGTTTTATCATTTTTAAGTACAAGCAGACACTTTTTTAGAAGGTTACCCATCTTGAGAGTGCTCTAACCTGAGGTTATTTAACTTTGAAGTTCCAAAGTAAAGTTTGTTATTATGTCGAAATGTGATGCAATGAGTTAATTCCAGTTTTTCATATATATATATATATCCTAGAATTGCTATCCTCATATTCACTACATAATTTGGTTCATTCCTATCTCATGATTCATTCCCGAGCCATACACACTAATTGGATGGGGGTCTTGCTCCGATACCATATTATGACATCTCTAGATTAATTCAATCAAGATATTATCTACTTTGACCTGTCCCATTCCGAGTCTCACGGTTTTGTCTTTTTGGCTTATAGGCAGATACTTTCCCAAGAGGTCACCCCTCTTAATAATGCTCTAACCTGGGCTCGCTTAACTTTGGAGTTCTAAAGCGAAGCTTATAATTACGTCAAAATGCACATCCGTGACTTAATTCTAGTTTTTCACATATATATATCCTAAAATCATTATCCCCCTCTTTGGCGCATAGTTCAGTTTATTCCTATTCTTTTCACAATCTTAGAAGCCTGCTAGGAGCCACTCCTTATCTAGTTCCTCTTTGGCCTCGACGACCACTCCCCGCTCTCATTGAACTGGGTTGTTACATTAATCATGGCCACAACAATGACTAGAGTGGCCATCATCACCAACATCGCCAGGACATGCTTCTTGTCACCAGCAATATCATAGTGTCTCTATAATGTCATGCATGTTGATTTTTCGATGGCAAGCCTCAATGAGATTAATGAAAATTTATCAATAGTAGTATTTGGAGATCTTGCAATCGACTGGTCCTTTAAATCTACTAGTTAAAGCCAACTGAGATGTTTGGAGATCTTGATCATAAATGGACTCGAGATCACGCCGAGAGAGATATAAATGAATCTAGTACATAATTTAAACGAATTTGAACCGTCAACCTTGATAGGTCACACCATTTTAACAATTTCTTCGTGGTGGACTATGAGGATCGGTGAGCTGGCCTCAGTAAACTTCCTTCTCTTTCCAAGGAAAGTCCACTAACATTTAATGGACTGCTATCTGGCATTTTACACAACATGGGCTAGTCGATCAACATTTAATGGACTTGCATTTTGCGCAGCAAGGAAATCATTTGCATAATACTTATAACTTAGTAAGGATTTACATGGGAGAAATTCGAACGCCAATATGACCACCATTGGTTTGTCATATGTATGATTTAGCAAGTACAGCAACTAATTTCAGCCATGAGCAGCATGACATATATTACGAATAGATTGACGCCATCACAATCTAAAACTGGTGTTATATAGAGGCGATAAATAATACTCATATTAAAATGCTCATCATTCACCAAAGAAGCCAGCTCTTTGCAAGGAAAATAGTTGGGAGTATGCATGTATCCCACGCAGTTCGCTCCTCCATTAATATGTACTATTATAATCGAAATGACATGCGAGTTGAATCGAATACAATCATCGTCTTTCATCAGTCATAGTGACTAGAAGAGAAGATGAACGATTGTGCCTGCATAGATTTTATGTAACAGCCAAATCAAGCCTAAACAAACTTGAGAATCTCCGTTTCTCATGCAAACCGACAAGAAGGAAAAAAAACGTATGCTCTGGCATGTCTGCTTGATAACCAATGATGAAGGATTCCGCAATTTTATCCATGGAGAGAAGCATACTGATGATGATGGAACTAGGGATTTCGTTCCACATCATCTCCCTAGTCAAATGCTCCGCCATGCTCTCATCGATGTCAAGGCTAATCGGGCACTGAGCCAGCAGGTTGCATACAGACCCACCATGTAAGGATGCCAGACCGCCTCCCTCACCGTGATCCTCTTCCTCAGGTCGATCATGAGCATCCACTGCAGCTAGTCCATGGCCAGTGGATCAGCCTGCGGGTGCAGCTGGAAGAAGTGGGTCCCCCTTGAGAACGGCAGCGCCTTGATGTACCTCCCTGCCTTTGGGATGTCGATGAGCTCAATGTCGACCTCCCTCTGGCTACCGAGCATGTTCACGATCAGCTTCAGCTGGTTGAGGCACTCTGTCCTGGGGAACACGGGCTTGTGCCCAAGGATCTCCGCGAAGATGCAGCCCACGGACCAGATGTCGATCGAGGTCCTGCAGTTATCGCATGAGAGTAGGAGATCAGGGGCACGGTACTAGTGTGTGACCACTCCCATCGCTTTGGCTGGTCCGCGTGAGCCCAAAGTCACATATCTTCGAGTCGCAGTTGCCGTTCACCAAGAGCTTTCCGGGCTTGAGGTTGCGGTGAAGAACGTTGGCCAAGTGGAGATATTTCAGCCCTCGCAGTAACTGAATGTGAAGAGTCAAAATCAGAACAAGAGTTAGTAACGGTAAAATGCATGAGATGCAATGCAACAATGATGAGTTGGTGATAAAGACCTAAAAGACTGGAGCGTGGTGCAACTTCAGTGAAAGGCGGCAGCATGTGAGTAAGCTATTCTCAAAGGCAATACCTCGACGAATCAACAAAAGAGGAATGAGGAACGACATGATTCGACTAAGACTTAGCTTATCAGCGACTCCTGCTTATTTTCCTCACCAATGATCGCCGCAAGCAAGACAACAGGACATCATCGAAAGTATCGCACATGAAAACATAAAGAAATCAACTGGAATCAGATCTACACACTTAACAAATCAACTGATAGCAAGCGATATATGTCAACACGCTTTTAGATCTGAGGATATCATTGACTATTTCTCGGCTGTGCCTGTAAATGATTTGAAGAGTAGATTTCAACCACTTCTGACTACAAATTCATGGCCCGACTCTGGTGAAACTAATAGGTGATGTTTGAAATCAATAAAACCTGTTCATTCAAGTCCAAACACATGCTTCCACTGAGAAAATTAAATCTTGTTTCCAACTATGATTGAAATAGGGTAGAGTGGAGAGTTAGAAATTACCAGGTTTATCATCGCTATGGAAGCTGCTACAAGCACTCGAGCCTATGATTGAAGTTTTCACAAATGAATAAGAGCATAATTGGGACTAGTGAAGGGCTCCTTGAGCACTTCACAGCTTTCGGTCGTGCAACAGAATACTACTTCCGGTGCTCCTTCAAATATGAGACTGATAGATGGCAATGAACAGCAACTAATAGCATAATCGGTGGCCAGAATCGAGGTCTAAAGTAATCGTCAACAGAGATCCAAACATTTGAAAACTTTTGGCCACAGAATAAAGGAAGACGGAGCTTGGCAAACTGCAACCACAGATACTACTGAGAATGGCAATGACTGCGATTTTGTAGCGATTAATATCGATGAAGATGACTGAAGACCCAGATTTTATTTCATCTGGTTTTTCTCTCGCGTGCCTTGAATCTTCCTTGTGACGTCTCTCTGTGTCTCGTTGCGTTGAGATAAGAGAGGTCCGGGAGTCCCCCTCTTGTGCACGTTAAAACCTTGAACATTAAAAGTCACATTCTTTTCATCTCCATCTCCCTCATTGCATACCTTCACTTAGTGTATCCACTGCAAAACTGCCCAGTCTCCTCCCACGTTCATCCCTACGAATATGGCGTCATTGTGCGAAAGAACTTCCAAGCGACACTCGCAATTGCCGCGAACAAGAAGAAGGCCCTACCAATGGTGATTGCACTGTACAGCGATACATACATCATCCATAACATTGCACTCACCACCTGCTTTACCGCAACATCGATTACACACCCCAGCGTATGCAGCCTCTGCAGAAAGATCTTTGAGCTGTGCACCCATGTGATCAGGCCTATACTAATGAAGAAGAAGGCCACGTAACACAGCAACGCCACCACCCACATGAGTTTCATGTTGCTCTGGTCGACGATGGTGAGACACATTCCAATGGAGGCACGCAATATGATCTGCTCACCGACACTATTCAGCAACAAAAATTGCCACCTGATCATTGTTGCGAGTAGTGTTGATGGGATATCTTCATGCTCAGCTCTCTCGGGATGTGCCTCACTAAAGTCGAAGTTTATGTGGGCGGGCATCGCCTCAATGTTGTCCGACATGGCCTTTTACTCCGTTAGCATGGGTCCTATCACATAATTATACAGCTTGGAGATCTTCCCACTGAAGCTACGTGCACTGGGATATGCAATTGGTGTTGCCTTGAACCATGTGCATAGGTGGAGTGTCAACAACATGTTCTTATCATTGTATAAGGCTATTACTATTGTGTCTATTATGGTCTTAAAATGTAACATAACCATTTAACCAAAAAAAAAATTATAACACAAAAAGTTATATAAAAGCAATCACAAAAACATATTAAGAATATTAATGAAGAATAGATAAAAGGTAAGATTCGACAAAATAACCCTATGCAGTGTCTTGTAAAGTGCATTACAATGTCTCATCTTAAGTGCTAGGAGAGCAACTCAATGAGCTAAAATCAAGGAGAATCCAAAGTGTAATTCTAATTATAAGCTCTAAAAATGAATTTATTGTTAATGGAAATCCATAGAAGAGAAAAAACATTTATATGAACTAACCTCTTAAATGCAAACCTATTATTAATGCAATCAGATTTTGATCTTTTCAATTTTATATAATTTTGACATTTTCTACATTTTTTTATATTCTTTTATTTCATCCAAGAAAAAGGTCTAAAGTTTGAATTTATTTAAAATTTAAAAAAAATCTCCCTTAACAAATGAGCCCAAACTAAAATAAAATTCAACTAACATTACAACCTAAGACGCAACTACTTAACTGAGGCTTACACTTATTTATCTTTTAATATGTATTAATTTTTATCAGTAAATATTATTTTATGATTTTTATTCCCTTTAATTTTTTTTCCTTTTTTCAATCTTTCTTTTAGGCCCAAACGCATGTTGCACAGCTAAACTCTCTTCCCTTTTCTTATTTTTTTTTTAAAAATATTTTTGTTTTTTAATGTTTTCTTTCTTTTATTTTCTTTCTTTCTTTCGGTCTCTTACTCAGTCTAGAACATGAACTTATACTTCGCTTGGTTTCCCTTTGCCTCTTTCATTTATTCTTTCTTTCCCAAAGATCCTACATAGACATGATCAACTCTTTGCTTTGTTCATTATTCACCTAGCTCTGCTCATCGTTGTTCTAGCTTCAACAAGTTAAAATCATAAAAAATCTTCATCAACCTCGGAACTCATTAAGGCATTCTAATCATCACATATGTAATGAAACATGTTCAAATCACAAATAGGAACTCGATGGCAGAAGATTTTGAGGGAACCAGTAGTTATGAATTCTTGTCTTTCTTTCTCCAAGAATAAAGTATAGAGGTACTTACCTTGGAGATGCAGATGTTGATTTCGAAGGATGATCAAAATAAGAAGGTAATGTCCTGGAGGTGTGATCGGCATTGGCAAAGAAGAAACGAGTAAGAGTCGAGCTCTTCAAAGTCTCTAATCAGAAAACAGAGGCGCCATCAGTGAAGTTTGGCTTTTAGAATTAAGGGGCGATTGATGGAAAGGTTGAGCATCACGTAAAAATCATGTCCAGGCCATTACATTGCTAAATATGGAGATAAGATGTAGATCAATCTCAAGTCCTTGTAAAGGAAAAAAGTCATAATAACACGACGTTCTTTCACACGTAAATTCAATTCAATTGTCCCCCTTTTCAATATGGTCGAATTCGATCAAAAGGCATCATTTATAGTAGTACTTGAAGATGCTCTTTTTTTTTCTTTTTAAATCTTCTCTTACAATTTTACTTCACATGCATGTAGATTCTCTTTTTAGTTCGATAAAATCGAACCTCAATAATTTTTGATAGGATATTTTAAGGAATCAAGACTTACATCAGTAAGATAAACTTTGATGTCAAAAAAAAAAAAATTAAATCTGCCTATTCGAAAGCTTACCCATTGAGATTAAGGCCGCCGATTAAAAGTTCTCTGTCCGGAATAGTTGACTCCTCACCTTTTCCAAGTCAGATCTGGCAATACACGATCTGGGGTAGTATGTCCTGCAAGGATGTCGAGGAGTTTGCTGCATACTAGTGAAGGTGATCAAGTGCTTAATCATTCAGCTTAATTAAATTACTGAATCGAAAAAGGCGAATTGGAAAATAAGAGAGAACTTAGCTTTAACCTTGTCGCAGTAACCGGATGATGAAATGCTCGGAGCGGTCGATCCAAGTTCGATCTGAGTTTCAGTCATGGTTGTCCGATGAATGTTACGGCTTGGCAAAGTCCGGCAGGAGTTTCTCGTGGTTGTCTAGCTTCGGGGTGCGAGCGGTGGATGGCTGGCTGGTCTGTTGCGGTGGAGGACTTGTAGGGGCTGTCGAGTCCATGGGGAACTCGCCGTATTGTCAGATAAGCTGCCGGAATTGCCAGACCCGCCGAGATCACCAAGGGAGTAACCGAGCATCGCCCTTGTCTCTCAAATTTTCTCGAACTTCTCCCCCTCCCCAATTGGTGCGTGGAGCGCTCGTTTGAATAGCAGAGAAGACTTTCCTCCCTCCATCCTCTCCTTCCTGCATCCTCACCATCAAAAACTTCATCACTCCAATCGACAAGAATCCCACCATGAAGAAGCTCTACCGCAGATCAGTCACCGCCCACCCCTCACCCCGCCACCCCCGCCGCCCATCTCCGACCACAACCACCCCCTCTCAATGGCCACCATTCTCGCCCTCATCGACCCCTCTCCCCTCAAGACAGAGAGGTCCCGATCTGTCTCATCTCCAACAACAAGACTACGTCAACAACCACCGCAGCAAGAACAAGAACAAGAACAAGAACAACAACTGCAACCACCCTCCTTGCTTCACCTGCGACTGCTTCCGGTGCTATATAAGCTACTGGGTCAGGCGGGACTCGACCCCGAATGGAAGTATCAAGGCCCATCGGCAGGCGATGACGATCTATTTCAAATGAGATAGCGACGATATTTATTCAAAGTGCCGATAAAAGTTGGATCAACTGCGGGGGATGAGATGACGATATTGTTAAGATTTTTTGGATGTGTTGACCGATATTGATGGTGAAATCATTAGAATTCAAACTCCAAAAGAATTCTGTTTGGGTCCTTATCTATTTCACCGCCCGAATCTCTCTCTTAGTTTTTCGACTTTTCGGTTCTTATCTTCGGCCTTTGACCAAGGATCAGTGCCTCCAATCTTCTTTATAACCTCATTCCAATATCTCTTCAAAATCACCCCGTCTTATCCCTTTCCTACTCGGAAAGAGTCTCATTCTAATTTTCTCTCAAAACCTCATCAATTTCCTCGAATCCAGTTTTATTTCCCCTTACCTCCCTTCTAAAATCTTTTGAACTTTCCTTTGTCTCACGGGATATACCAATTATCATGGATGACAACATGGTTTAGCTAGTAATTCAACCAGTTTTAGCCATGAATAACAAGGCATATATTGCGAAGAGATATGGTGTAAGTGCATACGTCATTGATGCTATCACCGTCTGAAATAGGATCTATTTAGGGGCTACAAATAGAACTCATAGTCAACTAGTTCACCATTCACCAAGAAGCTAGCTCTTTTCAAGCAAAGTAGATTAAAAATGCAATTCAGCTCAATCAAATAAGTAAAATTTATTCACAGCAAACTTTTGCTCCGCTTTTTTCTTGGTAAATAACTGATCTGATTAGAGTTCGTTTCTTTTTATCATCAATACAAGTATGCAAAGGAGATAACGATTTGCCCCAACTCAAATGTTTTTATATAAATAAATTCCTATACTTTTTTGTATATTGTCATAGGATGCAAATGAAAATCATGCCACATTTTCACTCATAGTTTTCCTATATCTCAATCCACTTATTTTGTATTTTTTCACGACATTTTTTCAAATTTCTTTTCCTATATCATATATGCCTACTAAATGAAAAGTGAGTACCCATCTAAAACTATTCATCAATGTATACATGGAATAAAATCTAGTCAATACGTTACTGTGCTGAAGTGTATAATAAACACGTCATCAAGGCATAGACATCGGGGAGAACCTAAACTATACTTTATTTGGGTTCCTAGGAATCGATTAAGAACTTACATAGGAAACATTGTTAAAGGAGAACAAAGATCCTCTGTTATAATTTCAACGTTCATTTTAGGGTAATATTGGAGGAAGGAACATGTGATAGTGATTCAAATACCAAAAAGTACCAATTACAGTAATTAAATATTAAACCACACTTTTATCTATAAGCTTAAGTTTTTAGAAAAATTGACAGTGGTTCCTCCAAATCTCACATGATAGTAGAGCTAGAGATCTTGAGTTCGAATCTTTCCAAGCCTTATTTGTCTCCCCTCAATATATTTATATGCTTAGTACTAGGCAAAAGACCAGACTAAGCGTAAAGGGAAATGTTAGAATAATTAATATTAAATCACCCCTTCATTTACAAGCTTAAGCTCTTAAAACAATTGATTGTGATTCCACAAAATCTCATGGTGCCCTTGATTAGGTTTCCAAAAGATATAAGAAAACTTCCTACTTCATGTAGGCCGTTGAGAACCATTTGAATCAAATTAATATATTAAGTAGAAGTATAATAAAGAAAGGAGGAAAGAGAAATCAAAAAGTAGATTCAACCTCGGCAAAATTTGAATGTTCTCCAATTCCATTTAGAAATAATATTATGAGAACAGAAATGTATCAAGGGCAAGATGTCACGCCCCGACTCTCGAGCTCGCGGCAACCCCATTACCTTGGTCGATTGAAAGCGACGTCCCAGGACCCATCCATGACCATTCATTTTAATCTTTCGTTAAGCGCAAGCGAAGACGAACCATCCCCATACAAACAAACAATCAAACAGGGGATAGAGGGATGAATAGCAAGAGCAACATCAACTACTCATTTATACATCTTTAATGGATTAACCAACGGAGGATCGTTTTCCAAATTAGAAGCCCGACAAAAAGGGCCGATCCATCCTCTAAGCCAAACCAAAAAGAACTAGGCTAATCCAACAGTACACAAAGAACCCTCGGGTTCAACACCACGGTCACTCGGACCCATCGGACTCAGTCTCTGTCGAGTCGATCACTGAAGGAGCGGGGCAGGATCCTCCATTGCGGGTACGCCATTCTAAGGACCTGAAAATGGTTAACCAAGACGGGTTGAGATAAAATCTCAGCGAGTTCTTCCCCTAAGCCCCGGTTAGTACGCCAACTCAACCCGGGGTATCTCTCCAAAATCACCCCTCACTCAACCCAACAACCCACAACCAGCAAACAGCAGGCCAAACAACAGACAGGGCAACCAACATAGCAATATTCGATTCGCATGCAACCTTACCCGTATGCCATACCCTGCACGTTCAATCTCATACGATTCAATTAAGGCACATGGCCGTTAGATGAAACAGTTCATCAATCACATGCGAATCGCGTCACAAGCGATCTCACCTGGCCATTGCCACATCCTGCACGACTGTCAACTCATGCGTGCGTACCATAAATCATCACGATCATCACGACACTAAGAGCATGCGAATAATCAGAGCATCTCACACAGCTTTCTCATGTCTCACACTCACACATGCTCCGATTATTACGACCCCTCCTCCTGGGCCACGGCACAACCTTATGGTTGGCGGTTCCCGGCTAAACCAGCTTCGTCCTCTTTACCTCGAGGCACGGCGACGTCAAGGGCTCACTCCCAAGACGGCATTCCCGAAGGAGCACAAGACTCGCCCACTACCGCAGTCCCGCTGCGACGAGGCCCGGGACCCGCCCCCATACCGCGATCCCACATAGAACCCCTCCCCGTCGGGCATCCGACCGAAGTCGGGCGACCCATCGCCACGGCACAACCCCATAGGGATTGGCGGTCTTCCGCAACGCCGGGTTCTCTCATTTAATGTGATCATGCAACACCTCATCAAGCAATCCATTTATATCTTTGCTCTATCGTGAATGCAACATCACTCATGCTCATGCGACATGCCATTTCGTATAACCCACGCAACATGTCATGCGATCTCACTTGACAATTTCCAAAATTCAATTCAACCAACACTCAATCACGCATTTCATCAATATTCACGAGCATAATTAACAATCGGCACTCCAATTAATCACAACAATCAAGAGCACATCAAAATAAGACTAAATTTAGCTTCTGGATGAACAGTGCCGTGAACAGTAATTAGTGAACAGTAATCAGTGAACAGTGATTAGTGAACAGTAATCCGTAAACAGTAATTTTGTGAACAGTGATTTTTCCGAAATTCAATTAATTAAAACATTTAATCCAGAAATTAAACAAAACATTAATTAAAACAATTAATCAATTCAATTAAATCAAATCATGCTTAATTAATCACAAAAATCACATAACCCTCATTTAAGCAATAATTAAGCACAATTAGCAAAATTAAGCTAATCTAATCCTAACCATCTATCTAACCACCTATCTTAGGGCTAATAAACTTAATTAAACTTCCTAAACCAAAATTAACACTAACTAACCAACCCTAAGCAAGTTTAGGCACTAAATAGGGATTAGGAGCTAAACTCACCCGTTGGCGCGGGCCGTTGACACGAACGCGGCGGCGGCGACGAACTCGACACCCGGGGACCTCCACCACGACGATCCAAGGCGGTCCCGGGGCTGGAACAGCAGCAACAAACTCGGAATACCCACTGCAACACTGAAAACTGCACTGCACAGGAGGAAAGAAGCTGACCGGAGTTGAACGGGCTGCCCGGAGCTCCGGTGAGCGGCGGGCCAGCGACCAACGGCACCTGGGGGTCGAGGGGGAACCACTTGTGGCTGGTATGGGCGGTGATTGGGTCGGAAAGGGAGGAAAATGGCCGAAACAGCAAAACAGAACAGCAGCAGGCGGTCAGAAAACGGTCCGGCGACAGCCGGCTTTCGGCCGGAATACGGGATGATCGGAAGCTCTTTCCGGCGATCGGCCGACGCTATTTGAACGGAAATTCTCTTCTGAACACAACGGCGGGTGGCACGAGACGAGATTCCAACGGGAAGGCAATGAACAACTCAGATTTCGGTGAAAGGTCAAACTGAAAAACAGAAGGAAGGAAGGAAAACCATGGGAGAGAGGTGCTGCGATTTTTGGAGAAGATGAAGAGGAGAGAGAGAGTGAAGTGAAGGCTGAAGGATAAGCCTTATCAAGGCCATCAATGCTTGCCCCACTTGCCAAACAATTGACCTCATCTTCTCTCTCTTCTTTTTGACTTTTCTTCAAAATATCCAAGGGCATTTTGGTCATTTCCACCTTGCATATTTCCCAATCTGTCCTTGGGCTGAAAATGAAGGGCGGGCCTAGGAAAAGGCCGGAAAATTAATAGGAATGTGCTCGGGAATTTATTGGGCTCAAATTGGCTCGAGGTTGAGATAACGGGCTAGGAAGGGTAAATGGTCGGTTTGGTCCAACGGACTTGCTCGTTGTCTCGGTCTTCCACGGTGGCCGTCCCACCTTGGGCGTAAGGCCCTCACTGTTTTTGCCCGGCCCACGTCCTCATAGGCTCGGGTTCTCGGTCCAAAAGTCCATTTTCCAATACTCGGCTCAGCCGGCACTGTCGACTGACTAAGAAGCATCGTCCAAAAGTCCTTCTCGAACGTTCCCGAAAATTCGAAGTCCAATATTGGATTCTCGTACCATGTCAATTTCGCCCGAATGCCATTTTGGTACTACTCGGGCGACAGGGCGGCTTTGAGGATTCACGCGTAACCGACTCGTGCCAATTCACGTTCAAGACTTCTCGACACATGGACGTCCTTGACTGCATGAAATTGCGAAGGATCGATTCTTATTTCAAAGTACACGATTACCAAGATCGACATAGGGTCGTTCGCGGGCTCGATAACAGTAAACGGAATCACCCGTCGTCCCATTATACTTTGTCCGCGAATCGACTTCTATTCGTCCCTGGAATCGGCCTGCATGACTACAGGATCGTCCTTACGCAAGTCTCACGGTCGAGTCGTTTTCCCCGTGTCAAGTTCTTTAGTCGCACGAGTTCTATCCTCATTAGCCTTTCCCCTCAAGGTCGCATCTCGGGAGTGATCAGTTCCGAGTGAGATCAACCAACAATGCATCGACGAAATTCACGTTCATTCCTTCCTCAAAAGGGCTCGAATTTCAGGATGTTACAACTCTTCCCCTCTTATAAAAATTTCGTCCTCGAAATTTGCTGCTACTAACAAGTCCTCAAAAAAATGGGGGTGCTGATGCTTCATTACTTCTTCACTTTCTAGTGTAGCTTCCTCTGTTCCGTGATACTGTCAGATCACCTTAACTAAGGCGATAGTCTTGTTTCGAAGTACTTGCTCCTTACGATCCTCTATTCGTATCGGCCTTCTCCACGTACGACATCCCGTCGTCTACATCCAATTCCTCAAAATTCAAAACATGAGTCAAGTCCGGCTCATACTTTCTCAACATAGACACGTGGAAAACATCATGTACTTGAGCAAGTTTCGGTGGCAACGCAAGACGATACGCTAAAACCTTGATCCTTTCCAAAATTTCAAAGGGTCCAACGTGCCTCGGACTTAACTTTCCTTTCTTGCCAAATCTGGAAATTCTCATCATCGGCGATACTTTCAGAAACACATGATCACCCATCTTAAACTCCAACGGTCTACGACGCTTATCTGCATAACTCTTCTGATGACTCTGAGCGGTCTTTAATCTGTCTCTGATAATCTGAACTGCATTCAATAACTGCTAAACCAATTTTTGAACCAGCAATTCCCAATTCTCTGACCTCGTTCTATAGACAGGAGTTTCACAAACTTGACCATATTTCTGCTATATCACTCCAATAAAATCTAATCCCACAAGCACTCTCTTTTTGCATAGTGCGTAGTTTAGTTCATTTCTGCCCCTTTCGACATCCTAGAAGCCTGCCAGGAGTCGCTCCTTGCTCAGGCACTTTGGCCCCGGCGACCACTCCCCGCCCTCGTCGGATCAGTCGTTACAGGCATCTTCGAACTGCACCACTACTAGCAAAAGTCCCTTTTTTTTTTTATATGCACCATCTCATAGAGGTATTATCCGCTTTGGCCTGTCCCATACCAAGCCTCACAGTTTTAACCTCGTCTGAGCACCTCAAAGTGCGAAACTTTCTCCAACTCGTCAACCCATGAGCTCATTTCCATGAGGTCACTTATCGACACTTGAAATCTGATTCACTAAATTTCCATTGAATCACTGTCCGAATTCCACAAACTATCTATTTTTCTTTCAACATTCCTTTCACGTCCATTTAATAACCAAACCAAGAATTCGCCTCAATCACTTGAAAATTAGTGCAAACCAAATGTCATTTATCGCACTAAAGGCTTTCGGATACCTCTTCAAATCCTTTCTGATACCTCGAGAAGAAATCATCGATAATGCTATTTCCTCACTCATCCATCTAGCATCAAGGGATAATTAATTCTTAATCCACCGAAGACAAAAATCCATTCCTCAAATCCCTATCTTAATTATCTCCTGAAATAATCCACCTTGGTAAATTCATATCTTAAATGAATCTAAGACTTCCGAGCAATAAATCATCCACCGTAATTCTTATCAAAGATCATCACCATTTAATAGATCATCTCTTATGATCCCATACCTACAACTCCTCAAATCATCAAGATAAAACTTATTTGACTTCCATTAAATCCAATAACCTCAATTGTCGTGACGCGTAAGCAACCAATCTTCTTTGTTGCCTTACCGCGCAGTCAAATCCCTTATACGACACCTCACTGCAAATCTTGTATTATCCAATAATAGACTAAATCCTCAAAACGGGTGCAAGTAATCGCTTATACTTAAGCTCTTAAAAATTTCACTTATTCGTCCATTCAAATTCTTACGTCCTTCATTAACCTTCATGTCAGAGGTGTAGCTATCGTAGAGAACCTTTCTACGAATCGTCTGTAATAATCCATCTGACTTAGAAAACTTCGAACTTCTGTCACCGTCATAAGTCTCCGCAATTCATGACTGCCTTGATCTTAGCGGATCCATAGAAATTCCTTCGTCCAAAATCATACAATAACAAAAGCAACGCGAGTAAACCCAAACTCGCACGTATTAAACTTGGCATACTGTTTATGCTCTCAAATGGTCTATAGCACCACCCTCAAGTGCTATTCGCGTTCCTCTAATTTCCTTGAATATTCCAATATATCGCTCATGAACGCAATTACAATTTGCTCCAAATACACCTTAATCACTCAATCCATCGAATCCATAAAAGCAACTGGCGTATTAGTTAATCCAAATGGCGGCACGGTAATCTCGTAGTGACCAAATCGCACACAATATGTCGTCTTTAGTTTATCCTCCTTTTTAATCCTCAACTACTGATAGCCCGTCCTTGGGTCTATCTTGGAACACATTGAAGCTCCTTAAAATGGGTCAAACAAGTCATCCATCCTTGGTAATGGATACTTGCTTATGACCGTCCCTTGGTTGAGCTACTGATAAGCGATGCATAAGTGCAATGATCTATCCTTGATTCTCCAACTAACCAATTAACTTCAGTTGTCCAATAACCTTAGCAACCTTCGTCCAATAAACGAGTTACTTCCAACGACGAATTTCAAAGGGGTCGAGGGTCCTCCTCGACTTCCCACAAACTCAAAACTATCACCCACTACTAGGTTAAACTAAATTGTCTTTCCATGACAATCCACTTTCTATTGGGTGGGATGAGATTCCTTCTCCCCATCATTGGTCCCTTTTCAAATCGATGATTGTCTTTATTAGGCACGAACCGCGAGCCAGATGCGATTGCCCTCTCTATCATATCCTTCTCTAACATCTGGGCCCTTTCATACATCTCATCAAAGCTCTTTAAATTCAAGGGCACTAGTTGGGCTTTCAATTCCGGCTTCAAGCCATCCCTGAACCGTCTCGCCCTATCCAAGGGTCCTCCACTAATCTCGGTACATACTAGGCCAACTCAGCGAACTTCGCCTTATACTGATCCACTGAAATCTGATTCTGACGAAACTGTTGGAACTCTGCCATCTTTGACTCTCTCGCACTGTCCAATAAGTACTATCCAATGAAAGCTTCACGAAAGACACCCCAAGTCTGAGTTGTGCCTTCAGGGAACACTCTTCCTTGAGTGGCTTCCCATCATGTACTTGACATTTCCTTGAATCGATAAACCGCCAAAAGCACTCGTCTTCCTCTCGAACACCTCAACACAGAATAGCCCTCTCGAAATCCCTTATCCAAAGGGTCGCAGCCTTCGAGTCGCCCACGCCAATGAACCTCGGTGGCTTCAATATCGAACTGCTCTACCGGCCCTAGGCATCGGTCTCTCTCGGGGCCTCTCCTCTCACTAGGGGAACCACAAGGACCACAGCAAAAGCACATAGCTTGCTGTCCTAACAAGGTCTCTAGCGCCGGCGGATCCCGTCTAACCTAGGATCTCGCCGCACGCTACCTCTAGCAGATCGGTCGACCAAACACCGCCCTACGCCTGTGGGGTCGATCGCTCGATTGCTCATCACTCGACTATGAGCAACCCGCCACCACACGAAACCACAAAAGCAATCACAAGCACGTAATATAAAAGCCATCCCTATCTCACTATCCCAAAATCCCGCGCACCTTATCACTCCAAGTCTCGACCTCGCTCGATACCAAAACCGACGGGGTTGTCACGCCCGACTCTCGAGCTCGCGGCAACCCCATTACCTTGGTCGATTGAAAGCGACGTCCCGGACCCATCCATGACCATTCATTTTAATCTTTCGTTAGCGCAAGCGAAGACGAACCATCCCCGCATACAAACAAACAATCAAACAGGGGATAGAGGGATGAATAGCAAGAGCAACATCAACTACTCATTTATACATCTTTAATGGATTAACCAACGGAGGATCGTTTTCCAAATTAGAAGCCCGACAAAAAGGGCCGATCCATCCTCTAAGCCAAACCAAAAAGAACTAGGCTAATCCAACAGTACACAAAGAACCCTCGGGTTCAACACCACGGTCACTCGGACCCATCGGACTCGCCTCGTCGAGTCGATCACCGAAGGAGCGGGGCAGATCCTCCATTGCGGGTACGCCATTCTAAGGACCTGAAAATGGTTAACCAAGACGGGTTGAGATAAAATCTCGGCGAGTTCTTCCCCTAAGCCCCGGTTAGTACGCCAACTCAACCCGGGTATCTCTCCAAAATCACCCCTCACTCAACCCAACAACCCACAACCAAAAAACAAAAAAAGCCAAACAACGAAACGGGGCAACCAACATAGCAATATTCGATTCGCATGCAACCTTACCCGGTATGCCATACCCACGTTCAATCTCATACGATTCAATCAAGGCACATGGCCGTTAGATGAAACAGTTCATCAATCACATGCGAATCGCGTCACAAGCGATCTCACCTGGCCATTGCCACATCCTGCACGACTGTCAACTCATGCGTGCGTACCATAAATCATCACGATCATCACGACACTAAGAGCATGCGAATAATCAGAGCATCTCACACAACTTTCTCATGTCTCACACTCACACATGCTCCGATTATTACGACCCTCCTCCGGGCCACGGCACAACCTTATGGTTGGCGGTTCTCGGCTAAACCAGCTTCGTCCTCTTTACCTCGAGGCACGGCGACGTCAAGGGCTCACTCCCAAGACGGCATTCCCGAAGGAGCACAAGACTCGCCCACTACCGCAGCCCCGCTGCGACGGAGGCCCGGGACCCGCCCCCATACCGCGATCCCACATAGAACCCCTCCCCGTCGCATCCGACCGAAGTCGGGCGACCCACGCCACGGCACAACCCCATAGGGATTGGCGGTCTTCCGGCAACGCCGGGTTCTCTCATTTAATGTGATCATGCAACACCTCATCAAGCAATCCATTTATATCTTTGCTCTATCGTGAATGCAACATCACTCATGCTCATGCGACATGCCATTTCAGATAACCCACGCAACATGTCATGCGATCTCACTTGACAATTTCCAAAATTCAATTCAACCAACACTCAATCACGCATTTCATCAATATTCACGAGCATAATTAACAATCGGCACTCCAATTAATCACAACAATCAAGAGCACATCAAAATAAGACTAAATTTAGCTTCTGGATGAACAGTGCCGTGAACAGAATTAGTGAACGAAGTCGGTGAACAAAGTGATTAGTGAACAGTAATCCGTAAACAGTAATTTTGTGAACAGTGATTTTTCCGAAATTCAATTAATTAAAACATTTAATCCAGAAATTAAACAAAACATTAATTAAAACAATTAATCAATTCAATTAAATCAAATCATGCTTAATTAATCACAAAAATCACATAACCCTCATTTAAGCAATAATTAAGCACAATTAGCAAAATTAAGCTAATCTAATCCTAACCATCTATCTAACCACCTATCTTAGGGCTAATAAACTTAATTAAACTTCCTAAACCAAAATTAACACTAACTAACCAACCCTAAGCAAGTTTAGGCACTAAATAGGGATTAGGAGCTAAACTCACCCGTTAAGCGGGCCGTTGACACGAACGCGGCGGCGGCGACGAACCCGACACCCGGGGACCTCCACCACGACGATCCAAGGCGGTCCCGGGGCTGGAACAGCAGCAACAAACTCGGAATACCCACTGCAACACTGAAAACTGCACTGCACAGGAGGAAAGAAGCTGACCGGAGTTGAACGGGCTGCCCGGAGCTCCGGTGAGCGGCGGGCCAGCGACCAACGGCACCTGGGGGTCGAGGGGGAACCACTTGTGGCTGGTATGGGCGGTGATTGGGTCGGAAAGGGAGGAAAATGGCCGAAACAGCAAAACAGAACAGCAGCAGGCGGTCAGAAAACGGTCCGGCGACAGCCGGCTTTCGGCCGGAATACGGGATGATCGGAAGCTCTTTCCGGCGATCGGCCGACGCTATTTGAACGGAAATTCTCTTCTGAACACAACGGCGGGTGGCACGAGACGAGATTCCAACGGGAAGGCAATGAACAACTCAGATTTCGGTGAAAGGTCAAACTGAAAAACAGAAGGAAGGAAGGAAAACCATGGGAGAGAGGTGCTGCGATTTTTGGAGAAGATGAAGAGGAGAGAGAGAGTGAAGTGAAGGCTGAAGGATAAGCCTTATCAAGGCCATCAATGCTTGCCCCACTTGCCAAACAATTGACCTCATCTTCTCTCTCTTCTTTTTGACTTTTCTTCAAAATATCCAAGGGCATTTTGGTCATTTCCACCTTGCATATTTCCCAATCTGTCCTTGGGCTGAAAATGAAGGGCGGGCCTAGGAAAAAGGCCGGAAAATTAATAGGAATGTGCTCGGGAATTTATTGGGCTCAAATTGGCTCAGGTTGAGATAACGGGCTAGGAAGGGTAAATGGTCGGTTTGGTCCAACGGACTTGCTCGTTGTCTCGGTCTTCCACGGTGGCCGTCCCACCTTGGGCGTAAGGCCCTCACTGTTTTTGCCCGGCCCACGTCCTCATAGGCTCGGGTTCTCGGTCCAAAAGTCCATTTTCCAATTACTCGGCTCAGCCGGCACTGTCGACTGACTAAGAAGCATCGTCCAAAAGTCCTTCTCGAACGTTCCCGAAAATTCGAAGTCCAATATTGGATTCTCGTACCATGTCAATTTCGCCCGAATGCCATTTTGGTACTACTCAGACTGACAGGCGGCTTTGAGGATTCACGCGTAACCGACTCGTGCCAATTCACGTTCAAGACTTCTCGACACATGGACGTCCTTGACGCATGAAATTGCGAATGATCGATTCTTATTTCAAAGTACACGATTACCAAGATCGACATAGGGTCGTTCGCGGGCTCGATAACGCAAACGGAATCACCCGTCGTCCCATTATACTTTGTCCGCGAATCGACTTCTATTCGTCCCCGGAATCGGCCTGCATGACTACGGGATCGTCCTTACGCAAGTCTCACGGTCCGAGTCGTTTTCCCGTGTCAAGTTCTTTAGTCGCACGAGTTCTATCCTCATTAGCCTTTCCCCTCAAGGTCAGTATCTCAGGAGTGATCAGTTCCGAGTGAGATCAACCAACAATGCATCGACGAAATTCACGTTCATTCCTTCCTCAAAAGGGCTCGAATTTCAGGATGTTACACAAGAAGTTCGTGCAAAATATTTTAATGAAATACTTTAAATTGAATTCAATTCAATTCAAAATATCCCTAAATATTAGTTTATTATTTTACTTCTTTTTATTTCTTTTTTCCTTCCTTCTTTCGTAGAAAGTAGAAGAATTGGTTGAATAAAGAACGCAAAAGTGATTCATGGCAAAGGGTAAAGATGTTTGAGTAAAGGTTATTTTAGAATGTACCAACTATGTTCAAAACGGTCTAGATAAGGAATCAAGGGGCGCTTTCAAATATACTTTTTTACAATTCCCTAAATCGAAATATCATAATCTTTTTTCCTATTCATGTAGATCACATATACGTTATTTGTCTCTTTTTATCTTATCTAAGTATATTATTTTGTGTTACACATACATTACCAGAACACAATCGGAGCCCCTAATCAAATCATTTATGAAAGAAAATGAGTAAGCTTTTCTACATATCATAAACGGAATGACACCCAAGTGTCAAAACTTGGCATGGATGGACACATAAGTGCTAAAACTTCCAAAAAATATATTTAAATGTCTTGAAAATTGGATAGTTAAATGCCAACTCTGGTGAGCCTTACAAAAAAATCCGACATGGCATTACTTTATTAATAAAACCGGTCTACGTGGCTTGCCGGTATGTCCACTTAGCATTCTTGTCCCAAAATGACGTTAGTTTGCCTCCAAATTCAATTTTTAATATAAATATTAATTTAATTTAATTAAAAACTAAATTAAAAAAAAGGCAACAAATCGACAAGGGTCTACATGGCCCTTACCGTTGCTGCCCCACCATTGCCAAAAAGGGCCTCCGATAATGGGCAAGGGCCGGCCACGGTGGTAGAGGCTTGGCCAGTGGCGGGTTGTAACATCCCGAATTTCGGTAAGCCCGAATTATTGGAAAAGGATTCAATGGGCCGAGTTTTGGAGCCAAATATTTGGAATTTGTGCTTCAAGGGCAAATAGACCAAATTGCCCTTTCTAGAAGCTTTTTAGGATTTTGTATTGTTTTCTTTTTCTTTTTCTTTTTCTTTTCTTTCTTCCCATCCCCTCCACACGTTTCTCTCTCCACTCCCTTTTCTCTCTCTTCCCCGCGTTTTCTTCCCCTTGTCGACACCACTTGCCCACCTTATCTTTCTTTTTCCCTTTGACCGGTCTTCTCTCTCTCTTCTCTCTCTCTCTCTCTCTCTCTCTCCTTTTCTTCTCCAAAGACGTTCGACAACCCCCATTCCCAGCAACTTCTTCTTCTTCCTTTCTTCTTCTTCTCTGCTGGTTGACGCCGCTTGCTGCCGCCGCCGCCATCATCGATCGCCACCGCAGCACCGCAGCTCCGCCACCGCCTCGCCCGCCTTCGCCGGTCGCCGGTGAGCTGCGTTTGCTGGCCTTGGGCTGAACCAAGACCACCCCCAGCTTTCTGTCTTCGTCTCTTCCTCCTCTGTCCGCCGCTGCAACGCCGGCCAGCGGACCGCCTGGACGCCGGAGCAGCTTGCTGCTGCCTCGCCGTCACTCGGCCACCACCGTCCGTCGCCCGACCGCCCCAGCTCAAGCCACCACCGCCTCCGCTCGTCTCTCTCTCTGTTCGGGTTGGAGCGGGATGGCCACCCTCGCCGTTCGGCCGCCGCCGCGCCGCCGTCCGGCCGCTCGAGACCGGGCTTTGGGGCCATCCGGAGCTGTCCCAGGCGGCCGCCACCGTCGCTTGCTCTCTCTCCCCGGCTCCTCGGCCGTGACCGGGAGAAGCGGCCAGCAGCTTCGCCGCTGCCCGCCGCCGCCGGTCACCGCCGTAGGCCCGTCGGGGACCGTCTTGAGCTCCGCCGCGCCGGAGCCACCCCCAACTCCGTCGCCATCCCCGAGCTAGCTGGACCGCCTCTTCTCTCCCTCTTCCGGTGCTGTCCAGCCATCGTCGGAGCTGTCGCCGCCTCGCCGGAGCTGTTGGCCGCCGTCCGGAGTCACCGAACCGCCCGCCAGCCGACCTTAGACCACCGCAGCCGCTGGTCCCTGCGTTTCTCGGCTTTTTGCCGCGCGAACAGCCGCCCTCGGCCGAGATCCGGCCCCGGGCCGCCTCGTCCCGACGTGCCGGGGAGTTCCCGTGCGTCCCCCTCGTCGCCGCCGTCGCGCTCGTGTCGTCGGAATCGCTAAACCGTGAGTCGATTTCCTAATCCCTTAGTTAGGGGTTAATCTTGCTTAGGAATAGTTTAATTAGTTTAATTATTGATTAGTATTTTGGATAATGATTATTAGTGTTCTAATATGATTGATGAAGCTTGTTTAGTGTTAATATTAATAAATATTATTATTATTATTTTTGGAATAAATAATAATTATTTATTATTTTCGGAATTATTTATTAATTAAATTAATTTATAATTTCGAATTATTAATAGTAATGTTGTTATTACTATTCATTGCTGAAAATTAATTATTTTTGGAGAAAATAATTAATTGTGATTATTTATTGGAAATGGTTTTAATTGAGTAATTTTGGGGAAAATTACTATGGTCTATTTTTCCAAAGTCAATAGTATTTATATACTATATTATTTAAAGAATGATTTTATTAAATGAAAGTATTTGGGTTGGATAATTAATTATGGGATTGGAAAATAAAAATAAGTATTTTGTGGGACTCGAATTATTTTAACGGAACAATCGACTATAGTATTATATGCTTATTAAATGAGTATCTTTAAGTATAATTATATTTTATACTTATTTTGGGATAGTTGAGTATTATTGGGGAATAATTGATTGTTGTAGTCGTGAGGACACGTATTTATTTATTATTGAATATTGAGACGTATTTACTTATTATTGAATATTGAGATGTGTGGTTGGGCACCGTAATTATTGAGGTACATACAAGTGTTGTGATGTTTAATAGTCGGAATTGATTGTCAGACTGTGACTTGAACTACTGGTTTTGCAAGTTTCGTAAGCGATTGAAATGCTGCTATTGTGCGTGATTGCTGGACACTATTGCATTTCATTATACGTGTGCCAACTGCAAAAGCATGTTTGCGTGAGCACGAACTATATGTGCATTCACGACCGAGCAAAGAAATGAACAGATTGTTTGATGATGTGTTGCATGGTCACATTAAGAGGAGAGCCCGGCGCTGCCGGTAGACCGCCAATCCTTATGGGGTTGCCGCGTGCTCGAGGGTCGGGGCGTGACACTGGTGACCTTAGCCGACTGCCGGTGAGGGCTTGCACCCTCGCACAAGTTTGAGATGAGGGGTTGCAACCCTACCCCAGATTAGGCAAGGGACATTGTCCCTCACCTAGAGGAGCCAAGGATGTCATTTTGATCCAAATTTGATTTTTAATATGAATATTAATTAAATTAAATTTAAAGAAAGGTAGCAAATCAGTGAGAGTCTCCATAGCCCTTGCCGTCGTTGCTCCACCGTTGTTGGAAAGGGTCGATGACACTAGCTGACAACATTAGCCCCTGTGAGCGAGGGTCGGGTTAGCGACCCTCGCTCAATCTGGGGGAGGGCTGCAAACCCTTGCCCCAAATTTGGGCGAAGGCATGGAGGCCCTTGCTTGTGGTTGGCCAAGATCGTTAGCCGCTGGCCAAGGCTCAGTGACCTCAATCGACCCTTGCCCTGCCATTGCCGCCTCACCCCATCATTGCCTACCCTTTCTATTGATGGTAGGGCCACGGTGGCAAGGGCTGTGGAGGCCCTTATTGATTTGTTGCCTTTTTTTAAGCTTAGTTTTTAAATTTAATTTATTTAATATTTATATTAAAATCATGTTGGTCGAAAATTCTTGCCATTGGCACTTAAATGTTCATTTGTTTTTTGATTTTGGCACTTAAGTGCACATTTGAAAAGTTTTAAAACTTATGTGTCTAACCGTGCCAAGTTTTGGCACTTGAGGTATCATTCTTTCCGTATATCATCATAAGATAAAATGGAAGATCACTTGCTTTTTGCTCATAATTTTTCCATATCTCCACTTGTCACGCCCCGAACCCCGAGCACGCGACAACCCCTTCTCTTGGTCGATTGAAGGCGACGTCCCATGACTCGTCGACGACCATTCATTTTAATCTTTCGTTATGCGCAAGCGGAAGACGAACAATCCCCAGTCCAACAAACAATCAATCAATCAATCAGGGATAGAGGGATGAACAACAAGAACAACCATCACTACTCATTTATACAATTTACTAGATTAACCAATGGAGGATCATTTTCCGATTTACAAGCCCGACAACAGGGGCCGATCCATCCTCTAAGCCAAACCAAAAAGGAACTAGGCTAGGCTAATCCAGCGGTACAAAATGAACCCTCGGGTTCAACACCACGGTCACTCGGACCCATCGGACTCGACTCCGTCGGGTTGATCACGGTGGAGTGGGGGCGGGATTCTCCATTGTGGGTGCGCCATTCTAAAGGCCTGAAAAATGTTAACCACGACGGGTTGAGATAAAATCTCGGCGAGTTCTTCCCCTAAGCCCCTAAGGTTAGTACACCAACTCAACCTGGGGTATCTCTCCGAACCACCCCTCACTCAACCCAACCACAAACAACCAGCAATCAACAATAAAACATCAAGCGGGGTCGCCAACAATCAAAAGTCGGTTCGCATGCAACCTTACCCGGTATGCCATACCCCGCACGTTAAACGTCGCACAATACACGCAATGCACATGGCCGTTAGATGATGTAGTTCATCAATCACATGCGAGTCGCATCACAAGCGATCTCACCTGGCCATTGCCACACCCTGCACGTTATCAATTCATGCGTGCGTGCCATAAATGATGTGATCATCTCATGCATAATCGAAACCAATGATGCCATGTTTTCTCATGCACTCTCGCATCCACACGTGTTCCGATTATTACTGCCCCACAGGGCTACAACCAAGGCGCAACGGCGCTACGGCGCCCTTCCTCCGCAGAGGCGCAACCGTGCCCTTCCGTGCCCAAAAAAACGTCAAGGGATACTCTCCCGAGACCGCATGCCCAATGAACGTCAAGGGATACTCTCCCAAGACCGCATGCCCAATGAACGTCAAGGGATACTCTCTCGAGACGGCATGCCCACAGAACGTCAAGGGATACTCTCCCGAGACGGCGGTTTCAACTTAGTGATCATGCAAGCATACCATCACAATCCACTTATTATCTTTGAGCATTAGCCAATGCACACATGCTTGCATATGAAACCTCAAATCGTTTCTCACAAAAGCGGTCCATTTCCGGTGTCTCTCGGACAAACCATTTCTCCCACCTTTCTCATAAAAGCGGTCCATTTACGGTATCCCTCGGACAAACCATTTTCTTTCTTTTGTAAAAATCACACGATTCATGCGAATGTTCATGCCACGACACATCAAATTCACTTCATATGATCAAGGCACATGAAATTATGCACAATTTCAATTCCGGATGAACAAAGGTGCACGTGAACGATGTCGTGAATGATTGCACGTGAACAGAAATTTCCGAATTTAAATAATTAAATCATTTAATTCATAAATCATATAATTTAATCAATAAATGCAGAAATTAAATAAATCAATCAATTAATACAATTAATCAATTTAATCAAGCAAAGCATGCTTAATTAGCACATAATACATAACTAAGCATAATTAAACAAGATTAAGCTAATCTAATATTAACCCTTAATCTAACCACCTATCTTAGGGCTAATGCACTTAATTAAACATCTTAATCCAACAATAACACTAATTAACCCAACCCTAAGCAAGTTTAGGCACTAAATAGGGTTTAGGAGCTAAACTCACCCGTTAAGCGGGCCGGCGACACGGGCGCGGTGGCGGTGATGAACCCGACACCCAGAGACTTCTCCCACGACACTCCAAGGCGGTCCCAAGCTCAACACAGCAGCAACAACTTCGGATGCCCCACTGAACTTCACAAAACAGCACTGCAGGAGGAGGAGGTTGCTGGTCGGAGCAAAAACAGCTGGCGGAGCTCCGGCGAGCTCGTGGCTGGTGACCGGAGGCTCCTGGGGGTCGAGGGGGAGTTGTGTGTGGCTGGTGTGGGCATTGGGTAGGCCAAAAATGGAGAGAAACGGAAGAAAAACCGAAGCTGCACAGGAGGCACTGCACAGTGACGGTCGGAGGACCGCCGACTTCAGGCGGCCGTACGGGACGGAAGACAGCTCCGTTCGGCGATCGGCCACCGTGAACAGTACGGAATTTATGTTCTGAACATTTTGATAGGTGGCACGGCCCGAGATTCCACCGGGAAAGCAACGAACAACTCCAATTTCGGTGAGAGGTCAGAAACTGAAACTGCAGGAAAGCAAGGGAAGCAAGGGGAGAGAGGGCTGCGATTTTGGAGAAGATGAAGAGGAGAGAGAGAGTGAAGTGAAGGCTGAAGGATAAGCCTTATCAAGGCCATCAATGCTTGCCCCACTTGCCAAACAATTGACCTCATCTTCTCTCTTCTTTTTTTGACTTTTCTTCAAAATATCCAAGGGCATTTTGGTCATTTCCACCTTGCACATTTCCCAATCTGTCCTTGGGCTGAAAATGAAGGGCGGGCCTAGGAAAAAGGCCGTAAAATTAATAGGAATGGGTTCGGGAATTTGTTGGGCTCGAAACGGCTCAAGATTAGACAACAGGCTCGGGAGGGTAAATTGTCGGTTTGGCCCAACGGGCTCACTTGCTTGCATCGGGCCTTCTATGGCGGCTGTCCCACCTTGGGTGTGAGGCCCACATTGATCTTTCCCGGCCCACGTCCTCGTAGGCTCGATTCCTCGGTCCCGTAAATCCCTTTTCCAAATACTGCTCCACCTAAGACACAATTGTCATAGAAGCATCATCCAAAAGTCCGTCCCGGACGTTCCCGAAAATTCGAAGTCCAATCTTGGATTCTCATGCCTCGTCAATTTCGCCCGAATGCCATTTTGGTACTACTCAAACCGACAAAGGCGGCTTCGAGGGTTCACGCGTAACCGACTCGTGCCAATTCACGTTCAAGACTTCGACACATGGACGTCCTTAACTACATGAAATTGCGAAGGATCGATTCTTATTTCTAAGTACACGATTATCAAGGATCGACATAGGGCCATTCGCGGTTCGATAACGTGAGACGGAATCACCCGTCGTCCCATTATTTTTGTCCGCGAATCGACTTCTAGTCGTCCCTAAAATCGCCTCGCATATCTACAGGATCGTCCTTACGCAAGTCTCACGGTCGAGTCGTTTTCCTGTGTCAAGTTCTTTAGTCGCACGAGTTCTGTCCTCATTAGCATTTCCTTCAAAGTCGGTATCTCGGGAGTGATCGGTTAAGTGAGATCAACCAATAATGCACTGGCGAAATTAACGTTCAGTCCTCTCTCAGAGGGCTCGAATTTCAGGACGTCACACCACTCTCCCTATATGAAATATGGTTCATGATATTCTTTTCCTTAAAATATTTGTTATTCTAACCTTTTTAACTCAAGGAGTGGCTCAAGTCCTAGAGCCTATAAAGAGAAGCTCATGTTCACCGCGTTCATCATTGATCAAAGAAGAAATGGCCCTTCTCAAGCAAAGTGGGTTAAAGATGCCATTCTGCTTGATTAGTGCTCTATTAGGAATTTTTTTCCCACAATAAAATTTTCCTCCAATTATTATATAGGAAGCGTATGAATGGTAATATTTTTGTTCCTAGAAATAATTTATGTTCAGAAATAGTTTTGTTTATTTTTATTCCCTAGATAGTTTTTGAGTAGAAAAACGTGTTTGGTAAATATACAAAATTTCTATTCCCAAAATAGAAAAAGAATATAAATGCATATGGTACAACTCTAAAAAAAAAATTCCCAAATTTTTTTCATTTAATTATAAAAATGTCCATAGAGACTTAGTAATTTATATTTGGATAAAACTGGACATTAATCAAGATATTCTAAGATGGACTTAAAAAATTTTAACGTAATAATTAATCAAAAATGGATGATTGAAAATGGTAGCATAGAGTCTAACTAGTTTGTAACTCACACTAATGAGAATGTTTAAATAAATAGGTGCATAGACCTTTTGAGCATTTTTAGTTGCAAGAAAAAAAAGCGAATGTAGCCTGGTGGATTAGATAAGGACGAAACAACTAAGCATGGACGTGATCCTAAAGTTGATGTGATTATTTACACAAACTCATTAAACCTTCAAGTAAATGACATCAAAAATCCATGGAGCATAAGCTTATTTTACTACTATGAACACAAGGAAAAAAAAATGATGCAAAATTTTTTTTTAGAGCCATCTAATTTTCTATTAAAACACAAATTCAGATGATATTAAAGGATGTTTCCAATAGAATCTTAAGGGAAAAAGACATCTTCTCTCAACATAGTCACTAAGCTACCACGACCTAGCAATGTTTCCAAAAGAAAACTGCCTTGAAAAATCCATATGGTAACACCCTAAAAGCCTATTCAATTTTAAATTCAATTTTCATCAAAAGATTCACATTTTTTATGCTATACTAATTCTATACTAGAATTAACCCTAAGATCTAGGGGTGAGCATGATCCGGGTTGAGTCGGTCCACTCCCTAATCTTGGGACAAACCCGCACAGTGTTGGTTCTTAATTTTTGGGACCGAGGACCAATCCTATTGAGCTTGGAACCAAGGACCGAACCGATCCAATGGGTTCTGTCCAATTCCAAGGTCTACCCGAGACCAACCAATAATTTTTCTGTTTCATTTTGTGTATTCATTGAAAAGGCAAACCTACTATTTCAAATTACAAATTCATCAATAATGTGACATTGAGCAACCAAATTATAAATACTAGTATATATTTAACAAATTTATGATAGGGCAATAATAAAAATATCACACTTACTTAAAGCAAGAAACCATAAAAGCAATTAAGACTGCTTATAGAGCCGCGAGAGGAGTATTGCTCATTAGCAAAGCGGGTTTCTAATTAGGGCTTTGTTTCCTTTTGATTTACTTGGTGACGAGTGAGGTTAGTGAAGAGAGGCAAGCGGCACAAGCATCGAGCAGCAAGCGGGGCAAGCATCAAGCGTTGAGCAATAAGTAGCTAGAGGCGAGCAGGATGAGCGTCAAGCAACAAGCAAGATGATCATTGAGTGTTGAGTGGTAAGCAACCAAAGGCGAGTAGGGCGAGGTTGCTCACAAGCAGAATTATTTTTATTTTTTTTTTACTCGGCAAATTGAAGACTAAACGGAAAAAGAAGAGAGAAGAAAATAATAGTACTGGAGAAGGAGGACATCATTTGAGTTAGGGTTTGCTATTCACAATAGATAAAAAAATTTATCATAAATAATATATTAGACATATAATATATTATATATCTAAAAATATATTATATATAAATATATATTTAATAGTCAAGGTTGGTCCGGGTTGGACCAATCCTAAATTCCCAAGATTGAGGACCAACCTGCATAATATTGGTCCTAAAATTTCAGGACTAAGGACTAACCCAGTCCCCCAGGAATTGGACCAAGACCGACAGGGTTGGTCTAAAATCTAATTTCTAATTTGTTTTCAAATTTTCTGATTCATTTATTTTTTTTACTTTTTTATTTGTAAAAAAGGCGACTTGGATCAGGTTAGGAGAGCGTGCTGGATGTGGATCTCACCTGAACCTTTATCAATTGTGAATAAATGAACATTAGGTTACATTGAGCTTGTTTCTCTTTTTGTTGCTAGAAACAAAAAAAAAAGGTACATTTTTTTTTTACTTCTTATTTTTGTTCCAAATTTATCTCCTAGCCACTGATCTATTCTAAGGAATATAAAAATTAATTGACGTACACAAATAAATTTCTATTTTTTAAGAAATAAAAGAATAGAAAAACAAAGAAATAGAAATATTACTAAATAGACTCTAAATTACTAATCCAATTAGAGTTCGTTCCTTTTGACAATATTGGTGCAACAATACAAAGGAGAGAACGGTATGCCGTAATCGAATGATTCAAGTCAAGAAAATCATTTAATTTTTTGTCCATCGAGATGGTGTAAAAAGGAAGATCGCACAACATGTGATTGATTTTGCTTTCAGCTCATTGTTCTTCCATATCTCATCCACTCCCCTTATGTAACATATTGTTCACGATATTCTTTGATAGCTTTTTCTGTAGATTACTTCTCCTGTAACCTTAATACGATAAGGACTGGCTCGAGGCGAACAAGAATGTGCCATTGACATATCTACAAAAGGGATAAGTATGTACCCATCTACATTTTTTCACTAATCGATACATGATATAAAATTAGAGGTGTCAAAATGAATCTTAAACCCATTTATGACATAAATGGGTCAATCAAATCTTAAAGAGGCTATTTAAATGGGTTTAAAAATTGAAAGCTTAGAATAAAGAGAAAATACCACCAAAAACCCTAAATTATGCTACTTATGATAATTTTACCCTGAATTTTTTTATGTCATAAAAAAACCCAAACTATGCCATTTGTGACCATTTTACTTTTAATTATTTTTTGTGCCACCAAAAACCCCAAACTATACTGCTTAGGACAAATTTACTTTAAATTTTCGTTGAAGGGCATTTTCATCCTTTTCTATTTTCGTTTTTTCTTTTTCTTTTTTTTCCTTCTCCTTCCTTCCCTCTATTGCGACCTATTTTTTCCGTCCCGATGGGTGAAAGGAATTAATAAATAGGTTTAGGGGTATTGTCCAAAGGGTGGGTCCAGAATCCTCATTAGACATAGACTCTCCCAAGCCTACCCCGCGTGACATTGGGTGTTCATGAAAATTTTCAAATAAGGAGTTGCCACTAGCCTATTGAGATCGGTTAGAAACTAAACGAGGTATGGGAGTGTGCCTCACTTTCTACGTAACTAGAGAATCTATGGTTGAGGACTTGATTACACTAATTGATCAATTAATGCCCTTTCGGTACCTAATTTTGTTTATTTCAAAAAGATTTTTCAGGCAGTTTGGATTGATTTTAGAATTAACCAATAACATGGAAGATGATTATGCAGGTGCGCAATCATCAAAATAACAATCAGCAATTAAAGAAAACGTTAAATAAATTGCAGGAGATAATAACACATTGCATTAAGAGATAAATAAATGGCAATCCTAATTAAACTAAGGGGAAACCATAATCATCGCATCATAAGCGTGCAATCAAGGACAATTGTGTCCGAGGATAAAAACCCTAAAGTGAAACCGTAAGGGCATTGCTTCAATTTCACAATTTTAAACGATAATTTTCCGACACTTTTTAAGAGAAAATTGGTCCAAGAATTATTTTAGAGCTTTTAAACTCTAAAACAAACTTGGAATTTTCGGGATTTTTGAAAAAAAATTTCTTTTTTTTTTTTTTTTTTTTTGGAATTTTTAATATTTTAATATTTTTATAAATTTTCAAGATTCTGAATTTTCCATGAATTTTCTGAAATTTCGAATTTTTCATGATTTTTTAATATTTTAATATTTTATGTTAATATTTTATTTCTTTTTTTATAAAATAAAAGATAATTCGGACCGGGTCAAAAGACCCGGCCCTACTAAAGTGACCCGGACCCTATTGGTCCTGGTTAGTTAAACGAAATTGGGCCGGCCCCAAAGCCCACTCGAGAAAAGGCCCACGAAAATTGTTTTATAGAAAAAGCCCATTTCCAATTTCTGCTCTCGGACCAGCCATTTCTCCCCATGTCTGACGCGGGCCCAGGCAAGCTCTCGGCCCAGCCCTTGCCTCTTTCTAATTTTTAGCCTTTTGTCTTTCCGCTTTTTTTATTTTATTTTATTTCCTTTTAATCTTTTTTATTTTTATTTTTTGTTCTTGGTCGTCTTCTTCTTCACGTCTACATGCTCCCATGACCGCCCGACCGAAGCTCCTGCAGCTTCTTCGCCGGCCTACCTCCACGCACGACGAGCCCGTGTCGGCTTCTAGAGGGTCGCTAGTTCATCGTCCGGCGTTGGTCGTTCCGTCCGACCGACGCCGAGCACCGCCGGCCGCCGGTGACCATGAACGCCCTCCATCGCCGGAACCGAGGACGTCCCCACCCGACTCGACGCGGGCCACTCAAGAAAAATCGTCATAACATGAAGAAAAGCACGAAGGCAAGGGCAGATTCACAATACGCTAACATTCACGAAACTAAGCTACCGAGCACGGATCCGACGATAAAAAATTCTGAACTTCATTTAGGCACTTTAACAAACAGGGTATGCATTGTCGAAACAAATGATTTTTGACCCGAACAAGAATCGACTCGGGCTTAAGCTTCTAAACGAACATGCTGGTACGCACAAGGACGTAAATGGAGACGCGGCAGAGGCCGGGGCTCGCCCGAACTGGTCGGCGCGAACTCCGGCCCGACGCCTTGCAAAAACAGCGCAGAAAATGACCCTAAAAAAAAACTTACCTGGTTCGGGCGAGGCGTCACGGCGGGCGTCGGCTGACGAGCGGGCTCCGGCGGCGTCCAGACACACTTCTGGGTTTGTTCTCTCACCTCTGACTTCGCCCCGTCTCCTCGCTCCAGTCGCGACTAAACGCCGGCCGGCTTCAAGCACAAAGAGTGGAGGCACGGCGGCAGGTCGTGGATCACAGGTTAGGCGTAGCCGCCGGCAGTCTCTCACTCTCTTCCTCTGCTCTCTCTGTCTGTTCTTTCGTTCTCGGTCCCTCGGTCTCTCTCGGTCGCTCCGCTCCGGTTTCTCCCTCCAGCCCTCTCTCGGTTCTCACCTTTTTCTCTCTGGTTTTTTTTGTTTTTGTCCTCTCGTGACCCTTTTTCTTTCTCTCTTTCTGCTGCCTTTTTCTGCCTTTTTTCAGCTCTTGACTTCTGCTGCTCTAACTTGCTGCCTATTTCAGCTCTTGACTTCTGCTGCTCTGCTCTGCTTCTGCTGCTGGGTTGCTGCTGCTGCTTTTCTGTCCTACTTGCTGCAGAAGACCGCGCGTAGAGAGGAAACGGGCAAGAAGAAGGCCGACGGGTCGGGCTGGGAAAGGAAGAAAAAAAGGAAAGAAGAAGAATGGGCCAAGCCCGTGCGGAGGAAAAGAAGAAAAGAAAGGGGCCGGGCAGGCCCAGCCTTGGCTCGGACCCACAATGTTTTTTTCAATGTTTTTTTTAAAATTCGAATTTTAATTAATTTTTTTAATTAATTTTAAAACTAGTTATGCAAATGTTCCCAATGTCTATATGCAATGCCATTTTAATGAAAGAA
The DNA here is from genome assembly GCA_014182845.1 of Corymbia calophylla. NCBI lineage: Eukaryota > Viridiplantae > Streptophyta > Magnoliopsida > Myrtales > Myrtaceae > Corymbia > Corymbia calophylla. The sequence continues at coordinate 25,506,079 of CM024695.1, forward strand.
TTTTTTGTTAAGGGATTAGAAATTAATCTCTAATTTTCCAATGCAATTAATAAATGCTAAAACAAATCGCCAAGGGGAAGCCGGCGATGGCCGCCCTCGCCAACGTTGAAGTCGAGCTAAGGCTGCCACGTGCCCTAACGAGGGCGACCTTGCTCGACTTAGGCGAAGGTTGCCCTTGCCAAATTCAGCAAGGGTGACCCTCGCCTAGGTCGGGAGAGGCAAGGGCAACCCTCACCAGAGTCGAGTGAGGGCCGACTGAACCTCACCTGACCTAGGTGAGGACCTGACCTAGGTGAGGACCTGACCTAGGCGAGGGTCGCCCTCGCCAGACTCAAGTGAAGGTCGCCCTCACCAAATTCGACGATGGCAATCCTCACTTGGGTCAAACAAGGTGAGAGTGGCCCTCGCTAGCATCGGACGAGGGCCACCCAAGCTAGATCCTGTGAGGGCAACCCTCACCTGGGTCAGGCGAGGAGAGAGCGGCCCTCACCGGCGAGGGCGACCTTTGCCCGGAGTCAGGCGAGGGTTGCCATCCCCCGTCTAGGTGAGAGCAACCCTTACTCGACTCAGGCAAAGGTTGCCCACACCAAATCCTTGCTAGGGCGGGCAAGGGTGGCCATCGCCGACTTCCCTCTACCGGCCATGGCAAAAGGAAGGAAGGAGAGGGGAAAAAAAGAAAAAGAAGAAAAGAAAATGGAAAAGGTCAAAAATGCCTTCAGCAAAAAAATTTGGGGTAAATTTGTCCTAAGTGAAATAGTTTAGGATTTTTTGTGGCACAAAAAAAAAAAGTTAAGGTGGCAAAAAAAAAGGTTTAAGATAAAATTGTCGCAAGTGGCATAGTTTGGGGTTTTTTGTGGCACAAAAAAAAATTTAGAGTAAAATTATCACAAGTGGCATAATTTGAGATTTTTAGTGGCACAAAAAAAGTTCAAGGTAAAATTATCACAAGTGGCATAATTTAGGGTTTTTAGTGGTGTTTACCCTAGAATAAATGGGTCATATATGGGTAAGACTTAAGATCCATTTATAAGCCTATTTAAGTAGCCTACACTCTCATTTTCCCTTTTTAGCCTTATAAAAATATTTATTATCAAAATTGAAATTATAATTATTTTTCCTTTTTCTTTTTCCTTCTTCTTTAGCTGGTTGCCAGCTATGATGGTGGTGGCGATTGGCTCAGCAAGGGCCTCAGGTGAACTTGAGCTTGCCAATTAGTGAGGTCAAGGTCTCGCCGACGAGCTGAAGCCCTCATCGACGAGCTCAAGCTCATCAATCTGTGAGGTCAAGGCCTCGCCGACGGACCAGCGAGGTCGAGGACTTGTTGACGAGCTAGTGAGATCGAGCTCCCCTGAGGTGGGGCGAGCACCAGCTTGCTAGAGGCTAGTTGCCAACCGTCGTCATGGCCAATGACCGGTCGAAGGAGAAGGAAATAAGAAAAAAAAAAAAAATAAAAAGAATTAAAAATTCGTTTTTTAAAAAAAATTTATTAAAAATTGATTTAAAAGTATAAAAAATATTAAAAGAAATACATGGAGGAAAATCAAATAAGATTTTTCAATTTAAAGCAAAACCTAAAAATATTGTTATTTTCCTCTAAAATGACTTCCTAAAATCCTTTTCAAGAAAAAAACGGAGTCTCAATTTAAGAAAAGAATTATAAAAAATTTTCATTAAATTCTAGCAATACCATTTAAAAAAAAAAAAACATTTGCAAATATTTTAGCAATATAATATTTAAAAAATTATAAGAATAAATTTTCCTAAATTTTGTTAAATATGGAAGTGTGCAATATAGGTCGAGTCGGGTATAGGTCGGGTATGGGTCGAGTGGGATATGGATTGAGTGAGGTATGGGTCAAAAAATTTATATTATGCTTAAATGGGTCATAAATGATTTAATGGGTCAATTAAATGATCCAACCCAATCCATCTGTTTCATGGTTCTATATAAAGTCTTATCATTACTTAATGTTGCTATTCTCTTTCCTTTCCATCCTCCTAGTAAAGATGGGAGTTATACTTGCATGATCGAAAATTTGCAAAATTGTCATCTAAAGCCATCAAGAATACATTAAAAAAATTCACAATTGCTTTTTGTCGATGTCGAGCGTCACGGTGGAAGCATAGATGACGGAGTAGAGGTAATACCTGTACACGACCAATTCATTCAAGGAAGGCCAAGAGGGCAGCCGCTACACGCAAATTGTTTAAAAGACAACGAGGTGGATGGGGTGCGCCTATGTGAAATTATGATGAAGAAATTTTTTACGTCTTCAACGGTATTTGCTATATAAGTTCGCATTCGATTCATATCTAGAACCAAATTTGGTTTACACCAAATTACATATATTTTGGTTCTCTCCTCATTAGTGTCCCGGTCTATTTTATTCCCATCTCTTTTTATGGACCTAAATTCTTTATTAACATTTCCATATCTTTTTTGACGACATCACATTTTATGTCTTAACATAGTGAACCTCCACATTAATTATAAAGTCAATTTCACATCATTTTTCCAAGCTGCCTAAACTAAATGAGATTCTCATTAGGCTTTAATTGATGACGTTGATTCAGTTTTCTTATGTTCATTAAATTAATAAATTGATCTTATCTTATGCATAAGATCTTAGTAATTAATAACTGATCGCCTACAAGAATCCACACAATCTGAAATCAAAACGATATTGAAGTTGAAAAATATGTGAATAATGTTCAAATTTTTCTGTTCCGAATCTCTTTTCAATTAGAATTTAAGTTAGTACTTCATTCTCCTATCGTATGTCCAATAGACAATTTCTTTTGTATTTTTCACTCTCAATCGACAAATAATTCCAAATGACATACGTCTAATGTAAAACTGCTGTCACTAATATAGAGAAGGAGAATAAACGCATGTAAAAAATATATTTAACAACATATGCACGGGTCATGTAACTAGTTAATATATAAGGCTGATTTCATATGGTTTTCCCGAGCTTCTTAACCTGTTGATATTCTCATTAGGCTTTAACTCCATGAAAATGGGCTCTGCGTAATTATTTTATTCAATTAATAAGTTGATCGCGGGCATTAGAGTTTAGCGATTATGCAACCCATGGCCAACTCAAATGTTCTGCTAACCCATGAAATCAAAAACATTTTCAAAAATGAAAAAAAAAAATGAGATAGAATTTGGAAAAATGGGATTAATTTGGGACAAGGAAAAAAACGACAATCAAAGCAGAGGGAGAATAGTTGATTCGTATGACAACCAAAAACGAAAAGCAAAGACTTGCTTTATTAGGTGTAACATGGATGTACTATGTTTGACTTTTATTTACATAAGTAAATACTTGAAATTATAATGACAATTGGCTTGTACATCATCACCTTAAGAGTGCTCGTATAAAATAAAAAGGTTATGTTCATAATATTTCTCACATACATAGACCCAGCTCCAGAATCAAAGACGTTCAATAGGGTCGCTACACGACTAGTTCCCCACTGGGTAAGTTTCCAAGTCATGAACACGTCCCGTCGTTGTAGACCATGCAGGTGCACCCGATCCGCTTCGTCGTTGTCAAGACGATCTGAGTGTAGTGGTCGTTGTAATACTACTCCGCAGCCCAACCGCCCAGTGCGTCGCTCGGCGTCCACGACGAGCCGCTCCCCCGTATATGTTCTCTCCTAGCTCGATCTCGCCTTCTTCGAACGAATGCTCCGCTTTGCAGTCCGACTTCCTCCTGTTGGCCCACCACCTGAAGTGCCTTTCTTTTTATCAAGTCACATTAGTTTTCGGATTCCACGGGAAATATATCATAGTAGCTTGAACCATATCTAAATGAGATTTTCCTTCTTTATTTCCCATTAGAATTTTAAATCTGCTCTGAAAGTTTCTACCAATTTGATTATGTATGAACCTCACGTAATTGGCTTAGTGATTAAGACATGGATGCCCACGTGTGTAGCGCACCGCACAAATTTAGTTACCCTCATCGTCAATTTTAAACAATTTCCTATTTAGACCAGCCATCCTATTTTTTGCTCAGGTTCTATTTAGTCCATAAATAAAGTTAATAGTAGACGTGCCGCTATGGTCAATGATGGTGAGGCACGTTCTAAAGGAGGCGAGCGAAAAGATAATCTCGTTGACATTGTTTAGCAGCAACAGCTGCCACTCGACCCGGTTGAGTAGGAAGATGGTGATGAGGATGGAACATTTTCAAAAATAACTGAATGGTCGTAAGGAGCTTCTTGTCAAAGGAGGTGTTGTCAGCTTTCTAAAAAATACAAGGCCTGTAAAAGACGATGGCATTGATGCCAGAGTCCCAACAACGCAAAGGAGGATGTGGTCAAACAAACGGCATCAGGTGGAGAATGAGATTGCCACACACGCTCCTTGATGCTCATATAGGTGATGTTGATAATGTCATCGTTGCACTCAGGGTTCTTGACAAGAGGTGAATGACATTCTCGAACCATTATCAAATTCTCTCACGAATGCAAGATGACACTATCAAGGTCACCAAGTGAAGTATCGAAGAGGGTGGGTAGTGGGATCCTCTCCTCAACCCAACCCATTCATCTATCACATGCTCACATGCGCTGTTGGGATTGACTTTTTCCAAAATGCTTCTGGTATCAATGCTAACGTCCTCCATAGCCCTCACATCTTCGAGAAGGCCGATATCATCTCGTTTGATGAAAATCTCCTCACGATTATTGCAATTGACTTCATAAAGACAATGTTCATCTTCATCCCAATCTTTCTCCTCAATCGAGTTAGGAGGTAGCCATTTTTGCGAGTTAGCATGACAGGATGATCTTCTCACTCACCTCTCCTAGAATGTGCCTCACCATCATCAACCATATTCACCTGAAGCATGTGTGGGCGGTGGCCAGGTGCACCGCCTTGGTGTTGTCCTATGTGGCCTTCTTCTACATCTAGATGTGTTGATCATGTGGGTGTACAACTTGAAATTCTTCCTATTGAGGCTGCTTGTGCAGGGTATGCAATCAACGTCACTTTGAATCAAGTAGTCAGCGGAGTGATACCAAGAATGTTCTCAATCACCATCAACGGGGCCTTATTCTTGTTTGTGGTGATAGCAAGCATGTTCTTCTACATTATGACACTGGAAACGCAAGGATAGATGCTCAAGGATATGGGGCAGTTTATTGGTAAATTCAAATAGTGGAAATCTGCAACAAGGGAGATGAAGATGCAAAAAAAATAATAATAATGGCATCGACAATGACGCATGGAGACAGTAGATAGGGCTAGTTAGGGAAATGATCATAAGGTAGGGGGTATTTGGTAAAAATTGATGCCTTCGTTAGAGTATTTAGAGTGATTATACAGGATCTGAATGGGTGATATATGCTGAAGTGGACGAGGACAAGAAAGAATTACTACAATGAATTTTCAAAGAAAAAAAGCAGACAAAAATTTCTCTGGAAATTCAATTCCCTTGAGAATAAGGAGTCTTTGATAAAGCGGTTCGGGCTCTTTTGTTTTGCCCATTTGAGCCCGGCCCACTATGTAGAAAGTTTTACTCATGCGTTGTTTTTCCACTGTTAGTTGATAAAGTGGGAAGGACTTTTGGAAAGGACAACATTCACTTCGACATACGCACGATAATTTGGCATAGTTGTGAATAAGTTTTTTAAAAATTATTTTATGATTTTTATTCCCTTCAACTTCTTTTTATCATTTTTACTATTCTTTTACGCCCAAATAACTTTCTCTTCCTCTTTTCTTAATTTTAATTTTAATTTTTTAATATATTTTTTAATTTTTTATTATTTTCTTTCTTTTATTATCCTTCTTTCGGTCTCTTTCGCAGTTCATCATCTTCAGTTCATGAACTCATACTTCGCTTGGTTTCCCTTTGCCTCTTTCATTTATTCTTTCTTTCCAACATCCTACAGAGACTTGATCAAATCTTTGCTTTATTCATCATTCAACTAGCTCTTCTTCATTGTTTTTCTAACTTTAAAAACTTAACATCAAAGATCTTCATCAATCAGGGAACTCATTAAATTCATAATCCATATTCTAATAATCACATATGCAATTAAACTTGCTAAATATCACAAACAGTAACTCATCTTGGATGACCTTCATGGAACCAGTAGTTAAGATTTCTTGTCTCTGTTTCTCCGAGAACAGAGAATAGAGGTACTTACCTTGGAGATGCAGATGTTAATTTCGAAAGGATGATCAAACTAAGGGGCGGATGTCTTGGAGGCATTGGCGAGCCGGAACCGAGCTTCGAATGGCCCCTTGAAGCTTCAAATAAGAAAACATAATAAAACAGAGGCACAATCAGCGAGTCTTCTGGGCAGCGAGCAGTGTCGATGATGAAGCCTCTGAAAATTCAGGAAAGGACTGAAGATCAATGCGATTGAATGAATCGAAAAAGGGAAGTCAGAGAATGAGAGAAAACTTAGCTTTGATCTTGTTGCAGTAATCCCAGAATTCGATGGAGAAGCTTCGACCAAAATCAGTGAGAGAGTGATTTGCCATGGCAGGAAGCGAAGATCTCCGTGTGAAAGCAGGACAAAGACATTACATGACGGAGACGGAAGAAACTGCAAATCTGTGGAAATGAAGCTCCGGCTACAGGCTCAACTGGAAAGGGTCATCTAAGGCAATGACGGTGGCAACTTTACAAACACAGCAAGGGTGCGGCAGCGACGGCAAAACAACACCGAAGAAACCTGCAAGGAAAAATCATGAACGTTGTGAACAACAGTGAGGCCACAGGGACACCAGGAGGGATCAACCATTGGCAACAAAAGACTGCGGGAGATGTTGGGAAAGCTTGTGAGTTCGTCGCACGGTCGCTGGAACTCACTGCGGAAGGCCTTGCAGTAATCTCATTGTGGCAGGGATCGCCCAACCAGTGTGAGCGTTGGCGGAGCGCGATGGCCGGCTGTGGCAGCAGGACTACTCATGAACGATCGTCCGCCCCTTACCATGAAGGTGATGATGGCCGCAGAGAGAGAGAGAGAGAGATTCAGTCGAAAGAAAATCTGAGCGTCTTCATCCGTTCCTCGTTTTTAGCCACCTAATCTCTCTTATTCAGTTGAGATTTTTTCGATCTCAATCTCTCACCAAATCTTATCTATTTCTTTGCAAGCTTTACAGATAAAAATTGAGCGAGTCATCAGCAAGAGAGAAATCTTCCTTCTATCTTTTTTAGAGGAACGGTTTTCATCAACCCGTGGTCCAATTATATCAAATGAAGTTTAGCAATCCAAATTTAAGGAGCATTTAATCCTCATAAAATGTGACACTAGATCAGTAGCTAAGAATTTACATGTTGTCAAAGGAATTGCTGACGAACTTGGCATCATCAATTCTCACATTAGTGATCATGATTTAATAATACATGTTCTAAGTAGGCTCTGCTCTGAATTAAAGGAAATTTCTGTCTCCATTGGAGCACGTGAGTCACTCACTTCCTTTGAGGAACTCTATGATAAACTTTCGACTTTGAGCAATATCTAAAAAGGAAAGAATCAGGGCGAATTGACTCGTCATTGCATCAAAGGTTCGAATATGCTATGTTAAAGAAAAAAAATGTAAATTGTATATGTTATTTTTTTGTCGATGTTAAGAGCAATCTTATGCAAGTCTCAGCCAAATCCATATAGCTCTATCACATGTTGGTGCAGTACATTTACTATCCGTCCCACGACTAACCTATGGTATATCAGTTAATCGATCATTAGCCAGACCCCCAAGTAGATATGCCAAAACTTACCCTAAAATTACATGACCTAAAGTGGAAACAAATGCTTCTACATGTTGTCTCCACATCACCTACGCCATTGGCACATGATATACTGAAGCACATGCATCAACGATTTAGAAGCGGTTGACATTGTGACATTAGCAAGAGAATTGTCTGAAGTAGAGTATATTCGATCGCTAATAAGCACTCCAGAATTAGAGACATTCATATGATCAGTACTCGCTTAGGTCCCCAAAGAGTCATAGTTGTCGGATTCCGTGGGAAATATGTCATGGTAGCTTGAACCATATCTAAACTTGAGATTTTCCTTATTTATTTCCTATTGGAATATCAAATCTGTTCCCTGAAGTTTCAACCAATTTGAGTATGTATGAACCTGGTGTAATTGGCTTAGTAATTAAGAAATGGACAGTGTAGATGTGTAGACAATGCACACCGCACAAATTTAGTAACCCGTGTCACCAAGTGCAAACAATTTCCTATTCAGACTGCTCATGTTCTATGCAGTCCGTAAAGTTAACAGTACACGTGCCCGTGATGAATGTGATGCTTCCTTGTTATTCAAAAAAATTTATGTTTGTATCTAAAAGATCCCCTTGGGGATACCGAGAATGATTTAAAAAATTGAATTGTCAGGCGATGTGGTAAACTTTAAAATACCTATTTGATGTAACTGGGCAATATCTAACTTGAGGTGAGATATAGGAAATCAACATGAAATTTATATGGTATATAGTCGATTAAAAACTACACCAAGAATCAAGTGACTAAGGAATGAACAGAACAAGAGTAGTGTCAGCCAAGCTTTCAAAAGGGGTAAAGTATTCAAGTAGCCGTTTGAAGCTGATCTTTACTTATCAATAAAGTCGCGTTGTCTGGCTTTGACGAGAGGAGTTTGGCTTCGAGCTCCGGAGAGAAATAGGGAGTGGCCGAGATAACAGAGATTCTGTTGCTGCTCGTGAGGAGGACAATGAATAGAAAGAGTGAGCGTTGATTGCCCATGGTTTTGTTCTTTGGGATGGGAACGAGTATGGGTGTTGCAGAGCTCCACACTTCTGGCTTTATACGGATTCTGAGAAGAAGAGGTCTTGGGAACATAATTCCAATATCAATTATTTCTCAATATACAACTTTCTCCTCATTATGATTTGGTCAGGGGCATACCATCCTCCCTTGAAGTTACGATGGAGGATTTTTTTTTTCTTTAAAGTTGGTTTCTATATAAGTTGTTAATTTCTTAGACTTATTTCATATTGTTAGGATTCATATCCACAAAGTGGAAACTTAGATGATGATATTTATACAGTCATGGAGGAAGGTGGCGAGAGGATGAACATTGTTTCTTCAAAGTTGACTGCAATGATCGTAAGGAGTTTTCCGTTGGAAAAGGTGATGTTCTAAAAATACAAGGCCTGTAGAAGACGATAGCATTGATGCCAAATGCCTATTAGAAGAGATGGATTCTAATGAGGCAAATAAAGATGTGACAAACAGATAACGTCAGGTAAAGGATGAGATCCTACCACAGGTGCTCCACAATGCTCATATTGGTGACTTTGATAACATCGTCATTGCACTCCTCAAGGTCTTGAGAATAGGTGAATGACATTGTTAATGACATTTCATAGATGACCCATTATCTAAACCCCCAACCAATGCAATACAACATTGTTAAATTCACTAAGCGAAGTCCTAAAGAGGGTCGGTGATGGGATTTCCTCCTCCTCTCCACGTTGTCCATTTGTCACTTCATTTGCCTCATTTGGATCCACTTCTTATAACCCGGTATCAATGCCAATGCCATCGTCCTCTATAGCCCTCACATAGGTCAGCATCACCTCCTTCAATGAAAAGCTCCTCAATTATTGCAGTCAACTTCGTAAGGACAATGTTCATCCTCGTCATAGTCTTCATCCTTGATTGGGTTAGGAGGCGGCCATTTCCATGGAGCAACACGGCGGGATGATCTCCTCAAGCACCTCTCTCGAAATGTGTTCGATATTCCGAAAGTCTTTTATGAGGATTTAGATGGAGAGAATTAGAGTATTGTTTAATGAAAAATTTGACATACTTGTGGATCATTTGATGGAAACTTGGTAAGAGACGGGATTTATTAACGGTATTAATGAGCTCTGAGATACCCACAATAATTTGAAATAGGAAAAAGCTTGCGTGACTGTCCACGGCAGAATGACAGTGGAACGGTCAATGGCCAACCAACGGGGTTAGGACACTAGGAGTGTCAATACTTTCGTCTGGGCGCTCACTTTGGTGCCAAAACTTTTTTTTCACTCACTTGAGTGCCAAATCAGAGTGAAATCGTTCACTTGAATGCCACTCTGTCGGAAAAGCTGACGTGGCCACCAAAAAATAATATTTTAATGTTTTAATTAATTTTTTTGATTTTGATTTTGATTTTGATTTTTTTTTTTTTTTTTTTTTTTTTTTTTAAAGGGCCGGCGTGTAACATCCTAAAATTCAAGCCCTTTTGAGGAAGGAATGAACGTGAATTTCGTCGATGCATTGTTGGTTGATCTCACTCGGAACTGATCACTCCTGAGATACTGACCTTGAGGGGAAAAGCTAATGAGGATAGAACTCGTGCGACTAAAGAACTTGACCTAGGAAAACGACTCGACCGTGAGACTTGCGTAAGGACGATCCTGTAGTCATGCAGGCCGATTTCAAGGACGAATAGAAGTCGATTCGCGGACAGAGTATAATGGGACGATGGGTGATTCCGTTTATTGTTATCGAGCCCGTGAACGACCCTATGTCGATCCTTGGTAATCGTGTACTTTGAAATAAGAATCTATCCTTCGCAATTTCATGTAGTCAAGGACGTCCATGTGTCGAGAAGTCTTGAACGTGAATTAGCACGAGTCGGTTATGCGTGAATCCTCAAAGCCGCCCGTCGATCGAGTAGTACCAAAATGGCATTCGGGCGAAATTGACATGGCACGAGAATCCAATATTGGACTTCGAATTTTCGGGAACGTTCGAGAAGGACTTTTGGACGATGCTTCTTAGTCGATCGACAAAGCCGGTTGAGCCGGGTATTTGGAAAAGGAATTTTCGGACCGAGGAAACAAGCCTACGAGGATGTGGGCCGAGAAAGATCAGTGTGGGCCTCACACCCAAGGTGGGACAGCTGCCATGGAAGGCCCGAGGCAAGCAAGTGAGCCCGTTGGGCCAAACCGACAATTTACCCTCCCGAGCCCATTGTCTAATCTTAAGCCGTTTCGAGCCCAACAAATTCCCGAGCCCATTCCTATTAATTTTCCGGCCTTTTTCCTAGGCCCGCCCTTCATTTTCAGCCCAAGGACAGATTGGGAAATGTGCAAGGTGGAAATGACCAAAATGCCCTTGGATATTTTGAAGAAAAGTCAAAAAAGAAGAGAGAGAGATGAGGTCAATTGTTTGGCAAGTGGGGCAAGCATTGATGGCCTTGATAAGGCTTATCCTTCAGCCTTCACTTCACTCTCTCTCTCCTCTTCATCTTCTCCAAAATCGCAGCCCTCTTCCCCTTGCTTCTCCTTGCAATTTCTGCAGTTTCTACTTTGGACCTCTCACCGAAATTTGAGTTGTTCGTTGCTTTCCCGGTGGAATCTCGGGCCGTGCCACCTATCAAAATGTTCAGCACAGAAATTCCGTACTGTTCACGGAGGCCGATCGCCGAACGGAGCTGCCGTCCGACCCGTACGGCGGCCAGAAGTCACCGGTCCTCCGTCCGTCACTGTAACGTCGCCCCCTGCACAGCTCCGCTTTTTCTTCCGTTTCTCTCCATTTCCGGCCAAACCACCGCCCATACCAGCCACAAGTGGTTCCCCCTGACCCCAGGTGCCACCGGTTGCTGGCCCGCCGCTCGCCGAGCTCCGGCAGCCCGTTCAACTCCGATCGCCTTCTTCCTCCTCCAGCGGTGCGGTTTCTCGAGTTGCAAAAGGGGATTCCGAGTTTGTAGCTGCTGTGTTCAGCCCGGGACCGCCTTGGATCATCGTGGTGGAGGTCCCCGGGTGTCGGGTTCGTCGCCGCCGCCGCGTCCATGTCTCCGGCCCGCTTAACGGGTGAGTTTAGCTCCTAATCCCTATTTAGTGCCTAAACTTGCTTAGGGTTGGGTTAATTAGTGGTAAGATTGGTTTAGGATGTTTAATTAAGTTGCATTAGCCCTAAGATAGGTGGTTAGGATTAGATTAGCTTAATTTTGCTAATTGTGCTTAATTATTGCTTAAATGAGGGTTATGTGATTTTTGTGATTAATTAAGCATGATTTGATTTAATTGAATTGATTAATTGTTTTAATTAATGTTTTGTTTAATTTCTGGATTAAATGTTTTAATTAATTGAATTTCGGAAAAATCACTGTTCACAAATTACTGTTCACTAATCACTGTTCACGGATTACTGTTCACGAATTACTGTTCACGTCACTGTTCATCCAGAAGCTAAATTTAGTCTTATTTTGATGTGGTCTTGATTGTTGTGATTAATTGGAGTGCCGATTGTTAATTATGCTCGTGAATATTGATGAAATGCGTGATTGAGTGTTGGTTGAATTGAATTTTGGAAATTGTCAAGTGAGATCGCATGACATGTTGCGTGGGTTATCTCGAAATGGCATGTTGCATGAGCATGAGTGATGTTGCATTCACGACAGCAAAGATATAAATGGATTGCTTGATGATGTGTTGCATGATCACATTAAATGAGAGAACCCGGCGTTGCGGAAGACCGCCAATCCCTATGGGGTTGTGCCGTGGCCGGGGGTCGCATGACTTCGGTCGGATGCCTGACAGGGAGGGGTTCTATGTGGGATCGCGGTATGGGGGCGGGTCCCGGGCCTCTGTCAGTAGCGGGACTGCGGTAGTGGGCGAGTCTTGTGCTCCTTCGGGAATGCCGTCTTGGGAGTGAGCCCTTGACGTCGCCGTGCCTCGAGGTAAAGAGGACGAAGGCGATTTAGCCGAGAACCGCCAACCATAAGGTTGTGCCGTGGTCCGGAGGAGGGGTCGTAATAATCGGAGCATGTGTGAGTGTGAGACATGAGAAAGCTGTGTGAGATGCTCGATTATTCGCATGCTCTTAATATCGTGATGATTTATGGTACGCACGCATGAGTTGACAGTCGTGCAGGGTGTGGCAATGGCCAGGTGAGATCGCTTGTGACGCGATTCGCATGTGATTGATGAACTATATCATCTAACGGCCATGTGCTTTGTTTGCATTGTATGAGATTTGACGTGCAGGGTATGGCATACCGGGTAAGGTTGCATGCGAACCGAATATTGATTGTGGGTTGCCCTGTCTGTTATTGGATGTTGTTTGGTTTTGGTTGTTTGTTGTTGGGTTGAGTGAGGGGTGGTTCTGGAGAGATACACCGGGTTGAGTTGGCGTATTAACCGGGGCTTAGGGGGAAGAACTCGCTGAGATTTTATCTCAACCCGTCGTGGTTAACCATTTTCGGTCCTTAGAATGGCGTACCCGCAATGGAGGATCTCGCCCCGCTCCTCCGGTGATCGACCCGACGGAGCTTGAGTCCGATGGGTCCGAGTGATGATGGTGTTGAACCTGAGGGTTCTTCTTGTTTAATTGGATTAGCCTAGTTTCTTTTTGGTTTGGCTTAGAGGATGGATCGGCCCTTTTTGTCGGGCTTGTAATTCGGAAACGATCCTCCGTTGGTTAATCCAATGAAGATGTATAAATGAGTAGTTGTTCTTGTTCTTGCCGTTCATCCCTCTATCCCCGTTGATTGATTGATTGTCTGGGGATGGTTCGTCTTCCGCTTGTGCATAATCAAAGATAAAATGAATGGTCGTCGATGGGTCCTGGGATGTCGCTTTCAATCGACCAAGATAATGGGGTTGCCGCGAGCTCGAGAGTCGGGGCGTGACACGGCGAGGGCCACCGTTGACCCTTGCCGGCTACAGAACCCTCGCCATCAGCCGCGAAGGCCTTGGGTGAGGCCGTTGCGGCCTCCCCGCGGCTGTCAAGGGTTGTTGCGACCTTGCCTAGGGCTAGATCTGGGTAAGGATTGCCTAGCCCGTCGCCACCGCAGGTGAATCCGTCGACGGCCTCGCCGGCCTTACCTAGGGCCTTCATAGCCGACGACAAGGAAGCCCTCGCCCAATCTGGGCGAGAGTTCGGTGGGCAGTGAGGGTCAATGGTGGCCCTTGCCGCCCTTAAAAAAAAAAAAAAAAAAAAAATTCAAAAAAATTCAAAAAAATTAATTAAAATATTAAAATATTATTTTTCTACCGCCACGTCACCATTCCGGCGCCACGTCAGCTTTTCCGGCGAAGTGGCACTCAAGTGAATAATTTCACTCCGATTTGGCACTCAAGTGAGCGAAAAAAAAATTTTGTCACCAAAGTGAGCGCCGTACAAAAGTTATGGCACTCCTAATGTACTTACCCTGCCAGCCAACATATCCTTTTGGAGGAAAGGGGTGGACTTCCTCAACCGGTCTAATTATTTTTGGGCGAAAATAATTATGAACTATTTCATTATACAGTAATTTCATTATTAATTGCGAAGCTAACATTTCAAATGTTTTTTTTTTCATTTTTAAAATTTTATAAATTTTTGTAATGACATTAATGATTTTAAAATATATATAATATTTTTCTACTTATAATTATTTATATTTTGGTGTTAAATTTATTTTTTTCTTTCTTCATATTCAAGAAAATTGATTATGTGGGCCATCTTCTCATTTTATCTCTAAATTTGAGCTTGTAATAAGGAAAAATAGAAGTCAAAAACAATTAGAAAGAAAAAAAGAAGAAACCGGTTATCTCGAAAAGGATTTGTGGTTATCCTTAAACTGTTCCGCTATTATTTTGCAGTGGACGGTCATGCTAGCCGCTCACTTTGAAATATTTGTGGACAAGTTTTTTTTTATTGTTTTATGATTTTTTATTCCCTTTAATTTCTTTTTACCCTTTTTATTATTCTTTTATGCGCACACACATGTTGCACACCTAAAATTTCTCTTCCTCTCTTCTTAATTTTTAAATATATTTTTAATTTTTTTATTATTTTCCTTCTTCCGGTCTCTCTCTCAGCCCATCACCTTCGGAACACGATCTCATACTTGGCTTAGTTTCCCCTTGCCTCGTTCATCTGTACTTTCTTTCAAATATCTAATAGAGAGATGATCAAATCTTTGCTTTGTTCATCATTCACCTAACTTTGTCCATCATTGTTCTAGCTTCAAAAACTTAACATCATAAAAATTCTTCATCAAGCAGGGAACTCATCAAAGCCATAATCCATAATCATCACTTATGTAATGAAACATGTTCAAATCACAAATAGGAACTCAATGGCAGACGACCTTCAGAGAGTCAGGGATTAAGATTTCTTGTCTTTGTTTCTTCAAGAACAAAGTATAGATGTACTGACCTTGGAGATGCAGATGTTAATTTCAAAGGATGATCAAACTAAGAAGTTGATGTCTTGGAGGCATCATTGCTAGTGATCGGCATAGGCGAAGAAGATGCGAGCAGGAGCCAAGCTCTTTGTATTCTTTGATAAGAAAACAGAATAAAACAGAGGCGTGATCAATGAGTCTCCGGAGAGGCGACCGGTGTCAACCAGTGGTAAATTTTTGTGGGGAGGAGGGGGGGGGGGCAACATTGAAGGAAAATTGACGAAGAAACCTCTGGAAATTCAGGAAAGGACCGAGGATCAATCTCATTGACTGAATCGAAAAACGAAAGTCCGAGAATGAGGGAGAACATAACTTTAATCTTGTTGCAGCAATCCCTGCATACGATTTAGAAGCTTCCACTGAATGTAACCAAAATCAAGTCTGATAAAGAAAGCTTTGCCTTGGCAGGAACCAGAGATCTCCGTCTGAAAGTAGGACAAAGACATTACACGACTGAGACTTCAGAAAGCGCAAATCATTTCGGTGGGTTCAATCTTGTTCTAACTTCTAGTCAATACTTTGTCCCGTTGAAACAAACTGTTCGAGTTCTTTAGGTCGCAGAAGGTAATGGATTCTAACATGGTCATTGTGTAACAATCTATCTCAATAACGACGATGTACGGCATTCAAATAAGTGCGAGATTCATGCTAAGATGATTGACTTGTATAAGCATTTCAACAAGCAGAGAACATCATATGATATTAAAGAACACTGTTTATTAAAGAACATGATATGGCATTGTGACCCGTTTATGGAAGCTATAGCAGTCTCGTTCATGGTCAATGCTTATGAGATGAGACAATTTTTCAATCCACGTCTGGACCAGCTGGTTGCACTTCCTCTAGTGTCATGTGAGTTACTCGTCAGCCAGAACGGGGATGGTCCTGTCGAGGAACTCTTCTTTGTCCTTCATGATCAGTGCCCGCCAAAGCTCTCCAAAACAAATGAAGAAGTTCTTCGGCCTCAAGAATTGTTGTGAAATCAGGCAGAGCTTGGGACCGTTAGCGGCGATCATGTACAAGAGCTCTCTTGACTCTGGCCGACCTCTGAAGGTTCCTGTGAAAGGAAAGAAACCAGGTCTGAAACGTGAGTAAGGAAGACCCATTGGACCCAAACCATTCTAGTTTGAGTAGGACCAACCCGATCCAGATCTTAGGTTACCCAACAGCAAATGTGGGGCCTCCTCCTAGCCCACTATTCTCTAGGTGGGCTCTTTCCGTTGGGCCCATAGCACTCTAGGTGGGTCGGAATTGAAGGGGGATCCATTGCACAAATGATCCCTGAAAAAATTTGCCCCGGATTGTGCTGAATGGAGCCCTAGAGCCCTTCATTGGGTCGTATTTGGCCCCCTTCTTCAGTCTGGTTTTCGTCCACCAAAGTTGATCTTGAATCCTAGGGTAAGTTTTCCATTCCATGATTGTTGGAAAATACTTCTGAATCCTCGGATGTTTCTAGACTTTGAAGTTTTATTTTTGGGCATGGTTTCTCCTTTTGTGAAAGTAGAATGAGCAAAGAATTTTCTCCACAAATTGCGTGTGGAGAAAGTTGAAGATGAAAAAGATTTTGTGGCTAGATAGAAAAAATAAGATCAGAGCAGAAGTTAGGCCGAAAAAGGAGGCTGTTTTGATATCATGAAAGAAAGTTGAGTGAAGGAAAAATACTGATGAAAAATGTATTGTGTATATCTTAAACTTGTCAATATAGTACAACCAAAGCCCTATTTATAGTACATAGGGTCAAACTATTTAAGGAAAAGGATATACAGAATAAAAGGAAAAAAATAATTTCCTAATCTAGTTTCCCATCAATGAGCGAATAAGCATTAATTAGAATTGGTATTGGGATCAATTAGAGCTATGAGATCAATTAGTCTAGGGCAACAATATCTTCAACACTTCCAAGAACAAATTGAACCAAAAAGCATACCTTAAGAATTACCAACAAATCAAGGATCAATCCCATAAAAAGGCATCAATTTTACTGCACGATCCAAACTTTTAAATGGCAAATAAAATGCATAGATATTTGGGTTTACAAGTCTAGCCAATGTCCTCACCGCATACCTCCACTTGGTGTATTCACCAATAAACCAGCCTATCTCCTCCGACATTCTCCTGCTAAAGAACTTGCACGCGATACTTGCAATCACTGTGAACAA
Organism: Corymbia calophylla; assembly: GCA_014182845.1. Taxonomy (NCBI): domain Eukaryota; kingdom Viridiplantae; phylum Streptophyta; class Magnoliopsida; order Myrtales; family Myrtaceae; genus Corymbia; species Corymbia calophylla. The sequence goes on from CM024695.1 coordinate 25,523,406, forward strand.
TAAGAAAGCCCTACCAAAGGTGATCGCCTTGTACAACAATAAGTAAATCACCAGTCACACTCCACTCGTCACCTGATTCACAGCAATGCTAATTGTGCATACATTTTGTGACAAGATCTTCGAGCTATACACCGATGTGATTGGCCCCATCGCGAAGGAGAAAAAGGCAACACAAGGCAACATGAGGCAACACTGAGAGATGATACACATGGCCACCGCTCACATGAGTTCCATGCAATTGTGGTCGATGATGGTGAGGCACATTCTGAGGGAGGTGAGTGAGAAAATCATCTTCCTGACACTACTCAGCAGCAATGGTCACCGCCCATCTCAGTCAAGGAGGAAGGTGGTCACAATGATGAACATTGTCTTTTCAAAGCTAATTGCAATGGTCATTGGGAGCTTTTTGTCAAAGGAGGTGATGTGAGCCTTCTCAAAAATACAAGGCCTATAGAAGATGATGGCATTGATGCCAAAGAAATAGATCCTAATGACGCAAATGATCATGCGATAGATGTCATCAAGTGAAGGATGAGATTTTGCCACACACACTCCTCGTTGCTCCTATTGGTGACCTCTTGTCAAGAGGTGAATGAAATTGTTAATGACATTCCAGAGACATTCATTATCAAAATTCTTGACAAGTTCAAGATGACATTGTCAAGGTCACCAAGCGAAGCATCGAAGAGGGCATGTGGCGGGATCTCCTCCTCCACCTGACCTCATCCATCCACCACATGCTTGTTTACACCATTAGGATCCACTTTTTTCCAAAACAGCTATGGTATCAATGCCAACATCCTCTATAGCCCTCGCATCTCGGAGAAGGCCTCCTTTGACAAAAAGCTCCTCACAATTATTGCATTCGACTTCATAAAGACAATGTTCATTCTTGTCACAACCTTCCTCCTTGATCAAGTCGGGAGGCAACCATTTCCGCGGAGCAGTACGGCAAGATGACCTTCTTGCTCGCCCTCACCATCGTCAACCACAATCACATGAAGCTCATGTGAGTAGGAGTAGTGGCCATATGTATCACCTCACTATGGTCCTAGGTGACTTTCTTCTACATCGGAATAGGACCAATCACTTCCGTGTACAGCTCAGAAATCTCCCCCTGAGGCTGCATGTGCAACCAACGTCACTGTGAACCAACTGATCAGTAGAGTGTCATTGATGACATTCTTATGGCTATAAAAACAATCACCATCAACAGGGCCTTATTATTGTTTGTGGTGATCATGACATTCTTATGGCTATAAAAACAATCACCATCAACAGGGCCTGATTATCGTTCATGGTGATCATGACATTCTTATGGCTGTAAAAAGCAATCACCATCAACACGACGATGCCGGAATCGTAGAGATGGACGGTGGAGGAGATGGGCCAGCTTTTCGGTAAATACAACTGGGGGAAATCTGCCGCAAGGGAGATGGAGATGCAAAAAAAAAAAGCAACGGGGTTGATAGTTACGCGACGGAGACAGCAGCAAGGGGTAGTTAGGGAAATGATTATAAGGCAAGGAGGAGTTATATGGTGAAAATGGATGTCTTTATTAGGGTATTTAGAGTAATTACACAGGATATGAATCGGGTGATGTATGCTAAAGTGGATGAGGACAAAATATAATTACTGCCATGAATTTTCAAACAAAAACAAGCTGATTATAATTTCCCACGGAATTCAATTCCGTTAAGAATAAGGAGTCTTTGATAAAGTGGCTAGGACCCCCCTTCTTTTCGCCATTTGAGCCCGGCCCCATTATGTAGTTCAGCCACACTCTCTTTTCCTTGGCTTCGCCAAAATTTCTTTGTATCGTGCTTGTGCCATAAATGTGTCGTGCGGTGCACATGCAGTGCTTGCGCCATGCATGTTGAATACACTTTTTCTGTAAGGACTTCTAGCTAAGGATTAAGGCGAGTTTTCCATATGAAATTTTGATTTACTCATGATTGGTAAGTGTGTTGGTCTTCCACTGTTGGTTGATAAAGTGGGAAGGACTTTTGAGAAGAAGGACAACATTCGCCTTTGAAGAGACGTGTTCGGGGTTTGCGAAGATGACCCATTATCAAAATTCAAGGCATGGATGAAGGGCTTGATTTTCTAAAAGTCTATTTTGAGGATTTAAATGGAGAGAATTAAATTTTGTGCTTTCTGTGTGGAGTATTGTTTCATGAAGAATTTGACATATTTATGGATCATTTGATGGAAATTTGGTAGGTGGGATTTATTAATGGCATTGATGAGTTTTGAGATATCCACGATAATTTGAAATAGGAAAAAGCTTGCGTGATTGTCCATTGCAGAATAACATTGGTCAGGCCAAATGGGTTTTGGAGGAAATGGGTGGACTTCCTGAACCGGTCTAATTATCGACTCTATGTTTCCTTTCCTCTTCTCTTGACTTCTATGTTCCTTATTGCAACCTCAAATTTTAGAGACAAGATCAAAATACAGCCCACTGAATCATTTTTCTTTAAAATTATCACTTTGATAAATAAGACAAGAAAATCATTCTCTTCTTATGGCTTTTTTTTATGGAAAATGCATTTTTTCACTAATTTTTTTGAATTTCTACTAATTCATTATTCTTATTTTGATATTTTCTTTACTTCATTTGTTTTATACATAATTGATAATACTAATCTTAATTTTAGATCATCAGGGAGTCCTTTCAGAGCAATTTGGTTTCAAAGAAAAGAATGATGAGCTATTTCATTGCTCAATAATTTCGTTATATATTGCGAAGCTAAGGTTTCAAATGTTTTTTCATTTTTTAAATTTAATAATTTTTTGTAATGACATTAATGATTTTTTCAAAAATTATAATATTTTCTACTTATAATTATTTATATTGTGGTATTTAGTTTATTTTTTCTTTCTTCATATTCAAGAGAATTGATTCTATGAACACTCTTCTCATTTTATCTCTAAATTTGAGCTTGTGATAAGGAAAAATAGAAGTCAAAAAAAAAAAATTCACTTATCTCCAAAAGGATTTGTGATTATCCTTAAACCGTTCCATTGTTATTTTGCAGTGGACGATCATGCTAGCCGCTCACTTTGAAATATTTATGGACAAGGTTTTTATCTTATTGTTTTATGATTTTTTATTCCCTTTAATTTCTTTTTACCCTTTTTATTATTCTTTTACACGCAAACACATATTGCACACCTAAAATTTCTCTTCCTCTCTTCTTAATTTTTAAATATATTTTTTAATTTTTTATTATTCTCTTTCTTCTATTTTCCTTCTTTCGGTCTCTCTCTCAACCCATCACCTTCGGAACATGATCTCATACTTGGCTTGGTTTCCCCTTGCCTCGTTCATCTATACTTTCTTTCAAATATCCAACAGAGAGATGATCAAATCTTTGCTTTGTTCGTCATTCACCTAACTTTGTCCATCATTGTTCTAGCTTCAAAAACTTAGCATCATAAAAATTCTTCATCAAGCAGGGAATGCATCAAAGCCATAATCCATATTCTAATCATCACATATGTAATGAAACATGTTCAAATCACAAACAGGAACTCAATGGCAGACGACCTTCAGAGAATCAGTGATTAAGATTTCTTGTCTTTGTTTCTTCAAGAACAAAGTATAGATGTACTGACCTTGAAGATGCAGATGCTAATTTCAAAGGATGATCAAACTAAGAACCCAATGTCATGGAGGCATCATCACTGGTGATGAAGATGCGAGCGGGAGCCGAGCTCTTTGCAGTCTGATAAGAAAACAGAATAAAACAGAGGCGCGATCAATGAGTCTCCAAAGAGGTGACCGGTGTCAACCAGTGGTAAATTTTGGTGGGGAGGGGGGGCAACAGAGAAGGAAAATTGACGAAGAAACCTCTGGAAATTCAGGAAAGGACCGAGGATCAATCCCATTGACTGAATCGAAAAACGAAAGTCAGAGAATGAGAGAGAACATAACTTTAATCTTGTTGCAGTAATCCCTGTATACGATGGAGAAGCTTCGACTGAATGTAACCAAAATCAAGACTGATAAAGAAGGCTTTGCCTTGGCAGGAACCAGAGATCTCCGTCTGAAAGCAGGACAAAGACATTACACGACAGAGACGGTAGAAAGAGCAAATCATTTCGGCAAATTCAATCTTGTTATAACTTCTAGCCAATACTTTGTCCCATTGAAACAAACTGTTTGAGTTCTTTAGGTCGCAAAAGGTAATGGATTCTAACATGGTCATTGCGTAACAATCTATCTCGATAACGACAATTAACGGCATTCGAATAAGTGCGAGATTGACGCTAAGATGATTGACTTGTATAAACATTTCAACAAACAGACAACATCATATGATATTAAAGAACACTGTTTATTAAAGAACATGATATGGCATCGTGACCCGTTTATGGAAGCTATAGCAATCTCGTTCATGGTTAATGCTAATGGGATTATTCAGATAAATCAGATCTATCTGTGCTAGTCAATACACATTTGAGAAACGTTAGCTTTACCTTGAATTGGGGTTTTGCAGACACCAAGAGGCAAAACAAAATAAGGTTGTGGCCGTGGACTTGGAACGAGGGCCAGCGAAGGGGTGTGGCCGAGAGCAATGACAGGGGCGACTCTGCAAACACAGCGAGGGGGTGTAGCCGCGACTGCGAAGCAATAGCGAGGCTTCATGGGCGTACTAAACTGGAACAAGATGCAGCAGCGAAGCAGTTAGGCGATTGTCAATCAGGAGGCGCTGCCGGGGAAGGCTTCCGAGTTCACCAGGAGGTCACCGGAACTTGCTGCGGGAGTCATCACAGGGATCTTATCGTAGCGGGGCTTGCTGAACACCGCTGGAGCGTCTGCGGAGCGCCATGGCCGGCTGTGGCAGCGGGACTGCTCACGAGAGTCGGACACGACTGAGAACAGTTTTAAACCATCGAAAAAACGAGGATAAAGCCTCCTCGTCTTCTCCAAATTTCGAACGATCGTGCCCCCTTACCATGCGAAGAGATAGAGAGAGATTCGGCGGAAAGAAAATCCGATCGTCTTCACCCGTTTTCGATTCCAAGATCCACCATTTTCTGAGCAGTTGCGGTTTGTACGCTGAGTTTGTTTCAGATCAGTTCGGCGATAGAGAGAGGTTGGTTTCTCTGTAAGCTCTTGATTACATAGGCTTATTTCATATCTGTCAAAATTCAAATGCGCAAATGTTCTGCTAGCCCATTAAATTATTGTTATACATCTTTATAATGACAATCGGCTTGGACATCATCATCTCGAGAGCGCTTGTACAAAGAAAATCATGTTGATAATATTTCTCATGTGCATGATCCGATATTCTTCTCCCGATATATATGAATGGGGGCAGTTGCCAAATCGGAGGTTCGTACTATGTTATAGATAAAAAAGATATAAATTATATATGTCGTTTTTGTCGATGTCGAGAGCACTCATAGGCAAAGTCTTAGCCAAATCTACATAGCTCTATCACATATTTGTATACTACATGTAGTGCCTATCAATAGGTGATGTTCGACCGCTGATAAACCTTCCGGAATTAGAGACATTCAATATGGTCGCTGCCCGACATAGTTCCCCACCGGGTCGTAGTTGCAAGTCATGAACACGTCCCCGTCGTCGCAGACCATGCGGGCGCACCCGAGCCGCCTCGTCGTCTTCCAAACGATCTGCGTGTAGTGGCCGCACACTTGGCCTTCCTCGCACGTGTTGGTCGCATATGTGTAGTACTTCTCCTCCGCCGCCCAAGTGCCCACCGCGTCGCTCGGCGTCCATGACGAGCCGCTCCCCCAGTAGATGTTCTCTCCTAGCTTGAACCCGTCTTCCGGGAACGAATGCTCCGCCTTGCAGTCCGACTTCCTCTGGCCGGCCCACCACCTCGCGTACCTTTCTCCCTAGCAAGTCACATTAGTTGTCGGATTCCACGGGAAATATATCATAGTAGCTTGAACCATATCTAAATTTGAGATTTTCCTAATTCATTTGCCATTGGAATTTCTAATTTGTTCACTAAAGTTTCTACCAATTTGAGTGTGTATGAATAATTAAGAAATGGCAACGTACCTATTCAGACTATGCTCACCGCACAAATTTAATTACCCAGGTCATCAAGTGCAAACAATGTCCTATTTGGACTAGCTGTCCTATTTTTCGCTCGTGTTCTATGTGCTCCATAAAGTTTATAGTAAATGCGCCCGTGATAAATGTGATGCTCCATCGCGGTACAAAAAAGTTTCTGTATGTAAAAGATTCCTATGATGGATACTGAGATTGGTTTAGAAAATTGAATTATCAAGTGATGCAACAAACTGTAAATGCCTATTTGATGTAAGTGCACAATATCTAACTTGGGGTGAGATACAGTAAATTCATATAAAGTTTGCATAATGTATAGTACATATTCGGATAAAAATCACCAAGACTCTAGTGGCTAAGGAATGAACAGAACAAGAGAAGTGTCAGCCAAGCTTTCAAAAGGGGTAAAGGCATTCAAGCGACGGCCTTCTGAAGCCGATCTTTTACTCATGAGCAACGTCACGTTCACGATCCGTCTCCCGTCCGACTGACGTGAGATGCGAGCCGCCACAGTCGCTATGGATTCGATAGAACAACAGAATGACATCGAATTTACACGTACCGCTCGAGCTCGAAGTCCCACATCAAGGGAGCTCCCACTTGGAGGCGCGCACGAGGTTGTGGGCGAACAGGAAGTCGAGGGACTCGCCGATGCAGTTCCAGCAGAGCTGCTTGGACACCCTGTATATCGTCGCATTGTCCGGCTTGGACGAGAGCAGTTTGGCCTGGAGCTCCGGCGAGAGATAGGGAGCGGCCGAGACAGCAGAGATTCTGCCGATGCTGCTGCTGCTGCTACTGCTCGTGAGGAGGACAAGGAATAGAAAGAGCGAGCGTTGATTGCCCATGGTTTGGTTCTTTGGGATGGGAACGAGTGTGGAAGTGCTGCAGAGCTCCACACTTCTGGCTTTATATAGATTCCAAGAAAGGGTCTTGAGAACATAATGCTGATGCCGCTGCTGCTCGTGAGAAAACCCGTCCAAGATACGTAGGCCACTGACCCGTGAAATATTTTATGGACCCCACGAATCAGATAAGACGAGCGAACCGGCCGTAATCTCCGAACCTTAATGGGTGGCTCCAACATGGGATTGTCTCGCATTGGATGTTGAGGAAATTGAACTCGTACCCTATACCTCAAATCTCATACACACCAACGTTTGGTCTTCGAAGGCGGACCTGGGTTATAAACAGTGTCATGAGCTGAAGCATATGATAACCCTCATGGTATCGTGAAACCGCATTACCCAGTTTCGAAGTACTGTGACACCACACAACACATTATTATAAGGGTCGTGCGACGATAAATCAGGCAACATAGCAACGATATGAATACACAAATGCATGCGACATCTCGTTTGGGACATCGCATGGTTCTACATCACATCTTAAGGAGTCTCGTGACCATGGCTTTAGAAATGCCTCCCCCCACAAGATGGAACGTGGACATGAAATCTTTTACAATGCGAAGAAGGTCCTATGATTGATTGGTGACCTCAGAATCTTTATTTCGTTGCCAGAGGATTCGGTTCACCCGACCGAATGGAGAGTGGGAGTCGCAGCAGTAGAATGATGGGGAAGTTGGATTGAATCTTGGCCAAGTAAATCGGCAAGTTTGAAGCACGCGCTTGAGGCGTTCGTCCGGCGTGAGATTTTAGAGGGATAAAGTAAACAAATGATTGAAGGGCTTCCCGTGAAATCAGAGCAGGGATGGCTTCTGTTGTCGAGCACCCGTGAACGCTTTGTCGTGTTCGTATGATAGGACGAGATCGCCCATTATAGGCCATTCTAGAACCCCACGAATGTTCACGTGTCGCTCGAATGTCGTGCCTCGATTTATTATGTTGATGAGAAAATTTGATCCGTCATGACATGCGCAAATTATCTTGACACAAATCCTATAAAAAAAAATCTTTAAATATAATTGATAAGTGTCAATTTAATTATAAACTTTTTGACTTAATGTTAATTCAATCATTCTAACTAATTTTAGTCGATTTTATACTGGCACTGCCGACACTAACATGCATAATTTTTAATATTATTATAATATTATTTTGTTTTTATTTTTATTTTTTCTTGTCTCCTTTCTTTTACCTGTGACTTGCCACGGCCACAGCGAAGCAAGCTGGCCTTGCTTGGGTGAGAGTTAGCCTCACCATTGGCCTGAGCAAGGGCACCCTCTCTAAATCTAACAAGGTTGGCCCTCACCCAAGCCAAAGTGACCTCACTGAGACGAAGTCCACGCTTGACAAGGCCACCTTAACCTTGGCAATGGCCAATCTTGCCATGTCTTTGTTGGGGTTCATCCTCGCCCGACTAGGCCTCACTAGTGGCAAGTGACGACAACCCTCACCCAGGCATGGCCACACCGCGCGGCCATGTCCAGTGGGCAACCATCACGCTAGTCACTGGCAAAAGAAGAAGAAAGGAAATATATATATATATAAAGAAAAAAATCCAAAAAGATATTAAAATATTATTAAAAAAATTTCACATCAGTATTAGTGGTGCCACGTAGACAAGCCGATATCAACGTCAATAATATCCAACCAAAATTAACTGAAATGACTAAATTCACACAAATTCAAAAGATTTATGACTAAATTAGCATGATTAAAAAATTTATGACTAAATTAACATCAATGTACTAGTTTTAAGACTTTGCTAACACTTTTTCCAAAAAGCATGGACACAAGTGTTCTTTAATTGCTCGAGCTTCTTTAAGCATGGTGACCGAGTAACTCAAGTGACACTAGTCAGGTGCTTTACGAGTCTTTTATACACTGTTGTTGGTCAAAATACATATAATCATGTCTGCTAGAGAAATGAAAGACGCGAAATTTAGGGTGTGTTTGTTTTCTTTCCAATTCTTTTGTTGTTGTGTTCCCTAGAATAAAAAAGAATATAAATCCATTTGGTAGCGTCCACTAGTGTTTCTATTCTCTAGGATATAAAATTGTTTCGAGAATAGATTTGGAATAGAAATATGAAATATAAAAGTAATTTCTTGTTCCTAGGAATAGTTTCTAGAAAGTTATTTCTTGGGTCGTTGTTACTCATAACCATTGCCAATCGCCGATCACCGCCCGCCAACCGTCACCACCACCCGTCACCGCCACCCGTCACCTCCACCCTTTGCCCGTTGAACCAATGACTTGATGAAGTGGTGACTGGCGGCTAGCAACCAGCGACCCAGAGAATAGCAACCTAGCAAACAGCGACCAACGACCGACAACCAAGCAACCGGCGTCCGGTGACTATCGACTCGGCAACCGATGGCCATCAACCAATGTGCGGCGGCCTACTGCCATTGAGCAAAAAAGGAATAAAATTTTTTTTTTATTGATACCAAACACATTCTTATTCTTTTTCTATTATAAGAATCAAAAAATTTTATAGTGACCAAATGCCTTATTTTACTTAAAAATTATTTCATGGAGTAGAAATAAAAAATAATTATTTCTCAAAAAAATTTATTCTTAGAAGTAAAAATGTTATCAAATGCACCATCAGTCAACTAAGTGGCAATTTATCACTTTCCACTCCAAATAGAGTAAATTACCCCCAAATGGGTCCTTGAGGGAATGGTGCCGTCAGTTCCAAATTAAGTTCGATTCGCTTGAAAAAAGACGTCCTTTTTTTTTTTCCGTTTTATTTAACAAAACTTACATGGATAGACAAAGCCAATGTGGGCCAATCTCATACCAATGAAAGGATCACCTCCTAGTTTGAGCATGATGCCATCTCCAAGAGTGAAAAGTAGCGTTCACTCTTAAAATTCCTGCACGCCAATAACGGGTGACAAAGTGGGGGCATGTAGCTAGCAAATGAGGAGATATGAAGGAACTGAGACAAAAGGATCACCCGATTTTCAAAGAAAATGGTATGTTTCATGCCTAAAGGGAAAAGTACAAAAAAAAAAAAAAAAAAAAAACTATTACATTGGTACCAATTCAATTATAAACCTTTCAATTGAATTAATTAAGTCATAAATCTTTTTTACATTAGTACCAATTCGGCCCATTTGATCAATTTAGGTTAGAAATTGCAAATATGGACGCTGGCCAATTGACATGGCATGACCAGTGCGAGATGAACATTTTTTATAATATTTTAATATTTTTTGAATTCTTTGAATTTTTTAAAATTTTGATTTTTTTCATTTTTCTTTTTCTTCTTCCCCATTTCTCTTCCTCTTATATTTTCAGTGGCCATGGTCAGCAAGGTTGTACTCACCGGCCATAGGCAAGGGTCAACCTCACCTAGCCAAGGGCAAATGCTAGCCATCCAAGCCCAACCAAGTAAGGCCCTTCTCCCCAAATCTGGTGAGGTCGATCTCACGTCAAGGAGGTTGACCCTCACCCAGGCCAAGGTGAGACTTGAAGGGCCTCATTGTCACCCAAGCGGGGCTTGTTGGGCCTCATAGGGCCTTGCCCTCACTAGGCCTGACAAGGCCAACCCTTGCTCAAGCAAGGAGCGACCCAGCCGAATCTCCAGCTTGGGCGAGGGTCGACCTCACTAGATTTGGGGAGGGGGCCTCACTTGGCTATGCCTGGACGATAGACTTCGCCCTTGGCTAGGTGAGGCTGACCCTTACCTACGGCCAGATGGGTGTGACCTCACCCAAATGAGGCTAGCCCTCACTAGCCATAGTTGTGGCCAATGGTCGACCATGGCCTTCGGAAAGAGAAGAGGAAGAGAAAGGGGGAAAAGGAAAAAAAAGAAAAAAATCAATAATTTATTTTAAAAAATCAAAAATCAAAAAAAATATTTAAAAATGTCCACGTCAACACTAACTGGCATCCACATCAACATTTTCCTATCTATATTGGTTAGATAGATTGAATTTTGGAAAAAATATTAGAACACATAATAATTGTTGGAAATACATTGAAAAAGAATAAAAAATAAAATGAATTATCTGAGGCGTGCAAGAGCACTGTCCTTAAAGATAATTCCGCCCCTCGAAAAACAAGACTTGGTGCGATAGGCTCTAGCAACTATCCTCCCAAGGTACAACAAGCCGTCTTTCGTACTAAATATTAGAAGGAACAGAACAACGTTATGTATAACCTAGCAAGGAAAAGGAAATGAAAGATTTTTTGAGGAAAAAGATATTTGTTGACACCTAAATTTTGGCGATTTATTTAAGTGTTTATTAATTGCATTAGAAAATTAGGGATTAATTTCTAACCCCTTAACAAAAAATATTTTTCATTAAAATCGCATCGCATATAGACATTAGGAGCACTCGCATCACTAGTTTTGAAATTTATCAAAAAAATATTTAAAAAAAAATTAATTTAAAAAAAAAAGAAAAAAAAAGAAAAAGAAAACGTGGGTCCGGGCTAGGGCCAGGCCTGCCCGGCCCCTTCCTCTTTTCCCTTCTCTTTTTGGTACCTGGGCCGGCCCTTCTCCTTTGGTTTCGGCCCGGCCCGTCCGCCTCCTCCCTCTTCCCTTCTTTTTCTTCCACGCGCGAAGCAAGAACCTGCAGAAGAGAAATAAAAAAAGCAGGGCAGCAAGTCAAAGCAGCAGGTTGCAGCAGAGAGGGAAGCAGAGCAGAGGCAGCAGCAGAAGCAAAGCAACAGCAGCAAGCAGCGGAAGAAAAGCAGCAGCAGCAAGTCAGCAGAAGGAGAGAAAAAAAAGAAGAACCGAGGGAGAGGCTGTTTTAAAAACAAAACCAGATCTGAGCCCGAGAGAGGAGAAAGGGACCAAGAGTGAAACCGAGAGAGGCAGTGACCGAGGAAAAGCAAGAGAGCTTCAGCCAACGCCTCGGCCACGCGCGAGCTCCTTCCGACATCTCCTCAGCCGGCGTCCTCAAGTTGAACCAGGTAGGCTTCCCTCGAACATCCTTGTTTGTGGTTGACGAAGTCGCGGGCCGAGCTCGCGCCGACCGCCCGCGCTAGCCCCGGCCCCCGTCGTCTCTTCATAAATGTTTCTTAGCGTGCTGGCACGTCTAGTTAGAAAAACTTAGGTCCGGTCTGAGTTTGGCTCAAACCGGAAACCCTTTGTTTTACGCACGCGCACAGAGTGTTCGACGAAATGCCCCACCGAAAGCCGAAGGCACTATCCACTTTGAGCTCGAAAACCGACCAGCGTTCGCGGCTATTCTTGTTGAGTCATGTTTGTTCGTCTAGTTCACACTTTTTTTGCATGATATTTGCGCAAAACACTGGTTTAGCGTCAAATCGGCGATGGTTTCTCCTCGCGTCGGAGAATAGCTTAGTGTCCGTCACCTGAGTGGGTGGCCGGCGGCTGTCGGTGTTGGCGGGGACGGGTGGCCGATGAATGACGGTGGTTCGGCGAGGTGGGGGTGTAGGCCGTTTCGGTCTTCGGGCGGGCGTCTGCAGCTTCGGGAGAAGAGGAACGAAGAGGCTGAAGACGCTGCATGGGGGAGGGAAATCTGCAGGGGAAAAAGACAAAAAGTGGGGAATAAAAAAGATTAAAGAATGAAAAACAAATAAAAAAATAGAAAAATCAGAAAAAACAAAGAAAAGGCCGAAAGAAAATCAAGCAAGGAGATGGGCTGCCCGCGAGCGTTGGGCTGGGTTCGTCACGGACCGAGATGACTGGGCCGAGAGCAGAAATTGGAAATGGGCTGTCTCTATAAAAGAATTTTCGTGGACCTTATTTTGGTTTTTTTCGAGTGGGCTTTGGGGTCGGCCCAATTTCGTTTAACCGACCAGGACTAATAGGGTCCGGGTCTCTTGACCCGGTCCGAATTATTTTTCATAAAAAAAAAATCAAAAATCAAAAAATTCAGAAAATCATAAAAAACATTAAAAATATTAAAAATTCATAAAAAATTCGAAATTTCAGAAAATTCAAAAAAATTCTCAAAAATCCCAAAAAAATTCCAAGTTTGTTTTAGAGTTCCCTAAGAAGCTCTAAAATAATTCTTGGACAATTTTCTCTTAAAAAAAGTGTCGGAAAATCATCGACTCAAGACGTGTTCAAAATCAGCAATGCTCTTACAGCCTTCACCTTAGGGTTTTAATTATCCTCGGATACAATTGCCCTTGAATGCACGCTTAGGATGCGATGATTATGGTTTCCCTTTAGTTTAATTAGGATTGTTATTTATCTCTTAATGCTTGTGTTTATTTTCGCCGCAATTTATTTAATGCCTCCTTTAATTGCTGATTGCTATTTTGATAATTGTGCACCCGCATGATCACCTCACATGTTAGTGGTTAAACATAAAATCAATCCAAACTGCCTGACAAAAATCTTTTTGAAATGAACAAGATTAGGTACCGAAATGGCACTAATTGGCTAATTAGTGTAATCAAGTCCCGACCCTAGATTCTCCAGTTTGCGTAGAAAGTGAGGCACACTCCCATGTCCCGCTTGGTTTCTAGCCGACCCTAATAGGCTAGTGGCGACTCCTTATCTGTATTTTCATGAACACCCAATGTCACGCGGGGTATGGGCTTGGGAGAGCCCTAGTCTAATTAAGGGTCTTCGACCCACCATTTGGACAATACCCCTAAACCTATTTATCGATTTCGTTCCCCCTCGGGACGGAAAAAATAGGTCGCGACAATATTCTCTTCTTGATTTGGTATGTCTCACTAGATTGTCTTTTTAAGTTTTATTTTTATATTTAGACAAAATAGACCCATTAAAAAATCGCTAAAGAGCCATTGTAATTGAGGATTTATTTGATAAATAAAATAGACATTACAAAGTGATTGAAAAACCATTATATGACCATTAAAAAAAGCCATTATAAAATGTTACAAAATAAATTTATATTAATGATAAACAAAAACAATTACAAATTGATAATGGTAAAAAAACATTACAAAAATTAATAGCTTTCAATTTTTCAAAACTGCTGAAATATCTAACATGGATCGATACTAATGTGAAAAGCATTTAAATTTAATTGGTCCAATTAAAAGGTTTATGATTAAATTGATACCAATATAATAGATTTAGGACTTCTTTAGGGCTTTTCCCATGCCTGAACATAGCTTTGATTAATGACATTGTGTTTTTTCCATTGCTGGTGACAATCTCAACAACATGAGCGATCGTAGTTTCCCCAATCATACAAGTGTTGATCCACATCGGTTCAAAGAAGCCTTTGTTCTATAAACTTAGTTACAATTTGTGTACGTTGCATATAACATCACACTCATGCACATTTTGCTCTATGCACAGGCAGAGAACGGACTTGAATGGGTGACTAGTCGTAGATTCAGTCCTTAATCTTTACAGGAACCGACAGGATCCTCAAGAGGAACAACCACCTCGACGGCTGCGGCGGATGTAGGAAGTAGATGCAGGAGGAATAGCCACCTGGAACCGCAATAGAGGGAGCTTCGAGAGAGAGACTGAGAGCTCAAGTGTGCCGTGTTGAGTGTGTTTCTCTGGGTCCTGTGCGTGTGATGAGTCTTCTTCTCATAGCCTGCCATTTCTTCGTAAATCATTGCTTCAATTTAAGCAAAAATTCTGCCAAGTTTGCGGGTTTCGCGTGTCCAATACCCTGACTTTTTGCTGAGTATCTTCTTCTTGTCCACCTCCACCAAATTTCGGACATTCTATTTATTTCTTTTTATTTAAATTCACTCACCATTCACGGCCAGTTTCCGTGATTTCCTTCTTTATTTTAGCCACAGATTCTCTTATTCATTTTGTATTTCTTTCTTTGCCTTCTGCCACTCCACGAAATGCTCCACAACAATATTTTATTGCTCTTTCCTCTCTTTTTTTATCCAATTTCAAAATTGATTTTGTTTCCTTCTTTGTGTTTTGTCTCTTCTTTTCCTCATTGACGGAAAATCCTTTGAGCATCGAGCTGCACGATGCTCCTGCCAATTGCCAAAATAAACTCCCACGCTGACAATTTATTATTATTGTTTTTTAATTTTTAAAAGCTTTTTGGTCTTTATATAACATAGTGCAAGAAAAAATTTGGGCAAAATGCAAAGGAGTGTGATGCAAAATGGGAGTGTGATATCGGTACTTTTGTTTTGGGATTGAGTTGGACACCCAATTGTATCATACGATGAATGACGTATAAATAAGCTAAAATTTAGGTGTCAATAATATTTTTATAATTATCCACCTTGATATCATGTTGATGGTCAAGTCACAATGCTCATTATTCATTTCGGCTCTCCCAAAACCTCAACAAGTGCTCTCAATCTCTACAAACGCTAATTGAGCTCTCGCAAAACTTAGAGCTTTGCCAAGGCTTTGTCACCACCATTGTTGCAATCTTCTTAATAACAACCTTGCCATTCACCACAAGATCTTGGATGAAATGGTACTTGATATTGATATACATTGTCATCTCGTGATAAATCAAATCCAACACTAGAATTACACTATTGATATACTTTTTATTTTAGAAAATTAGCTTTTATGCCATCGGTATAAATTCTATTCACTTTATCCCATCTCCCTCATTGGGCTTTTTATTCAGTGAACAACAGTAATAAAACCATATATTTTCATATCCCATCATGTTCATTATTTAATATGATCGACATATTAGTGTAAATGAAATAAAAAGCACAAATAGAAAAGGTAAAAATGACTTGTAATTCACTAATAAAGAAATCGCAGACTTTATTTTTATTTACTTATTTATTATTGTTTCCTCTCTTTTTTTATTTCTTTTTAATTCCCTCCCATTATTCCTTAATAAAAATTTTATTAAATGATAAGTTATACTAATATACCTCATATATGTAATAAATATAAATACTAAATATACATACATATATAAAATAAATATTGTAGAATAGAAAAAAATCATAATATATATAAGTAGGAATAAATAAAAATGAATATTGTTGCTATTTTGAAATTTCTCATTTAAAATAGAATTCGAATATTAATTACATTGCATTTTAATTTTAATGCCACCTCCCTCATTGGGCATTTTTATTTTGGCTGTATCTCTTTTATATTTGACCTTATTGGGCAGGGATTAAATACATAAATAAGATTATTTTTATCATATCCTGTCTTTTATCTGGTTACCAAATGTAGCCTTGGGATAAGTGGTTTACTTCGTCACAAATGACAGTGGTTCTAGTATGCTTATCTGACACCCAAAAGGAATTTGACTGGACAAAAGATCCGCCAAATTACAAGTCACGAGAGAAACTCAGCCGTCACGGAAGGAACGTGTGCTGAGGTTCTTCAAAGCCCTCTCCTTGTTCATTTTCTGCTGAAAGAATCTCTAGGATCTATAAAGGCTATTAGCCTTTTTTTTTCTGTGTCTTTGGCTTTGCTTTGCTTGCTCTGCCCAAAAGCACAAAGGAAGCAATCCATGGATGTAGAAGAACAGAAACACCATCTGAAGTCACCCCTGTTAGCAGTTTGCCAGGAGAAAAAAGCATCCAAACTGGGGAATGGATTCGAGAAGGACGAGATTTTCTCAGAAATGAAGCGGCAACTGTGGTTGGCGGGGCCATTGGTGGCGCTAAACCTGATGACGTATTGTTTGCAAGTGATCTCGTTGATGTATGTGGGTCATCTCGGAGAGCTGGCACTTTCCGGTGCTTCCTTGGCCACCTCCTTCGCTTCCGTGACTGGCTTTAGCTTGTTTGTAAGAACAGTTCTTCCAGCTCTAATCTTGAGATTAAACCATCCTTCTCTATGACTGCAGAGCTAAGAGATTTAAGATTTTCTGCTTTGACAGTAGCATCATACTTGTGAGATTTTGTAGGATCACGGCTAATTGTTATAAAAGTTTAAGTTGATATCTTAACATGCCTAGTAATAAGGGTGGAATTTTAATTGAGAAGGCAAATGGAACCTGAAAAGATTCGAATTCAAGACCTCTAACTCTGATAACATATAAAATTTTGTGAGACCATAAGAATTTGCCTCCCCAATTAAATTTCCATGTTAGAATTAGGCAAAATATTAGACTAAGCATGAAGAAAATTTAGGATATTTAAATAATAAAACACGACTTCATCTACCGACTTAAACTTTTAAAACAGTTGGTAATGATCTCATAAAATCTCCCAATGTTGGTTTACTCCTGTGAAAGATTTTTTCTAGAGTCTTATTCATCTTGAAAAAAAAAACCATCCAACTTCTATTCTCGACGTGATTATTGGGAGTAACATGAATAGATTGCTTGTCTATTAACCTTAGCTCCTTTTCAGATTCTTGCAATTTGACAAAGATTGATCTCAACATGTTATCTCTCAATAAGCTCAGTGCGCTAAATGTGTAATTTTCCCCCTCTAGCTAGCTGTAGCAATGCTGAGATTGGGAACTTAATGTCAGTGTTTGTCGCGAATTTCAACATTTGTTAACTGCACTTAAAAAAAATTGTTGGATGCCATAGGCAGATAATGAAATACATGCCCTTTTTCTAGTTGAGATTCTTCCATTGCATGTCAGATGAGTCAACTAGTCTGATACTTTAAGCTAGGCCTAATTTGGGTTTGTAGGATATATTGACGAGACTTTTTGATATTATTTGTGGACATCTATGAATTGCTCCAAACGTCATCTCATAGATGCTTGGTCCATAACAGATAGGAATGTCAAATGCATTGGAGACATTTTGCGGTCAGTCTTATGGAGCTAAACAATACCACATGCTCGGTATCTACAAGCAGAGGGCCATGATTGTTCTCCTAATAGCTAGCATTCCGCTCGCTATCTTATGGGCTAATGCAGGCCAAATCCTTCTCTTTCTCAAGCAAGATCCTCAAATATCAGCGGAAGCAGGAACCTATGCTCGGTTCATGATTCCTAGCATTTTTGCGTATGCACTTCTGCAGTGCCACGTCAGGTTTCTGCAGACACAGAACAACGTCGTTCCAATGATGATCATTTCAGGAATCACCACATTGCTGCACATTATCATATGTTGGTTCCTGGTGTTCCACTCTGGACTTGGAAACAAAGGCGCTGCTTTGGCGAATTCCATCTCCTATTGGATAAACGTGTTGTTGATGGCGATTTATGTTAGAATTTCACCGTCCTGTAAGAGAACCTGGACTGGTTTCTCCAAGGAGGCCTTGCATGGGATCTATGCATTTCTGAAATTGGCAATTCCTTCAGCTGTCATGGTCTGGTACTTCTCAAGCTCCTAGGCTTCGCCTAATTCACTTTCGGCAAACCAAAAGACATATAAAATTTCAACAACTCACAGGACCAGTGTACAAGAAAACTGATGGTCATTATCCTTCTTCAGAATCATTAATGGGCTATTAACCTTTTTATTCTTGTTTACGTTCATGATCCGATTTTTCCAACTTTGAAGGGACTCCATTTTCTTATTAATTGGCTCTGACACTGCTCTTTGCGGGCAAATATATAATCTTACGTTATCGACATTGGTTTTCCTGATTCTCTGTAACTTGGAGAGATGATGATGTTTCTGTTTGGTTCATTGCCTGCAACAGCTTTGAGATGTGGTCATTTGAAATGATGGTCTTATTATCAGGACTTCTTCCCAACCCAAAACTTGAAACATCGGTCCTCTCAATCAGGTACATCAATACTATATATGTCAGCAAGATGCGAACAAAAAGGCTAACCTCTTAGCGCCAGTTGTTATCATTTCTGAATAATGTGAACTTAGTATACTTTGCTTTTTTCAGCCTGAACACCTGTATCTTGATTTTCATGATACCTCTTGGACTCAGTGGTTCAATAAGGTAAGGCTAACTGATTATGCTCTATTTACTTAAGTGGATCTTACAAAAGAAGCAGCTATTTTACAGTCTCACACTTTCTTCGCCTTACTTTTGGCAGTACGAGAGTTTCAAATGAATTGGGCGCTGGAAGACCACGAGCAGCTCGTTTGGCAATTTATGTTTCCTTAATGGTGGTCGCCACAGAAAGCTTGTTTACAGGTGCTCTCTTGATCTTCGGTCGAAGGGCATGGGGCCACCTCTATAGCACGGAAGAAGAAGTCGTGAGATACGTGGGAGATATGATGGTGCTACTCGCAATTTCCCACTTTTTCGAGGGCATTCAGTCCGTGCTTTCCGGTACGCGCAGACTCCACTTATCACTGCAGTTTAATGGTGCACCTGATATAGTGCAACTTTGACTACTTATCCCGATAATTAGCAACGGAAGATGGCAAATATGTCAAATCACAAATATTTCAAAGTCAAAACTGATTTGTATATCGACCATCTTGATGTTATAAAATACATTTTTCAGGCATTGCAAGAGGATGTGGATGGCAAAAGATTGGAGCTTTCGTCAATTTGGGTGCCTACTATTTGTTGGGTATTCCGGTCTCCATATTCCTTGGTTTTGTCTGTCACATCGGTGGAAAGGTAAATCCTGGTCATCCTACCATTCTAACTCATTTCGTCCTTTACTTTCATCGTAGATAGTGGTCTAGTCCGATATTCATATGATTGCTTGGTCTTCTAATCGAGCTGCAGGGCCTCTGGACCGGGGTTATGGTTGCAGTCGCCGCACAAGCATTGTTACTGGCTGTCTTAACAGCACTTACCAACTGGGAGAAAGAGGTAAGAAACAGTGAATTAATGAATTGAACTTTTCTACCATGTAAAGTATTATTTGACCTGTGGTTGGTGCTTGATATTTGGCATTGTGTCAGGTGAAGAAAGCCACAGACAGCATCCATAGCACCGTGAGTCCTGCCAATGGATTGTTATCATAAAGCTGTGGTGAAGAAATATCGCCATTGGAATCAGATGGTCGACTTGAAAGACTCCGGTTCCTAGAGTTAAGACCTAGTAGAACTGGAAATAGATGAAATAAGACGCACTTATCACTTCGAAACTCATGCTGTCTCAAATAAGGAAGAGTCACATCCGGAACTTCTGCCAAAAGTTAGAAACAAATGTCAAACTGTATGCAACAAGGTTTATCTCAGAAGCTATTTAGCAAGATCTAATGTCGTAGAGCAATCTGTCTCTCAAGTTTTCCTTACTCTAATTCAATCTCAACTTCCTAGATTCTTGGGGAATACGTGCGCCAGTGGATCCTACCTTTTCTTCTTTAACCTTGATCAATCAGTAGGACATGAAAGTCCCCTGAAACAACTACTGGAGACCATCTCAAATTTGAGCCTTTTTTCTGTGACCCTTTTAGCTGAAGCCTGACACGAGTCTCCAGGAAGTTCAAGACACTTAGATTGAACTTCTCCTCCTTGGTGTTCGCAATAATAACCCTCTCTCGCTCTCTCTCTAAGGCGAACTTTCAGGCATCCGACCACTTCGTTGGTCCAGGACCATCTCCTTGGTCCGGTCAAAGGAATCAGAAATCATCTCCCATTACAGCATAGTAAGTTCTCAATAAGAGATTCCATCCTTCAAAACAAAACTTCCAGTCGCAAGAAAATTAAAGCTCTTAATTTTTCAAATGAGAAATATTGCAAAAGTTAAAAATTTTAAATCAGCTAATATATTTATTATTGTGTCCAGTTTCATTATGGAAGAACTCTAATAATTTTGGAAGTGATGTTGAGCGTCATAATTCATTAAAAAGAAAAAAACTTCCAGCTCTAAAAAATTCGAATCTCTGATTATTCAAACGATTGATATTGCGCAATTTAGGATTATCAAATAACCTAATTTATTTAATAATAATGATCATCTTGATTACGGAAGAACTTCATATGCTTATAGGTGAAGCTATGGGCTAAAGTTCATTCTAAACGAAAAAATCTCAATTTTAGGAAAGGTCGAATTCTGTTTGCTCAGCAGAGCGACGGTACAAAATCCAGAGCTCTGAAATTGTCAAAGCTGTTTACAGATGCGTTCATTTTTGACATCTGAATTGAGAGAGTAGCCGGTGAGGCGGAGTGTTGAAGAAGGACACCACCCCTCTCTCTCTAGGATTCTCTCCTCACTTCTCAGCCTCGACATTTGACTCTCTAGTCAAATTTTCCTGTCCTCCAAGCAGCCGAAACTGTTGACAAATGGATTAGGAAGTTGCAATATAATTATACTAGGAGGAGATATTTTGGTGCAGGAAGTCAGTTCACTAGCCGACTGTACACCCTATAAATAGGGACTCTTGCCCTTTGTGGTGAGAGACGAGTGGCCTGTAAGAGAGTAGAGTGGCAGAGAGCAGAGAGAGAGGAAGAGAGTTGTGGGAGTGGCGTGAGTAGAGAGGCATGTAAAGAGGCTAGAGAAAGCCTCGAGATTGAGAAAGTCTTGCATATATGGGGCGTTTGCAGGAATCAGTGTATTCTGAATACTGTAGGATACTAGGAGCTGGTTTTTTCCGAGTGTTGGATGTGCAAGAAAATATTGTAATAGTAAAATCAGATTTTGTGAATTATATTTGTGCCATGTTTCCACAATAATCAACAAGTGGAATTAAAGCTATGCTGCGCAATTCAATGAAAAAGTTTTAAATATTTTATGATTATATTAATTTAGTCTTAAATTTTTTTTTGTCAATTCAATCATAAATCTTTCAATTCAATCCATCCGATCAAATTTGGCCGATCACTATTAACGTGGATAATTTTTTATTAATATTTTTATTTTTTCGAATTTTTAATTTTTATTTAAGTACAAATAAAGTTAAGATTAAAACTTAGCAATAACCTCTAAAATCAAAAGTCAATACTACAAAAAATCATATATTGGTACACATGTGATAAATTTATTTTAGAATTAATTTTTAACCACCAAAATCCCAAACTAATAAATTTTTGATAAATTTACCCAAAATTAGTACACTTATAACAAATTTACCTTCTATTTGTTCTCAATAAATTTTACTGTTAAATTGTTAAATTAGGTGACACGTTAATTGATTGGTGCACCATATTAGGATTTTACTCTCCGTTTGTCTTGATTGTATTTATTTTATGGTATTAATCCAATTCAACGGATGGTATATTTATCACAATTGTACTAATTTGGCAATTTTTGAGGATCAAAATTTTGATTTAAAATAAATTTGTCACAAGTATACAAATGTGCAATTTTTTGTGGTTGTGATCATTTGATGTAAATTTGTTACAGATGTATTAATTTGGAGTTTTTCGTAATAAAAAAACTAGCTTAAAATAAATTTATCACAAGTGTACTAGGTTGGAATTTTTTGTGATATTAACTCTAAAATCAATGGATGAACTAATTGATTTTTACGATGCTCTTTGAAAGGCATTTCTTATTAGTAGGTTTCATATCTATGGAGCGATCCCTCTTTTGGCCATTATGGTTTACCTTGCATTAAAAAACGACAATAAGCACTCAACTAAGATCACAGCGAGGAAACAATAACTCTAAAACGAGTAGGCTTAAAATGATAATTCTCATTAATATTTAGAACCAACCTTTTACTTTGCAAGCAAGCTTTAATCGTCTATATATATATAAAATCAACCAAAAGTAAAATAACCCCATATTAACTCGACTGAAACTTTTATTGGGCCATTTTAGATAATTCTGGTTTCGAAGTTTTTTGGATATACAAGAAATAAACAATTTTGGAATTACTTCTTTCAATACACATATTGAACACACAAAATTCACTATACTATAATTGGTCTATTAACTGGGAAACTCATTATCTCAGCCTTCGAATAATCTAATACTAGCAAATAACCCATTTACGTATGCTCCACGGCAGTTGTCACTACTTTTTGATTTAATGTTAAAAATGAAGGATGGAGAGAGATAACATATAATTCAATAAAAATCCAAGTGTAGGGAGTGGATTTTTTTTTATTGACTTTTTATCCTATACAGAGTTATTTACATATAAATTTAGAAATAATAAGAGACACCAAAATATAGATCCCTCCCTTGATAATAGTAAGCTAGTGTGTAAATTTATAGTAACCTAATACGTAAACTTGGCTCCTCCTCATTAATGATACTTATAAATATGTGAATTAATTTCTTAAAACAATATAATAGATGAATTAATTTTATATTTTTCCCGCTATTTTGTTTCTTTAATTGCTCACTTGAAACTGTATTCTAGTGAAGATATTGAATTAATGGACATTGCTCTTTCCTTTCTCCTCTTTCGTTTCATATATCCTTTTGCTATACCATTTTTTGTTCTTCATCGATAATAATCAGGGGCTTAAGATAAGTGCATTGAGCTGTTTAAAGCGATTCCGAGTTCTTCAACAACTCTCTCCTATCTTAAGGGGTGTTAACCCTATAAGAGCCACTGGGTGATGGTCCCATCAATGTGGGTACTTTGCTTGGCTACATTCCTTATTTTAATATGTTAATGCCTGCATGTCTTGCACCCTCAATTGATTGTGTACATTTTTTGTCTTCACCAACCAAAGAATATCAATGATTTGTCACATCAAAAAAAGCTGAATGTTGGCAACTCTTCTCCACTTCATCCCCACAACCAAGCTCTCCTTGGAGGGTCAATGTGTGTTATCTTTTCTCGTACTATGGGAAAAGGAAATTATTGGCAAATCCTCCAAGCTTGGGTACGAGATTTTTTGCATGCATCATAATGACCTCTCTAATTAAAAACGGTGGGACAATTAATTCACAAAGAGATAAGGGGAAAAATACTTAAAAGAAATTCTTAAACATATTACATTGATACCAATTTAGTTCTAAACTTTTCGATTGGACAAATTTAATCCGACACCGTTCCACGTTTTATCAATTGAGTTTATTCGGTTAATTTAGGCCAAAAATTTGTTGATGTAACCATCCTATGTAGTACAACTAGCACTGACATAAACAAATCTTTAATTTTCTTTTTAATTTTTTAATACTTTGTCTTTTTTTCTCCTCTTTTCCTTCTTCTATTTTTCTTTTCCACTATGGTCGACAAGTGTTGTAGAAGCTTGCCAACCTCTTGGTGAGGTTTGTGAAGTCCTTGCCAGCCATAGTTGACGGTTGCGGCCCTCACCCAACCTTGCTCAAACATGGGCGGGGCATAAGTTGCCATGAACAAGGCCAACCTTGCTAGCCCTAGGCAAAGATGGGCATGGCCTCACCTGATGGTCGCCGGGCAAGCTACCTTATCGATTGCAAGTGAAGGTGGCCATGGCCTCACCAATCGCGAGCGAGGGTTGCGACCCTCGCTTGTCACAATGAAAAAAAATAAAAGGAAAAGAGAATAAAAGAAAATTAGAACTTGATTGTACTTTCACGATAAATTTTAGAATTTCATTACACTTTTTTAAAGTTTGATGACTCAAGTAAATTTTCGCAATAAATTTTACGACTTCTAATACACTTATTTGTTTTTAAAAAAATAAAATTTAGATAAAATTGTCAAGTTGATGCTGATGTCGTAAACTATTCAGTCGGCACTCGCCATGGCTTCTTGAGATGATTCCATGTCACTTGTGAATTATTGGATATGCTAAGACCATCCAAGTCAATCCAAGTCAATGCACACTTTCTCTCATCACCAACTGATGCCTAAAATGGAAATGCCACAATCACGTCGACGATTATGAGTCAAATTAGCAAAAAGACCATGACTTTGGAGGCCTCACATTGAATCGATTAAGGTGTGGGAGAGGAGTCAAAAAACCGTTCACATCAGAGATGCCACGGATCGAGCAAACCTTTGGCACTATCTCTCGTTCTCATTTCCCTGCATTTAGATATTAGTGGCATTTTTTGTTTTAAACTAAGAATAGCTTTCCTACACGAAACGTCAACTTAGGCAAGATTGAATTTTTTGCAACCTAACCCCTTTTTTTCTTTTCATTTTATTTATGCACCTTTTAGAGGTCGGCGGTGGGCACGGCCCTGGGTAGATATAGGTTAATGTGGTCTTAGATGAGACCTCGATTTCCAGGCGAAGCCCAAACCCGTGCTTAGTCCTAACGTCGAGCCAACACAAAACCGGGCCTCGCGCTCTCCCTTTGTAAAAGGAGAGATTTGGCTACTCCATCTCTTTTCATTGGAAACAACCACGAAATCCAACCATCCTTGGTATGATTCCTTGACTCCTGGCCATCTCAAGCTATCCTAAGTAATGCAAAGACACGCCGACAAATCTCAGCTGCTTCCGGGGGAAGCAATGCTGCCGACATTGAGATAAAAAGGAGGGAAAGCTGCGGATCCTTAAAGAGGGAATCAGAGGAGAAATTGGCCCCACGCATTGGAAAGTGAAGGAAAAGAGAGGGTTATAGAATGTCGCATCCAAATTAGAGAGGAATGACCAAAAAGGAATCTTGCCGTGGGAAATCGGATACGTTTGATTTAGCTTTGTCGGAGCCTTTTGGGGCCTTTAATCTTTTGGGCAAATAGAAGCCATGTTCGATGAATCTTTTGAAGAATTTTTGGAGAAATGCAGTTGCATTTCTTGAAAGGCACTTTAGTGTAAAGGTTGGTTTGGAAGTGCTTTGAGGTTCGAGCATTTTTCGAAATGCAAACGAACTTTCTTTTTTTCAATTGTCTCCTTACTACACATTTATAGTTACGAAAATATCTTTAAAAACTCTAACTTTGCCAACGAGGTGGCTCCAAGGTGATGTCACTAGGTATTGCACAACTTTAGGTGAGGCTAACAGATAGCCGATTGACATGTTGATGGCTGAGTTTTGCTAAAAGATTTGACATTTATTTTAAATGAAAGAGCTAGCAAAGGCCCTTTTCAATGTGTGATTTTTTTTTCTAAAGGACATATCAAAGTTACTTCCTAACGTCTTTTTATTTTTAAATTACATTTTTTTCGCTTTAAATTACATTTTGTAAAATACTATTTACATTTTGAAAAACGCTTTTTACCTTTTGCATTTTTGGTCAAACCATTTCTCTCGAAAACCAAACCAATCACACCAGTCAAAGGTTTTGACCTTGACGACCTTGACTTGGTGATCCGTTTCCGCTTGAATATTTCTTCCATCCTACTAGAAACAAGGAAAGCCGCAACGACCACGTCCGTCGGCGGCGGACGGCCAAACCGGCGCCAACCGCGAGGACGAAGAACTCCCTCACCACCTTCGACTTTCACATTTATCACGTGCCGAAAAAGGGAAAACCCCGACAGCATTCTAGTAAAAAAAATTTGCCATCCGTCCGACGAAGAAACTTCTTCCTTAATCTAGAAAAAACCAACTTTACTTTGACTGCGTGCAGACCTCCTCCTTCCTCGCATGGCACATCGCCATAGCCACTGGGAGAAGGAGATAAAAAGGAAGGATTTTGAGACAAACCCATGAACGATCCGCTCCCTCTCGCACTCTGCCCTACATGTTCGCGTCCAATCTCCCGCTCCGAGCCTCCACCACTCCGCGTTGTTCCGCCCGGCCGCACCTGAGCGAGCTGCGGCCGCCGCCGCCGCCGCCGCACCACCACCACCGCCGCCGCCGCCACCGCCACCTTGATCCCGATCTTGGGTCCAGGCTCGTCGGGAGGCTCGGCCTCGAGTGCAGGAGGAGGCTCTCGGTCGCGGTGGATTGGGGCAAGGTCGACTGGGTGGTGGCGAGGATGGGCGCTGGCTGCTTCAAGGTCGCGAGGGAGAGCGGCGGTGGGGTGAAGGTGGAGTTCGACAGCGGCGGGCAGGACTTCTTTGATGCCCACGCTGTGGAGGCCGGCGGCGGCGGGGCCCCGGAGCATCTCGTCATCATGGTTAATGGGATGGTCGGAAGGTACGGGTATTGGGTTGGGTTTTGATCTGGGTGGGTGAATTGAGCACAATGCGGTCGTTTTCGTGTTCTCTGTATTACTTGGGACCTCGAATACCTTGTGTGTTTAGAATATGGTTAACGGGATGGTCTGAAGGTACGAGTGTTTCGTTGAATTTTGATCTGGGTGGGTGAATTGAGCACATTGTGGTCGTTTTCGTGTTCTCCATGTTTCTTGGGACCTCCAATAGTGTGTGCAGAATCTAAAATGTGATTCTTGGAGTAAATTGGATCTTAGATCATCTTAGAATCGTTGTTCTGGTGTTAGTTATCGGTGAATTCTTGGTACTTCGTGCTGTGCCTAGTGCATGTTGGTGGCTTGAATTATGATTTTGGATTTGTTGTTTGCTTGAAGGATCCACATGTTGCCAAAAGCATAGCTGTAGTAGTTGTGGTACCGTTTGCTTGGCATCAGAGTGATAGTTTGGAAGCATGCTAAATTGTTAATACTCTTATATTTCAATGCAACAGTTTTATAGTTGTCAGGAGAGCTTCTACGCTCCGTGGAGTAAATAGATGCGGTCAATAGGTGTTATTCCCCTGTATACCAATGATTTTTAATTCATCATCTTGTCTGTAGCTTGATGTGATAATTATTAGGATAATTACCACTGCCTTTCTGAAAAAAGTATTGTCCGAGGTGATGAATCATAAGCCGAAAACTCATACACAGTTATTCAAATCATTCAGTGCTGAAGATTGGAGGTATGCTGCTGAGCAGTTCGTGAAGAAGCTTCCAGATAAAGTGATAGTCCATCGTGAGTAGTCCTTTGCACAAACAGTTTTCTCTCTTCAATCCCATGTTTGATTGTAGAAGAACTATATCAAGTACTGAGTATTACTGGTTTTATATACATTCCTCTCAACAAGAAGTTACAAATGCCATGTTAGAAGGCACTTGGCTTGTAAGAAGGCATCTGGATAATGTGCAAGCAGAAAGGACTGGATTATATATGTGGTTTTGCCAAATTCTACATGTAGGAGGTTTAATTTTTGAATAATATTGAGAGGAACTGGACATTAGTTCCTATCTTTGTGTTTTCTCCATGATAAGCATAAACATAATGGGTATCTATCATGAGTGATAACTTTGTTAAAAATAACATGAATGGGCCTTCTTGGTCATCCTATGGACATATGCATGCTGGGATGAAGCAGGTACAGTCATGACACCCTAGGTGTAATAGAAAAACACATGAGAGAAGTTCCTCAAATTCCTTTTCTGAGCTAGGGTTATAATTTTTTTTTTTCGGTCAAAAGCTAGGTTTATAATTTGTTGCCCCAAGAGAGCCAGTTTCTCTTTCTGCAATAAAGTTTTAAGCTATATTTTAAAGTTTTTTCTTTAATTTGATCTTTGTTGGTTGTATCTCATTCATTAAATGTTTGGCTTTAAAAACCCCTATAGCATCAGTACCGGGGGAAGTATTAGAGTGGGTCTGTCCTCCTTTAATCATTTTTATTTGTGTATGAGGTTTTGCTTGTTCAAACTTACTACGTTTCTTCAGGATGTTTTCTGTTGGCTGCAATAGTTTAATTGCCAAGCATTAGTAAATAGGTAAATGTTGCTGCTTCGGTTGTATACCCAAAAGGTTACTGCTTTAAGAGTCCTGTAATGTTTCAATTTGATGTATTGTCACTTTTGAGTATCTGTGAATTTCGCCAATATTTGGAGCTCCTTTCTGCCAAAATAGCATTATTTCATCATTTCTTATCTTGCAATATTTTGGTGTTTTGAGTCTTAATATTGAAGCTTGTAACATTGATTTCTACTTTGTCATTTTCTGCACAAAAATTTAATGCAGAATGGCCTTATACTGATTTTGTTACTTATTCTAAAATCCTCATATTTTTTGTAGTATATTCAACAACCTCATATGCACATATTGTTTTATTCATGCTTATGAAGTGCTTCCATGTGACTGAGAAGAAGAAGTTAACAACTAAGCCTCATTATTCTCTTCAGGTAGTGAATGCAACTCCTCGAAGTTGACTTTTGATGGTGTTGACATGATGGGTGAACGATTGGCAAAAGAGGTATTATTGTGTTTTTCTTTGTTTGTTTTTACTCAAGTCAGTTTTCTGCTTGCTTCATTGTTTGTGTAGTGGAGAATGTGATTTTCTGCATAATTATGTTGATATTGAGTGGATGTTTAGAGAATTATAGATATTTTGAGCTTGATTCTTTTTGATGCAGGTTTTGGATTTTGCTTTGTGTTGTTTTTTGACCATTAATGCAGGTATTGGGTGTTATCAGGCACAGACCTGGGGTTCGCAAGATTTCCTTTATTGCACACTCCTTGGGAGGCCTTGTTGCAAGGTATGCTATTGGGAGACTTTATGAAGAACCTTCACAGTCAGCACTCTGTACTGCTTTTAGGGACTGCCCAAGTGGAGAGCAATCAAATCATCAGATGGAAGTTCTGGAGCCACATGAAGGAAAAGTTGCAGGTTTGGAGCCCCATGAAGGAAAAGTTGCAGGTTTGGAGCCCCATGAAGGCAAAGTTGCAGGTTTGGAGCCAGTGAATTTCATAACAGTTGCTACCCCACATCTTGGGTCAAGAGGACATAAACAGGTAACACTGACCATTTTCCTGGCCTATACCTAATCCAAAGATGCTGCTGCATGGAACACGAACACAAGTTCCTCTATCACTGTTTGAGTGGGTGTCCATTACACCTATTTTGCCTCCTTCAATCTTATCCTTTGCTAGTTGTGTGGTGTTCTGATTCATTGTTTTTGTTGTCTATATGGAAAATCTAACTTCTAGTCCATTAATGATAATATGTTGCATAATAGTCATAGTTAGAATGTCTCTAATGCCCATCTGTTGAGATTTTCAGTTGTCATTTTTAAAAAATTTTGCTTTATCTTTTCCCATTGGTAGTGGCATTTGGATAGGATATAATGATACTACAAGTGGTCCTGAAATAGTTTATTACCTTGCAAAATTCTTATTTCTATCTCTGTCTTTGTTGTTCCTGTAGCTGCCTTTCCTCTGTGGTCTTCCCTTTTTGGAGAGAAAAGCACCTCAAGCAGCGCATTTGATTGTTGGGAGGTCTGGAAAGCATCTCTTTCTTACTGACGGTGATGATGGGGAACCTCCTCTTCTTCTTCAAATGGTCAATGATTCTGAAGATTTGAAATTCTTGTAAGTAGGTGTATTGACTACCCTCTCCCCATCAGAGATTCAGAAGTCCAAAGTTTTGGCATTTTTCCCTCCTCATTTATGGTAGAATGACAGCTTGGATCCTGTGTAGGTCAGCTCTACGTGCTTTCAAACGGCGTGTAGCATATGCAAATGTCAATTATGATCGTATCCTTTTCTGCTCCTACTAACTTTTATGGGGTTTATGTTTGAAGATGATCTATGAACCTGCCTTTTCTTTCTTTGTGTGGATCTTGACTATAATTATAAAGAAGTAGTTGGGTGGGGAACATCATCAATCCGGCGTCAAGATGAACTTCCTAAGGTAGGCAGCCCTTCATTTTTTATTTGTCATGCCTGCAAAAGAAACTAACATCTGAGAAGTACGTCCAGAACTTGCTTTAGTGATGAATTTTCTGCCGTTTCATTTCCAGTCCAGTCTTCTGGTAAAAGATGAGAGATACCCTCACATTGTCTATGTGGAGAAGGAAACTTCTGAGAACTTTCAAAGGAGAGCATCTTCTCTAGTGACTGAAAAAGACATTGATTTGGAAGGTTTGTTATACCCTTTAACTTCATTGAATACTTAACTGCCATTATTCTGTTTGCTTGTTTCTTGATTAACTGTAAAGTGTAAGGGCGAGTCCTTAGACTTTACTCTTTGTAGTTGATAGAACAATTCTGCAAGAGATGAATTTTCAAATGTTGCAACTGAGGAAGCCGATTATTTTAGACAAAAATGACACATTTTCCTTTCTCTTTTCCCCTAAAATAGTTAAGCCTGCATTTAATGGATGAACAGTCAGGGAAAGAATAAAATAGATTTGGTAATACAAAATTATTGTTTTGTGCTTTTGTATTCTAAAGATTTGTAAAAGTTTTGTCTTGCTGGATTTGATCCCTGGCCTCTGTGGGAAAAATGTGACAACTTTTCTTTGTCTACTTCTGGTGATGTTGACATTTTGCTGTTAGCATGGTCCATGACTCCATAGTACATCACAGGGTTGCCATTAATCGCCCATTACCCCATGATTGCCCACCTGGCTATTAGGTTCACGAATGCAGATCTTTAGCTATTTGAAAAGGCAGATTTGCGATTTTTGGCATTCTGAAGAAACAACACTCTGATTGATATTCTCCTCCTCTGTTAGACAAGCAAAAAGAACAGATGGAGTCTTGTATGAAAACTAAGAGACCTAAACCAGAATTTTGTTATTGAGGAGTGAATCTTGATAAAGATTTGGAGAATATCCATGGTGTTGGTTATCAAGTCTTGATGTTTCGAAAAATAATAACAGAGGATGAAATTAAAGGAGGTAATTATGTATTTTGGAGCAAATTTGACAGGAAAAGAGGCTGTTGTTCAAATTTGATTTGCAATGATGTTTTGGAGGAAGAGGAGTTTTCATCCCAAGTTTTTGATCATGAGTCAATTAGATCTTTTTGCCTTTGTTTTTTCTAGGAAACAACAGTTCTTTTGTGGCTGGATGGAAGTCTTTAATGAATATTCAACTGTTTGAAACATGTTTGACTAATTTCCTTCATATTTTATTGCATATTAGAAGACTGTAAATTAGAAGAAAGTTAGTCAGAATGACCTTGAGGTTGTATTAATGTCACCATTTGATGTAAAAGGAACAACTTTTATTTTAATTAACCTGTTCACATATTGTAATTTAAGTCACTGAAATTTAGTCCTTAAAGCTATTCTACTTTCCAGATAAAAGTATTGCATTCCAAAAACATTTTCTGAAGAAGCTACCTCTTATGTACCATGTTTTGGGCAAGTAGCATCCTGCATTTTAATTTTCATTCAACATGCCAAAACAATGCATAATATCAGGCAACCCAGGTACATCCTCTAGCTTTTGAGAGCATTCCACATTTGGATACAGCTTCATCTTTAGTCACATTTTCCTTTTTCATCTCCACCTGAAAATGCGTGATAAATCCCAAAGCTCTAGGCAGGAGTCCTCTCTTGTCCATGTTGGATAACACTCTTAAATTGAATTAGGTAATTATGCTTAGTAGTACATCTTTAAACAGTTTGGAGAATCTAGTTCTCTAGTCATATTGTTGTTGATCTCCCAGTGCACTAGAGAGGATCTGTAGTGCTTCTACTGCCTTTCCCTGCTTTCTTCCTTCTGAACTTTCTTTTTGCTCATTTTAGCAGGCCACTGAGGTTATTTTAGGTTGTGCAGTTTCTTTTTTCTTTTTAATTATGTATCTAGTCAGATCTGAATGAGGAGAAAAAGATTGGTTTCCCTCTAGTCTCAAAATGGCTATCATAAAGATAGAAAGGTCTGGCAATGGGTGTTCTCGATGGCTTTTCTTTTGTTTTAAAGTGTCAAGGATGGCATTCTGCTCACCTTGACTTTTTGATTTGTAGTGTGGACCTTGCAAAGCCATTTGGGTTCTAAACTGTTCACTATATACTAGACTTTTAAATCTTAGCAATTATACTCATTGAATGGATGAGTGGGCACTTGTAATGATTCATAACTTAATTTTCTCCTAGAGCTGTGATCGTCAATGATTGAGCTGCATAGATAAGAGGCCATGAGCTTGTGGTTTCAGGATCAATCTACTAGTGTAGAATACTTCATGATTTTGCAACCTGTCCCCAATTAGCGCACAGAAGTAAGCTTGCTGATATGGAATGCATGTTTGAAGGTGGTTCAGAGTACTCAGGAACTCAATGTCCTGGTGAAGACTATCACTGTGCTGCAGTTTTGGTCTTTGATATTAGAGGCTTTGACATTTTTTCATTTAGTAGTATCGAGGAGGCAAAATTAGTTGAGAGATCTGGATTTGACTCCTGCAGCTTGTTTGCTTGAGCTTACTGAAGGGAAGGGGAGAACATAATGCCGACTGTTGTTGTTTTCTATTTTTTTTTATTCTTTTTTTATGAGTGCGGGTGGAAAGAAGCAGTTGAGTTGTTAAATTGGCTAATTGGAGGAAAACATGCTTAATGAAATAGCAAGATGGTTATTGAGCATGATTCATAAGGGTAATAGCTTGAGTGGCAAGTGTAGAATACTTTCTGTGTCTTTTCTCCTTGAGATTCATTGCAATATTAGTCATGAGAAGAATTGCTGGATGAAGGAATAACAGTGCAATTTAGGAATTCTATGTCTGATGCCAAATAATTTTGCTTAGGATTCTCTCTCTGGTATCTTATTTACTTTTTTTTTTTTTTTTTGCCTTCCAGCAGCAGATAATATAATGATGCATAATTAGTTATTGGCAAAATATTCGAAAAATACCAAAACTTTCTGTGCGTGGAACCTTGAAACTTATCCAGGAGATGTTAACTTTCATCTGTATCACATATAACCTTGGTGTAGTTGTTCAAAGATCAGTTAAAGGAGAGATGTGGCAATGATGTGGCTGATTGTCTCGTTAAGCATCACTAGTTAGTCAATTTATTGAGAAATAAAATTCACGTAAAACTTTAGGAAGGGCAAAAAAGTTCCATTTAAAAGAATCAGATTAAGCAGAAAATTTTATTTAAAAAATTCAGGTTAGAAGAAAAAATGTAATTTTGATCCTTTTTATTTCTTCATCCAAATTTTTGTGCAATCAAGTTTTGCTTGTTTGATTTTGGTATCATTTTTTTTTTTAATGACCTTCATCTCTTTGTTTCATTAAATTTGCACAAACCTTGCTTATGTGAACATAGTCCTAATTCTAGTTTAGAAAGGAAAAAATTGGCATATTTCCACATGACTTGAAGTAGACAGTAGTAAGAGGATTTGTGCTGGATTTAACTGGTAGTCACTATACTGAGCATCACTTGCATATTGCATGTCAATTCTGGCAGCACTTTCAGTTTAATGGTAAATCTCAGTAGATGTCTCCTTGTAGCAGTAATGTGGGCCAATCGGCTGCAATGGTAGGTATTTTGTTGAAAATAGATCTATTTTGCTGTGCTAGTGGTGATAGGGTCTGTCATGAGTGATATTGGAGCTATAAGATGAAACTGACACTTCATTGTGCTATTTTAATATCATCTAATCCTTTAATCGAAATGAAAATCTAGCTTCTTTGAAAGTAGAAGTGCCCTATCTCAAAGCAGACCATTCTTGCAAATTATTATTATTGTAATCTTGTTAAACAGTGAAAGAACTGTGAAGATACTACACTATTTACCATTTTATGAGATCAATGCTTGTGTATGAGAAAGCCTCTTCTTCTACTATGTAAAGAAGAACGGTTTGTGAAAGAGAAACAGAGAGGATATGGGAAAGTTTATGAGGAACTGTGTCTTTTGTTTCCTCCTTGAGATCTTTAGATTAGATTCAGAGTGTTTTCAGTAGATTTAACTCTTGAATATTATTGATTAATAAAAGCTGGAATGAAATCAAAGGAACATGTTTCCGTGAGTCTATTCCTGTTATGGTCTTCATATATAATCCGATCTCCATTTTCTCAAAATTTAAACTCACAATTTGATTTTTGTTTCTGTACCTTATCTTGATGTAGGAACTTTTGTCTTGTACCAGACATAGCTTTGTCTGTTCTTCCCCTTCTTCCACTAATGTCCTGTTAATTTATGGACCTGAATATTACATTTTTATGTCATTTTAATTCTGACTGACTTTTGTGACCTTTCTTCATCTTCCGTGTAGAGGAGATGATCAGAGGCCTCACGCAGGTGCCTTGGGAGCGTGTAGATGTCAGTTTTAGCAAAAGCAAACAGCGGTATTCTGCACATAATACAATCTTGGTAAGTTTCGAACCACATCTTATTTGACTAACTTTTTGGCTATCCGTCTAGTGATCACTCAGAGTCTCACATTCATATTTTGTTTGGAAGACTGTTATGTTGTTTGATCTCTCATAAGTGGATTTTCCATTCTTGATTTGTCATTTGAGAGGTAGATTTCATCTGCATAATATAGAATCCTTCAAGTACAGATAATATTTGCATTTTGAGAGCTAGAAGTTGGAGTATATTGAACATATCCAATTAAATGATTAAACCACACCCAAAAGTTTCCACTGCGATTCTTACTTTAGAAGATTTTTTGACCCCCAAGTTTGATCATAATCTGTTTGCATGAAGGATCTGATAAATATTCCCACCATGTCTAAGCCAAGAAAAGTTGAGTGATTAAAATTGAACTTTTGGTTCCTTCTATGTTCCAGAATGGCTGTAGAGTGCTAATGTTCGAAATATTTGACCCAGTTTCTTTTGATTTTGATCCTGTCCTAGTGATTTTTTTGTTAAAATGTCTAGGTTTCAGATGCATGCATGTGGGACAATTGTTGGATGTTTCATTTGCAAATAAAGTTAACCAAAAGGATTTTTTTTTTTTTTTTTTTTTGGGGGGGCTCTATTGCAACCTGATGTCTAATCACATGATGCTTTGGTTTTCAGGTGAGGAGTTACAGGGTAAATTCTGATGGTGCCGATGTTGTATTCCATATGATTGACAACTTCCTTCTATAGCTTTCAATGGTCAATCATTTGTGCTTCTGGAGAGGGGTTAGGTTTATTTTTGGGGACAAAATGTTCATTGCTATTATGAGCTACTCTTCACTTTGGCTTGCTTGCTTCTCCGTTTATCATGTATATGGTTATGCCATCTGTAATTGTATTTTTATTCATTGTTAATCTTTAGAAAAATGTATTCTTTGATGAGTTTGTGGCTAATCTTCGAAAGCACTGGGTTTTGCCTTAAAGCAGGCCTGTGCGTGCGCGCATGTGTGTGCATGTGCATGTCCTGTGGGAGGACTTAAGTCATTGTATTAAGAATACATTAAACAAGCTGGAGGACTAAATCCTGCAACAAGCCCAACCCATAAAAGTGTCAAAGTACTACTACTCTCCTGTCATCACACAAAGATCTACACAAAGAATTGGCAATCCTAAGACTTAGATCAGGTAAAGCCAATAATCTAAGCCTCAAATCAAATGTAAAACTAGAAAAAGTAACACATGCCAATAGTTTCATATTGACGTCCTATCATTTACCTTTTGTGATATTTCTTGATGTTAAAGTTCAATGGAGCAATAATAAGTTTTACTTTTTCAAACACAGCATATAAGTTCCTCATGTGAATGCTTTGAGCAACTGATGCCCAATCTGCTAAATGTATGGTCAATGTGCATAACACAAGCACATTCATAGTTACATGATGATAATGTAGTTGTAGCATTGACGGATTGTTGATGAGATGGCAATATGTTTATCGAACTTGTGATCAGTATTTTTGTAGAGCTATGTGTCCCCTTTTTGATTTTTTTGCAATGCCATATGGGGTTAACTGATGCTTCTTCTATCCAATATCTCCTCAAGAGATACCTAGTTGTGATCCAATAGCAGATATCACTGCTTGATGGTTCTTTTCAGAAAATTCATTTAGTTCACACATAAGGTGATAATCCAATTACTAGTATTTGTTTCAGCTCAGACCTCTCATTGCTCAAGATCATGAGGCTTTAGACAATGATACCGTTAGCAGGTCTTCACTTTGAAGACAATTGATTTAGTAATAGCTGCAGGGGTTGAGCTTCTATTTTGTGCATAGTCGCCTATTCTCACTTTCAATGCATATCTTTTGTTCATATGGCTTTAAATTTACAGTTTTCATAGGTGTTAAGGATCAGAAGCCCAGTGTTGCATCCATAATCAGTAATCTTTCATATTAGCCATTATGCTATCTCTGCCTCCAACAGGTAGAGCTTGATGACACAGTAGCCGGGGAAGAAGCTTGACTTTACAGTTATACACGTAGGCATATGAGGCATCTCTTTGTTCTCAACATTATTCTTCATCTTGATCTACAAAATCAAGGGATGGGTTCATTGAGATGTGAGGTACTTATAACTACAACTAGCTGGGGTCTGCTACCATGGGATCCCCCTACATCATTGCGCCATCAAGTTTCACAGGTCATGTCAATTATTTCCTACTGCTTGACTTGTTCTCCTACCACAAAATTATATTTGCCTCTCATGGCATCTTGAAGTAATCGCTCAGATGTTCAAACCATCTTAAGAGGGTTTCTCTCTTCTTATCTTTCAGTAGACTACTCCATTATTTTGCAGACATATTTCTCTCTAATTGTTTTGTGCATGTCTAGACATCCATTTGAGTCTCCTCTACCAATATTATGTTCATAGTGGTACCTGATTTCTCTTCGTACTTCTCCTCTAAGCTGGAGCAGACTATAACTGTGATACGATGCACTTTATTGACCCTGCTAGTACCCTGCAAGTGGTTTGCACAAATTCCTCCAGTCCTTTTCTGGAAAAAGGACTCAATGTATTGGAGGGGTTTGTGTTACGCTTCAGTCAGATCATGTCTGGGCATTGTGCAAAAAGAAGCGTCGATGGAGCCAGGATAGCTAACAGTTGTAGAACATCTGGGGAATAATGTTACCTACAGGAGAATGTTTTTACCCCTTTATGTCACATTAATCTTTGTTAGTCTCCATTCATGGGAGGGTTGTTTTTATTAAATATTGTTGAAAGTAGATCACATCCACTTGAACTGCTTGTGCACATTGATTATATATGATGAAGTATATTTATGGAGATTAGAGATTTTCTTGTTAGAGAATATTGTTAGAGAAATTATTAGATATTAGGGATATTATTTAATATTTCGTGATTCTCTAAGATAATCAATTTCCATCCCTATGCATATTGTTTAGGTATAAATACCCTTGTAAAGTTAAGCCAATCGAGTAAAGTGTAGTCTGTACTGATTCTCTCTCCCTCTCTCTTGAAGATCCTAGAATATTTACAGGTATTAGAGCCACCAAGAGAGAAGGAATTAAATCAAACCTTAGCCTTTTCTTCCTTTATGTTGGCTTTAGTCATCTCATCATCTTTAGTAATTTCCCAATTTTGTCAACACTCAGCAACAGGACATTACACGTTGTGGTACTCTCTTCTAATTGCAACCAACATGGATGAGTGAAGTTGCCATTGAATATTTAGGTATCTGTGAGCACCGGAGGCAAGCACACGAACAGCCAAAGATAGCATCGTGGGGTGAATTCATAAGGTATCCAGGTAGCTATGAGCACCAGAGTCGAGCAGACCATCAAGTAGCCAAAGATGAGCATTGTGGGGTGATGCATTTAGTTTGCCGCAATTCAAGTTGGGTTTCCACACCATTTTATCAAGGTTGTACGAGAAAGATATGTCAACATTCTAAGCATGTGTTGCTTTAGCAATTGTCAAACCCAGTTTATTTAGTGTAAGGCCTGGTCTACACAGTGCGTGATCACAGACTTTCGCAGAAAGTTGCACCAATCATATGCAAGCTGGATGCTCCAGGTTCCGGGGGGGGGGAGTGAAGTTTATTTATGGAGATAAGATATTTTCTTGTTAGAGATATTATTAGATATTAGGGATATTATTTAATATTTCATGATTCTTTAAGATAATTAATTTCCATCCCTATGCATATTGTTCAGGTATAAATACCCTCATTTAATAATTTGTAAAGTTAAGCCAATTGAGTAAAGATGTTGTCTTTACTGATTCTCTCTCCCTCTCTTGAAGATCCTAGAATATTTACAATATACGGTATAGGTTTAATTTGGAAGAGTATCTTGTAGGTGAGGTAAAAAATGCTGCTCATCAATAGATTATGTCTGGTTGGCTGCTGCTTATCATTTAGATTATGTCCGGTTGGGTGCTGCTCATCATTTAGATTATGTCTTGTTGGATGATGCAATGGAAAACCTTATGACTTCCCTTCCTAACCTTTTAATGTCCTGCTGTTTTGTGAAATTCGAAATTTCTACTTGTGGCAAAAAGTTGTAGTAGGAACTCTTTAAGATCTTGTCGATTGTGTCTCATGTTAACCAATTTTTGCCAAGAAAAAGCAATTCTGCATGCATTTAAGTACCCTCTTTTGATTGTATCTAATTGAATGCAGATAAAAGACGAACTTCTCCCGATGATATTTTGTGGTTGATCTCATCGATTTGCTCTGGATGATCAAGAAACTGAAATTCCAAATTCATGTGAATTCTACTTCAGAAATCGTTCAGGCTCTCTTTCCTTTAAAGTATCATGTTACCATGTAGGTGTCATGTTCTCAATTTATTTTGAGTTTATATTCTGATATAGTTCTTGCTAATCTTATGTTTCTCTGAACTGGAAGGTTCTAGAGAACTGTCTCAGATGGAGCTTCTTGTCCTGGCCCTACATGTCTAATGTAATAAACTAAACTCAAGCAGAGACTCGTTCCATTGTTTACCCGATAGCATGAGCTAATTTTGGTGGGTTGAATCCATCTTTTATGGAGATAAAGAAAGGATGATGTTAACCCTATCTCTATGGAGAACAACTTTACTTTCTTAGGGATGGTACTCCTTGGTAATTTATTTATTTTTGATTGAGAGTTTGACACGGTCATCGTGCTACATGAACTCAGATATTGGCCGAAGTAAGCAAAGCTCTCTTGCTGATCAACAGATATCATTTTAGTAGATTTAGAATTGGCTTAAGAATTGAGGTTTTTACAGTCGTGAATTATTTTATGGCTTCAGGTCATCTCAAAAAGAACATTCATAATAGCGATTTCGAGAATGTGCTTTATTGAGACAGCATAAGATTTTTTTGGTATATTAGTTCTGGGTTATTTTAAGATTCAGATGTTGTTTCCTTCCTCACCAACCATGCTATATTTTCTGAAACTTGATTTTGGACTTTATTGCTATACAAATACCCTCATTAATAGATATGCCGTCAATTCCTATGGAAGGGTCTGAGACTTGGTCCAGGAGAAGCAAAAGTAGCATGGGTCGATGTATGCCTCCCGAAGGAGGAGGGAGGACTAGGATTGCGGAAGCTTCGTGAATGCAATAAAGTGGCTATGATGAAGCACATCTGGCTCTTATTTACTGACAATGCATCTTTATGATGTAAGTGGATTCATGCCACATACTTAAAGAGAAAAAAATTTTGGGCTACCACTATACCAACAATATGTTCGTGGGCGTGGAGGAAGATTCTTGCTTTAAGAAATGAATTCCAACGGTATGCTTAGTGGGGGGTCGGCGATGGCAGCACCATATCATTATGGTTTGATCCATGGCACTTGAGAGGACCATTGAACGTATTCTTTTCTGATGGATTCATCTATCGATCGGGGCTCAATCATCAAGCGAAGGTTTCCGACCTTTTCACTCCAGAGGGCTAGGAAATCCTTCAGATTCTCCAAATGTGGCAGCAATCGATTCCTAGCCTCAATCCCTTCCTTGACAAGTTCACGTGGCTAGAGCACCCTTCGGGTACATTCACTATTGCTTTGATTGGGCTGCTATTAGGCGAAAAGCGGCCATTGTTCAATGGGCTTCTTTTGTTTGGAACAAGACTTTGGTTCTGAGGCATCAATTCCTACTTTGGCTTATTACAAGGAACCGCCTTCCTACTCAAACATTCTTACTATTTTACGGTAGAATTTCAGATGTAGCATGTGCTTATTGTCATACAAGACCGGACTCTATAGACCACCTCTATTTTGGGTGCAGTGTCACGAGATCCCTTCCTCTATTCTAGTCAGGCAAGTGCAACCTTCTGTGGCGGGACGGCACATGGAGGGACACACTTCAGTGGGCCAAGGAATCCACCACTGGCAAGGAATTTTATAAGGAGATTGCCCGGTTCTCTTTTGGTGCTCTTTGCTATGTTATCTGGAAGACCTGGAATAGTATTATTTTCCGGGGTAGTGCCTTGTATATTCCATCCTTGAAGTTCCATATCATTAAGGCAGTCAAGGACAAGGCGGTGTCCATCAAAGCAGTTCAGGATACTCCTATGAATAGGAGAATACAACGTTACTGGGGACTGGATCCGGCTATTTTCTATGTTAATAGGGGTTGACCCCTCTTGGTTCGTTGTGTTAGTTGCTGTATTATAGCTTTGTTTATTTTGTTTTCGAGCTTGGTACCCTTTCACTCACTCGTGATGTGTTGAGTGCAAGTTGGTGCCGAGTGTCTTTACTGCTGTAAAGTTTTGTTGGTTGAAAATCTATACAAATCTTACCTTACCAAAAAAAAAAAAAAATACCCTCATTAATATAGGTCTCTGTGCCTGCTAGCCTGCAAACAAGTTTGCATGAATCATTCATGGAGAAATTCAGATTATTTTTATGGACCTATTCTAGTCTTGTAACCTAAAAGTTTAGGTTTGTATTGTTAAATAATGAAGTAAGATATAAATGGGGTCAGGATTTCTTGTCAATTCTGGTGTGGTAATTCGTAATGATGTTCTAACCTTGTGTTAGCTATAAAATGACAAAATAATACTGAAATGTGTCATCTTGTTTAGTTCTCTAACATTTTCAAATCTAGTTAGTGACATGGGCATTGTGGTGTGGGATTTTCTGGAAAATCAAAGATTTGTTTGTGCACATGGCCTCCTTGAAGCACCCAGAATATTTCTTATCATTCTTCTACTGAATAAGATGGTGGAGATGTAATGCTATGTATCATTCGAGAAGACCCTTGGGTTTAAGAAAGAGACACAACAGCTAGAGCATTTTTGTCAGCCATTAAGTCAATTGAACCTGGTGTAAAAGCTTTGCTTATATTTCTCAATGTACAGTCCAAATAGGCTTTACAATCTTTCATGGCATGATCCTGAGTCCTGAAAGGTGACCAGCTGGCTTGATCATAAGGAGGATGAGTAACTTTGGAGGACCTCATTATCATCAACTTCCCCGTTAGAGCTGCAGAACAGACAGTATAAGTGAGTTGGCTATGGAATATATCAAAGATTTGGACCTTTTCAGGAGCTTTAGATTACCATCCTGCTCCGACTATGTCTTTGCATTGGATTAAGCTCTCTTGAGACTTTGGACTCTCTGATGAATCGCTTGATTTCTCTGTCAGTAGGCTTGATAAACTTTGGCAGAACTGATCACAAGAGAAGCACTGTCAAGTAACATCAAGAGAAATAATCAACGTATACAGAAGATGCTGCTATTTACCTCCTTATACATTCCTAGCTCTCCTGCTGATTTTGAGATTTCTACTACGCAGTGCTCGGGAGCAACTTCAATTACCTGAGACATAACATCGACATGGGTAGGCCTCATTGGACTAGTTCAAATGGTACTTCCAAGCATGTGATAACTTACTGCATTGTTATTGAACTTAATTACCTCTGCTGAAAAATCAAAATAGGATCTAGCACATCTAGTCATCTTTTGCCTTGGAAGCATCTTCATCTGACATTGTCAAGCAAATCAGCATTTGTATAGGTTTGAACCATCAGCTATGAGTAAACACATGAATGTTTAGTACCTTATTATTTAATCTTTCAATTGAAAGACTCATATCTGTTGCAGCAACTTCTATTTTTCTGAAGGTATCGCTGATTGTATTTTTGGACCCAAGCCTCGTTTTTTGTTTCTTCTCTTCCTGGGTTACGAAACAAACATTGTGACTCAACAAAACTAGTACGGGAACCAATGTGTTCAACGTGTTTGTGCACATCTTATCTTGCCTGTTCTTCAAAAAGTCCTGATAAATCCAGGTCGCGGGACATCGCAATCAATTGAAAAGCATTTATAAAGTTGGAGGACTGTGGCGTTGTCATCTCTGCATTGCTATCCTGTTGAGAAGGACACATGATTTAGTTGAATCACTATGTACAGCTCCTTATTTATTTGTGATTAATACCTCCAACGTGTCAAAAGCAGCGTTAACATCATCCAGGTTCTTTGTATCACATTCGCA
Organism: Corymbia calophylla; assembly: GCA_014182845.1. Taxonomy (NCBI): domain Eukaryota; kingdom Viridiplantae; phylum Streptophyta; class Magnoliopsida; order Myrtales; family Myrtaceae; genus Corymbia; species Corymbia calophylla. Next base: position 25,565,890 of record CM024695.1, read on the forward strand.
TCCACAAGCAGGAATGTAGTTTTTCTGGAACCAAGCATCCTCTACAATCTCTGCAATCGTTATTCGCTGCATTGTGATATAGGACTGATTAAATTATTTGACAAGAAAAGAGGTATTCTAAAACGTTTGGGATGCTCTTACCCTTATAGGATTTGGATCAAGTATTTTAGAGAGGATCTTCTTTTGACTGTCTGTGAACCATGTTGGACATGTGTATTCTGCTCTTGCGATCTTTAGAGGTGTGATGATTAGTTAAAGGAAATTAGGAAATTGTTTCTAAGGGAAACCATGTCAGCATCTGGTTATGAAGAAGCATACCTTCTTGTATAATTCCATCAGGCTACGGTCATCAAACGGCAACTTCCCTGCCAGCAATTCGAAGAGGATCACCCCACATGACCAAATGTCTGCAGCTGCTCCGTCATACCCTCTATCCGCAAATAGCTGTTTAGAAGTCCAAAGTATCATTAATAACAGGATAGGGAGAAAATTCATATATCAAGTCTGATCATGCAAATGTCGTGTCCACTCTGTTCTAGTCATTTTTTTCCAAAGTTCTCTCCATGTTATGGAGAACGTCGAAATGTCAATGCAAGGAATTAAATACTGGGTCCTCACCTCGGGTGCGACATAGCATGGAGAGCCACATGCCGTCGATAACATGTCTCCAGGCTGTTGAATTTAGCCAAGGCATACTTGAAATAGTTCGACATCATATTGACATTGGCTTATTCAAATTGAGTAGAAGATTTGTCTTAACCTTTCGCAAAGCACTAAGTCCGAAATCAGACACCTTCAGGTTCCCCTTGCTGTCCAACAGCAAGTTTTCTGGCTATGCACACAGGAGGATTTCCCCATTAATTTGCATGACTTTCTTCCTTCAAAATGGATAGTTGGGTAAAAGAGACTCATCTCCTGCTCACCTTTAGATCCCTGTGATATACCCCTCTGTGATGGCAATAGTCCACGGCATCGATCAACTGTTGGAAAAGCTTTCTCGCCTCACTTTCGCTGAATTTCCTCACATAAGACTGAGAAAAGAAGAAAGTTCTTGAGAAAGTATGGCAGAAAAACCTGTAGATTGTACTTCCTTCACGAGTTATGATTGTCTCACCAGCTTGTCTGAGAGTTGTCCTCCGGGTACATATTCCATTACTATGTATATCTTTGTCTTGGTTCCGATCACCTGTTGATGAGAGCCACCATGTGAGAAACTAATGATCTGCAAATTCTTTTAATGCAGAAAGAGGTGGCAAACCCAGAATTCTGCACAACAGCTGCTACCAGATCGACATACCTCGTGTATCCTTACAATGTTCGGGTGGTGTAAAAGCTTCATCGTCTGAATCTCTCTTTGTACCTGAAGTGTATAGCTTTAACGGTATTAAAAGGCTGAAATTTTGAAGTCTTCTGCATCTCTGGTTTCACTAGCAGGGAAAGATCAAACGAAGGAAGAGGAGCTACAAATGAAGAACAGGAGTGGAGACTTGCCTGATACTTAAGATTCCCTTCCATCACCATCTGCTTATCGATGACCTTGACGGCAACGTTCTGGCCACCCGTGCTGTCGACGGCCAGCTTGACCTTGGCGAAGGTGCCTTCTCCGATCGTTTGCCGGAGCTGATACTTCCTATGTTGCTGACGGGGGCCATCTTCGGTCCCAATATCTTCCAACTCCTTGCGTCCGCGTTCTTGTCTTCTTCTTCGTCGTCGTCGTCGTCGTCCCTTCTTCCTCCTTCTGCGGAGATGGCAAAGAAAAGAAAGGAAAAGAAAGAAAGCGGGAATTCGAATATTCCTCTACACTCCTTGCAAGTGTTCCTTATAAGCCGGGCATCCCGGATCTTTGCTGAAATGGGAAGCGATCGGATTTATCCCGCCCGTCGACTTCCTCGCGACCGCCATGCTCATGGCTCTCATGTCCTGTGAGAGAATCCAGCGATTAACAGTCACATTTCCTTTTCTTTTTCCCTTGGACAGGTCATATATTTTAATGCATATACTATCATATTTTTTGGAGGCCTGGAAGTCCCACTCGTTCCATCCTCTCTGCATGGACCATGGGGAGATGACCGGTCGGTCAGCTGATAAGAAGAGCATTGGACGAGGCCGACCCTCCTCTTTGAATGGAAGGTGAAAGCTCATTCCACGATCCATCCGTTCACAAAGCCTTCCGCGTTCAGATTCAAGATCCAGAATAATTCAAAACTAACCCCAACCCTCGTGTCGAAAGCGACGTGGGTTTGGGAAGGAGTCGCCGCCATGTGCCGGGACGCGATTGGGGCGTCTCGGCTCGTGGTCGACTCTCGGTTAGCACGGCAGGGGACGTTGAACGGGTTAAAAATTCGGATAAGGGCGGTCAAATCGATCGTGTCGTGGATGAACGTAGCTTCGACTTATCACCGCACAGAGCTTATCGAGGGGTTATGAAATGCAAAAGCAAGTTTGCTTCTGCTCATGCTTATGCTTGGCTGGTGCCATTTTTCTTGAAAGCTTGATGGAAAAACGTAAGATCTTAGGATAGCAAAAGTCTTTCTCCCGCGTGGGGATATAAATTCAAATTCATTCCGGCGTTCCAACCTCTATCTAGCTGCCACATAGAGATTATTTTTCTTGTTCAAATGCCAGTCAAATTCACCTGTTGTTTTGGCCTCAGATCAATATTTATGGTGCATTTATTTAACGGAAAATTCAAAATTTTAAGAACATTTATTGAATAATGATTGGTTATAACGCTTATGGTCAACGAAAAATGTTTTTATTATTGAAAATAATATGTGTAATTATTTTTGAGGGTGATGGAAATATTTTGCAATTATTTATTTTTATAACTAATATAGGTGATATTTTTTAGAAAATTTTTTCCAAGTTTTTAAATTTTCCATGAAATAAATGGAATTATTGTTTTTGCTTTTTATTTTCTAGAAATATTGCTTGTATCATTTTGAAAACAAAATAAATAGAAAATATCTTCATCCTTTGCAAAAATGTTTAGACATATATTGTTGTTGACAATTAAAATGTTTTTCATTGATTTTTTATTTATTTCAAGTAATTATTTTTTGAAAAGTTTTTTTTTAGATCATGTATTTTCACAAGTTATCTTGATTTTTTCTCCCTCTTTGTCAATTGGTCAACGCTACATTTTCAGGATGCAACCTACCACCTCATCAAATACGTGAGCACCCTTTCGAGCAAATCTGCCCATTAGGGAGCTTCTGTCGCTCAATTGGTGTTAGGTGCGAAGCAAGATTAGGTTGAAATAGAAAATATATTAGAAAAATAAATAAATAAAGAAATAAATTGGAAAGGTATTTTGAGGACACGAGAATTCCAGGTGGCCTCCACTTGTTCCTTCATTGTTGGAAAATTCAAAGCGTCTAAAGCTTAGCAACGAAGAATAGGGAAAATCGACCGTATTCACACCTGCATAATAATGTGCGTCCCAGCGGATTTGCACCATCAATTGTCCTTTTTGTCCTTTTGTCTTTTGGCTTTTAATGTCAACGCAAAGGTAATGCCAGCTTGTCCATTTGATAACGAAATTAGAAAGAAATAGTGCCAAACGTCCCACGAGTAGGATCCACAAAGCTAAATGTACTACTCCTCAGCAGGTGAGTACTACCAAAAATTTCAAATAGATAATCATCACATGTTTATCTCAAATAAATTTTACATTTTATAAAAAACCTAGAACCAATTCTTTTGTAATATATCGTAAAAAATGTCAAACTAATTCTTATATTACCAAAAAAAAAAAAAACCGGTGTCCTTGAACCGAATCTACCATCCATTAGCATTTCGTCCAATATCTGTTAAGTGCATATGTGTCAACAAGTAATAGAAGATTACAAAATGGATCTGACGTGGAGAATGGCAAATTTGTATAAAGAATTCTTAGGCCAGCTGCTGAATAATTGTAAATCTTGCTAATTTTTTTTAAATCCCACAATAGACAATTTCTACTAAAATGTAATATACATAGTCTGATTATGCACCTACAGTATGATTACGCACCTCTAATGCATCACACTGATTTTTTTTTTTTTAATATTATGTGTACGTTTATGGAAAATCTGGGTGACATATTTCTCATGGTATATAACAAGTTGCGCTTATTATAGTCCTAAAAGGTGATCTCCTATTGCTTACCAGTATAGTGTGGACCGTGAGCATTAGGTGATATAAGGGCTTGGACCAGCAATGTTAGGTGCACTTATCATCCGCAAATTTTCACATAAAACATTTTATTTTTGCACTGTCAAAACATGCGATTACCTAACTTTCTGTAACTAACGCTAAATCATCATAATGGAAGTTGTAATTATGACTACGATGTGATCGATGTCTTCAGCCTCAAAAGAAAGCTGTGAAGATCATTGGCAGTTCTTGCGTGGAGTGGTAGATAGGATGGAGGGTTACTCACTTAAAAGTGGAAATTAAGGTGAAATCCGACCGCGGATTTGGAATGGAACATTTGTTGGAAAAGTTTACGATAGGGTTTTTGGGAATCAAACGACCCTATAATTGAGCCAAGAAGATAAAACGATTAGCGAACTGCTCGTGTCGTTAGCGTCTTTGTCGTCCAAGAAACAGTTTGCTTGGAACGCGTTTGGCTAGTCCGCGCAATAGAAAGAATCGCTTCGAGAGTCAGTTTATAATGTCATTCCAACGCAAGGCACGATGAAAATCGATTGGTGAAGCGACGAGATTCTTAATGTTCGTAGGCAGTTTGGTACAGATTATAGAAATTCACTCTTTTGCACCGACGGCGTAGAATGATGCTTTGCGTTGCTACTATGTTTCTCCAAAGGGAACCAAGAATGGGGGCAAAGGCATCCTAGGAAGTTTGCTCGTGGACTCTCTCAAGCGTTCACTCCTTACTCTAGGAAGTTCAAGAATGTAGAGACGTATGGTCATGGAGAGTGGGTTAACCCCAAGGCCAATGGAATACCACGTAAAGTCTATGAATAAGTTAAGTTTAAACTTTTGGCTTATAGAGATGACTCTGATTCAAAGTGGTTTACTTATAGTTATTATTCATTAAAATTACAAACTAAAGTCAAAGTATTTTAGGTCCCTTTACAAGATATATAGGCTGCATTTGGGAGAGTTTTAATGAAATGCAAAGTCATTTTTCCATTAATCTTTAGCTGAAGGTGTATGTGCTTACTGTTTGGTTAGTGACTTTTGGTATAATTTTTTACAAAGTAGCTTTGAAATTTAAAAAAGAAAAACCAAAGGGCAGATTGTTCATCATCTCCATCGTGGAAGCAAAGAGCCATTGTGAGCCCTAGCAAGGGCTCTGAGGCCACGCAACCTAGCTGCAATGACACCAAGGTTGCGCAACCTTAAGCAACATAGATATAGAGACAAAAGGCTTGGGCAAACCTTGACCCAGCAAGCCTCAACCTAAGTGACCCTCGACACAATGACCATTGACCTTGATAACCCTCAACTTGCTAGATCTTATTTGAGCCACATTAGATCTTGCCTAATAGATCCACAACTATTGATGAGGCTTGAAAAGCCACCTACCCTCAACAAGCCACCTACTCTCGATGACCGTCACTAATGGTCTACTAGCCTCGGCAACCCTTGGTGGAGCTTCACCGACAACCCATATCGGCAATGTTGGAGAAGATGAGCAGTTTTTATGATGGTGAATGTGGAATATGAAAATATTAGTGAGGGAAATTTTGAAAAAAAAAGAAGAAGTTTATTAACCCTGAGAACTGCCTTCCGAAAATGCTAAAAGATAAAAGCAGGTCCTGCCTTAGTTTTTTGGTTTTGCCAATGTTAGCTTTCACTTGATTCTTTCCAAAAAATTTTTTACCAGACGGCTCATCTCTTATTTTAGAGACTTTAGAGGTCCAAAATTCCTTGACGAAGCTGAAGGTACCTCTTTTTGTTATATTAATAAGAGTATTCGTTAAATTATTGATTGGTTCTCTTAGTGGGGTCTACCACTCCGAAGAGGGATATTCCGTTATCTGCTAAAATCATTTCCTAATTTTTTTTATTTTTTGGTCATACATTCCCTATTTTAGGGGTCTGGTAAGGGTATCAACACTCGTGAGGTAGCTCCACCTACACCATCTGGACCTAGCACTATGTTGTCCATTTCAAGAGATTCATTAGTAAAATAAGCTTAAGTCAAAACGATTAGGTGCTTCGCATGTGAAGAAGCACGAGGCTTAATTCAGGTTCGACCTCATCATCATCTCTCTAGAAGCCGACTCATGATTGAGAATTTCTCGCAAATCTTATAATGCATCACAAAACAGTTCTGTAGATCATTGGATCATCGCCAACTGATTCGAAAGCCTAATCTAATTAGTTGAGGTCTAGGTTTAATATTAATTGGCCTAATCAAATTGAATGTCTGGTAGCTTTGTTCGGATGACAGAAGAAGAGGGTGTAATGAGGGTAGGTGGGAACATTTTGAGTGATTAATTTAATTTTTTTGTCAAAAGCGTTTGCTTGGAAAATTTGTTTTCTATCCTATCCCCACATTTTCCTTCCTCTCTATCTCATAAACAAAGCATAAATTTCATATACTCAATTTGTACTCCAACGGATATTTTTGCTAGCGAATGATAGATGGAATAGTAGTCAGATTTCAGATCTCAAACTTGATTTCCTTCAAGCTTTTTTTATCCTATAAAAAAAAGGGTGAGAAGGGATGATCGTTGTGATTGCCTCCCTTAGAATTGGAGTTCAATTCGTTGTGGGTTGGCTCCTATGGAAAGGCACACAGGCGTAAGCCCTTGTGCAGCCGAGTTATCATTTAACAATGTTATTTGACAACTTTGGGAGAGATACAGAAATTAAGAACTAAACTAGTGCAAACTATTTTGTCAAATACATATTATAATGCAACTTGTTGGAGTTTTTGAGAAAAGGGCTAAACATAGAGGGTTTTAGTATATTTAATCCAAGCGTCTCCCATTATTATAATAACATTGAGAATTGGACAAAGCCTGGAGCCTGCCACTCTACGAGCCTTGTACGATGCGCATCAACAACGACAATTTGCGTGCGTCATTGGGTTTTAGTAATGCCAAAAATTCAAATATTCATAGAGAGAGAGAGAGACGTGAATATGTACAATATATTAGTCGAAATACTATATATGTATCGAAAATTTCTAGATTGAACGAGTTGATGAGACATACTCAAGACTCGGCATGGGATTTTGCCATGTCTACTGTCCAGTTACGCATTTTGGAATAAAGAACTGAAAACTTCCTTGCTTGCTCATCCAATAGAGAGTGAGATAATATCAACCGGGTCTCCATTATAAAGAAAACATCGATTGATTTACCATGCACACTCAGCATAGAAAAGTAATTACACAAGAAGATTTTGGATAGGAAAATTACTTTAAAAAATTCTAAAACCTATTACACTTGTGTCACTTTAGTCTTAAAATTTTTAATTATGTCAAGTGAATCCTAAACCTTTTGAATAGCTAGTCAGTTTAGTCATTTCGACTAATTTTGATTTGAAATTACTAATGTGGATGCTAACAATTTTACATAGCACTAAACAATTTTTAATTTTTAATTTTTTTTCTTCATTCGCTAGTTGTCAGGCCTTGATGACGGTTTACCTCACCGGCTTTAGTCGAGGCTCAAGCTCACTAGATCCTAGGGAGGCTTGAGCTTGCTCGATCCCAACGAGGTTGACACTTGCCTAATCACTACAAGCTCGAGGCTTGAGCAAGGCTCCACCTCACCAAATCTAGTGAGGTCAAGCCCCAACCAACGCTAGTGAGGCTCGAGCTCACTAGATCGTCGCTCAGTCAAGCTTGGTCAAGGCCGACGATGTCAAGTCTCGCTCAATCTCGACAAAGCTTGAGCTTCGCCAACCTCAAGTGAGGCTCCTCCTTGCCAAATCCAGCGACATTGAGCCTTGGCCAAGGCTTGTAAGGTTGAGCCTCACCCAAAGTTAGCACAGTCGGCCATTGGCTATGGCTGGTCACTAGTCATCACCAAGGCTCGGTGATTAGTGGAGGAAGAAAAAAATAGAAAAAGAAAGAAAGAAAGAAAGAAGAAAATTATTAGAAAATTCATTTTTTTTTTTATTTTGTAAAAATTGTTCATGTATCGATTATGCCATATAAGATGGTTGATGTCCACCCCTGCAATTTTTTACTAAAATTAGCTAAAAAAGACTACATTAATTAATTGTCAAAAGATTTATGATTCAATTTGTAGAATTAAAAGGCTTAGAATTGGATGACACAAATGCAACGAGTTTAGGATTTTTTGGTAACTTCCCCAATTTTGAACAACGACCCATTCAAATTGTAGCTTGAGCAAATAAATTTAAGGCATAAGTAGATCGACATATCCATCTCGAGATTTCTTAAATAAGAAGTTTGTACACTCTTACGATAGATTAATGTCAATCCTTAATATGATAGCCATGTCGATATTGAGAAGGGGCTATTAAAACAACAAGAAGTGTCATCGATTATCATCTTCGACTTATTGCTTATTTGATACATAACATAGCATTTGAAACCAAAGCAACTTGGGTTGAATTAGATAGGACCCTACATGAAGAAAAAAGATCACGTGTTCTTCACGCAAAGGCTTGAAGATCGCCCGGAAAAATTTGAAGGAATATTTGGGTCGACGAGCTCCAAATATATTCTTGCCAATGCGCTGGATGAAATTAATAGCACATGGTGCTCATATCATATAATATAAAACTTCGCTTTTCACGTCATTCTTTGCATGTGGGCTTCCCACATACGTTGACCGTGGGGGAAGAAAATGCCTTAATGAGGCTCCGGCACAGAAAGTTATAAAAAGGGTTGGTTTGTTTCGCAAAAATTAATACTATATAAAAATTTCTTTATTCCGGTCCTTTATATTGCTCGGAAAATGAGTTCACATAATAATTCTTCGTTAATAACCCATGCCTTAAAATATTTTTGAAATGAAAACGTTTTTTGTTAAGTGTTTTCCTACTGATATAAACAATTAAAGGGTGGGAAAATCTTATTCCAAATTATTGAATTTTTTGTGGAGTAAATGTTTCCAAATTAGATGAAAGGAAAATTTCAAAAAATGGCTCGAAGTGTCCTAATTTTTTTTTCAAATAAGGATTTGAAGTGAATTTTGTTTCAAATAGGAGATTGGAGTGGCCATGGTTGTTTCAAGTAAGGGCCTAAAGTGGCCATACTTGTTTTAAATAAGGGCCTGACATCGCCGGTCGCCGGTCAGTTAAATTTTCCAACCAATCAAGGGTATTTTCCTCTAAATTTTCTTTTCTTCTTTTTTCTTTTTCGGCGTCGGCCAGTGGTTACTAGCAAAGGCTAGCAAGGACTAGGTGACCCTTATCGGCCCTAGGTGGGCCCTTACCAATGAGGGTCGCCAAGACCTTGCCGATCGCAAGTGAGGCCGACCCTCGTTGGCCATGAGCTCTCTAGTGGCTGACTAGCCAATGGCAAAAAATGAAGAAAAAAAAAAAAAAAAAAAAAAAAAGAAAGAAAAAAAAGAAAAAGAAAAAGAAAAAGAAAAATGATGAACATGCACTTAACCATCGAAAAGTCAAGCCCTTATTTGAAACGGATATAACCACTTCAAGCTCTTTTTTAAAACAAGATCCATTTCGGATCCTTATTTTAAAAAAAATGATGGCATTTTAGGCATTCATTTGAAACAATGTTCATTTCAGGTCGTTATTTGAGAAAATGAAAGCATTTTGGGCTATTTTTGAAATTTTCCCTTAGATGAATGTTCAAACTAAGACAGGCATTGAGCTGTACTGAAAAAAGCTTTTGTTATTGCTTTCTACTTAGAACTTCTTTGTAGGTTTGATTTGTGGCGTTTCCTATAAATGTTGAGGCCACCCATGTTGAGAATTTTTGGTTAGTATTCATGGTGAAAGCGATTATGTTGGCTGCCCTTTGGAATTTCTCAGTGATGCTCTGAGAATTATATGCTTTGAGTTTTGAGCTAGGGTTTTGAGAGAATAATCTTTTCTGTTAATGGTCTGAATTTATCGTATTGAATGTAATGCTCCTCATTATAGTTATGGATGCTGTAAAATTCAAAAGCGATTCACCATCAAATTGTGTAGTGAGATGAGATACTTGTTATTCTAACTTCTACTTTGAGTTGTTAGGTGGGTTTACTTCAAATTTTGAAAGTTTGACCTTTGTTTGCAGATAAATGCTATCCCCATGAAAAGTTGAAGCTTTCACGTTGTTGACTTGCTCTTTGTACAGCATCGCAGCCATAGGTCATTTCACCACATTACTTATAAACTCATCTCACTGTTTCATCCCTAATGTACATGGCTTCTAATGAAATCCGAGGCAAAAATTAATCAATCAAGAAGTCGAACCTCACATGAACTGATTTGATAGATACAAATAATCTATTCTACATTCATCCAACTGATGATCCACGAATGAGTTTAACCTTTTGACCATCGATCGGTCAAGAGAACTATTCATCCCGGAATAAAGCCATGACTTTCGCACTCCAGGCAAAGATAAACTTGGACTTGCGGATGGGACAATTCCCACGCCAAATGAGGTTGCGAACAACCGGGTTAAGTGGATTAAAGGCACTGTGCTTGTTCATTCGTGGACGTCGGATTCAATTTCAAATCAAGAGCTCGAAATATCCCACCACAACTAAAGAAGTGTGGGACACTATAAAAGAGCTTTACTATAAAAATCTGCACCTAGTCTCTTTCAGATTTGAAGAGCGATTTCAAATCACACTCGAAAGAAGTTCACACTAAAGAAGTGTGGGACACTATAAAAGAGCTTTACTATAAAAATCTGCACCTAGTCTCTTTCAGATTTGAAGAGCGATTTCAAATCACACTCGAAAGAAGTTCACATGGCCTGAACTATTATCAACCCTGAACACATACATTGGTCACCCTAACTGATTGCACTTTTGGTGCATCAAAAAGCGATCTTTAACACCAATGGGATAATCAATCCACGCAATTTCTGATGGGTAGACCTGTGAAAATGGGTTATAAATCCATTTCTTAACCCATGTTAATGGGTTGGGTTGTTTTATTAGTTATGTTCAGTAAATGGGTCATTAATGAGTTTAGAGTGGTAGAGCTCAAAGTAATATGAGTATCAAATGGATTCACAACTTACTTAGATCCAACTCATCTCTATGGCTTTCTTTTCACTCTCTCTTGTCTTTATTCGATCTCACATTTGCTCATCCTATGCTTTCACTTCAATTTAGGTATGAATTTTCTATGAAACTATTTTAGTAATATAAATCGGGTCAAATATGAGTTGGATTGGATATAAATCACTAGATTTATATTAAATGGAAATGTGTCCAGACAGGTTCAATGGGTCAATTTGGATTAAACTATTTTTGACCCGACCCATCCATTTAATGGTTCTACCGAGGGGTCCTAACAATTATATAATTGCATTCAGAGCTCAAACTTTAATTACGGATCCGTTGCCATCTCTGAACAGAACACATCAATTAGTAAGGTGAGATGAGAAGCACAGAGGAATCTTATCTACCTTGTGAGGCGTCGGTAAAGATGATTAAGATGATAAGAATAAAAAGAGATTTCGAGGCCCCGCACCCCATCGTGATTGTCGTCATCGGTCTGGTCACACCATGGATTGATGTTGTCCGCTTCATGGATATTTTCTGGGTTACATATACTATGCTGGACATGCAAATAGCGATAATGGAGGCCTTGCAGCTGCAATTATGGCGAGCAGCCAAATGGAGCCGATGGACGGAGCACGACTGTGCAAAAGACAATTAGGAGCAACGTTCGTCAGCTATGTCAAGTTCGACTCTAAAGCGAGTCAACTACTAGCTTTGCTTCCTTCCTGTCAGAATTCCAATCGATCACCTTCTGATTTTGTAGTTATTTCATGTTCTCTAATTGTCTAGTGACATGAAATCTTGGATATTAGACAGAGGAGCAACTAAACATATGGCCTCTCCTCAGCTTATTTCGGAAAATGTGTTGACAAAATTAAGTTCAAGGGTACAACTACCAAATGGAAATTTTTGTATGGTAGATAAATAAGGAACTTATTAGTAAATGAATATATTGATCTGAAAGAATGTATTATGAGACTAAAATTTGATTTCGAAAATTTGTTTCGATGAGAATCATTGTGATGTTTGTCCTCGGGCCAAAGCAAAGTAATTTGTGTTTTGAAAGTCAAACTATTTCTGGTGTACACAAATTTGACCTAAATGATTTTGATATTTGGGGTCCATATTCGAAGCTCTCTAGAGAAAGGGCAAATATTGTATGACAATAGTGGATGACTACTCCAGGCACATGAACATATTTAATGAAGACTAAAGCATGAAACAAATTCTTAGCTATTACAAGTTTTTATACAAAGATAGAGAATCGATTTAACACTAAAATTAAAATAATACTATGGACTTTTCTTTTTGTCAAAACAAAGTGCCCTTTATTCATTCACTAGAAAAATCGGCACCATACATAACAGTTTGTGAACAAAGGATATTTCGAAAAGGCCTCAGGGGTTGCTGATCCAATTTGAAGGTAGGACATTCTACCGATGTGCTTTAACAGTCCAGTCAGTGAGAGAGCTTGCCTTGCGGGGGCAAAAGATACAATTAGGCCAATATTAGCTTGCACTCTTCCGCTGGTGGAACCAGAACCCATGGGCTTTCTTCTCTGCCCAACAAAACCTCTGCCACAAAAAGAGGGCTAATTCCAAAAAAAAGTACATTTTTTAGGTCGAGAAAAAATTTAGCCCAAATTTTTTTGTCTCGTAAAAAAACATTAATTTTAGGTTGAGCGACAATTCTGGCCCAAATTATATTTTATTTCATAAAAAATCACAAATTTTCACCTTTATCCTAAATTTGACCTCTATAGTAAATTATCTATTTGAAGTTAATCTTGTTTCAGAAAAAAAGGTTCTAGACGTGAGTTTGATAAATCTCATTCATGATGTCTCTCAATGGGCGATAGTCTACAGCTTCATATTATGACAAAACATCGAAGTTTGGCCAGAAATATTCAATCTAGAGATTTTTTGACTTGCCAGTGAAGTGTAGGAGATGATGAATGGTTTTATTGTTATTCTCCATGCTTTGGTTCAAACAATAAGACAATGAATAGTGCTTAAAATCCAATCAACAAGTGCACATGGATTTATTGCTAAGGACAATCAATGGATCTAAGTAATGGGAGGCCAAATTTGAGATTTGAGTGAAAGTTGATTATTTTTTTGAGACAAAAAAAGGTTTGGGCTAGAATTGTTACTCAACCTAAAGTTTGTACTTTTTTACGAGACAAAAAAAAAGTTTGGACCAAATTTCCACTTAACCTAAAGTTGTTACTTTTTTACAAGACAAGAAAAAAGTTTGGACTAGATTTGTCCCTTGACCAAAAGTTTGTGCATTTTTTTTTTTTTTTGGAATTAACCCTCACAAAAGAGGGTCTTCTTTCTACAACAACTACAATAAAGTATGGTGGATGGCTAGAGTTTTGGTTGTTAGAGTGATGGAATTTATTGGGAAGTCCATCAACATATAAACCCCATTGGCAACGGATATGGGTGGCACATGTAGTTTGATCAATAGGAAGAAGATCGGAATCGGGATAAAATCTAGCTCTAATACTATAATAGAATGTCTATTCCAAAAGCTTAACCAAACCGGTGGATGGAGATCGCATTTATATAAAGATGATATAAATCTCATTATTAAGCGATGTGAGATATTTCAACAGTAAGTATTGAGGTAGAAAACACGTTTAGTGGCCAAAGGATATGCCCAAAACAAGGGTATATATTCCATTCCCTATTCAAAGGGTATAGAGCACATTTAGTTTTAAACTTTTAGGATTCAAAAAGTGATAGATAGACATTAAAGGGTAGGTACAATTGCTGAAGATAGTTGGTAGAAATCTTCCATCTAACTCGTGCCTGTTGTGGATCTAAAGGACAATTAACAAATAAAAATCAAAATGATAAATTACACTTTTGTATTAAAGTTGAAAACATGTGCATATCACTCCAAATTAAAATATTCGGATCATTTATTGCCCTTAGATTTTATTTGTGGGTTCGTAGTTTAGTTATTTTGAGCCACCAATTAGATCTCACATGACATGTGTAACCGCTTAGGAATAAATGGATAGAGAACCCATGTATAAGCTTCAGAAACTAGGCTTCTACTATTATTTGGTTGGAATTTAAAGAAGACAATTGATTTTTTTATTTAAAAGTTTAATTTTGTTGGGTCAAACAAACTCCATCACTAATCCCACCCGGTCGGGTTGTACATAAATAGATAAGTATTGTGCAATCTCAAATTAGCATGACAAATTTTAGTCGTCAACGAGCAATGAATTAGCTTTAGCCCAAACTAGGTTGTGGGATGTTGCATGTCATTTGTGGGTTGTTGCTCTAATAGATAAGTTTTGCGTGATCTCAAACAAACGCGACAAGGGCGGGTCCTATGAGGCTGCCTAGTAATATTAACGGGCTGCAAATACAATTTCCCAACTTTAGTTCTAACATGCATGCATGAAAACTTTCAAAAGATTCGACTAATTTGTTAGGTAAATATTGAACATTGTTCCATCCTAGTAAAATGTGAATAGTGTTGAAAACCATTAAAATCCTACTGGTAATAAAATTTTAACAATTAACTTCTTTAGTCAGCAACATGTTAGTAAGATATAAACACTTTCATAAATGTGTAAAGAGTTACTAGATTGTTTTAAATTGCCAACTATTTAAGAACTTCAACATTTATTTACATAACTCACCACTATGTTAAAATAACTAATTTTCTAGAAAATTGCCAACTCTTTTTCAATTGACTTTTTATTTATTATTTGAGTCAACAAAACCACATTTATTGGATTGTTTTGAAATTACAAATAGTTTCAATAATTTACCAATATTTATTGTGACTTACCAATGTATCAAAGTTACTAAATTTTACAAAAACTACAAGCTTTAATATGGGTGATTTACCAACTAGTTTTAGCTTTAGTAATTTTTATTTGAGTGAGTTACCAATATCCATTTGATTTTTCTGAAAGGACCAATGATTGTACTACTTTACGAACATTTCTCTGTGGAGCTTAATGATGTGTTAAATTAACCAACTCTCATACAAAATTATTAACTCTTATTTGACTCCTTTCACCAATGTCTATTTGAGGAGATTGCCTGTGTAGTGTAAAATATGATGAGTAAATGTAGTAGCTAGATCCGTGAGTTTAGACAAATAAGCGAAGGACCAAAACTTTCGAGCATCAACGGAAAGAGAGGTATTTTCTAATATTCATTTGAAGTTCACTTATGACCACAAGACCAATGTAGGTCCACTGCAGTACATCGAGAACATCCATTCTGAGTATCAAAGATGCATCATGTTATTTGGAATATGGTCTTCTATATGATCAAGTCAAGTGGTCATAACTGAACTTCATCTCTAGCCATATCCAAAACTCAATTGAAAATCAAAATATATGATATATATCCAATAAAACTAACTCATAAGCTCATCAACTACATACTATTCATACACAAAAGTTCATATTATTCAAAATTCCTCCTACTAACTAAAGAACCTTAAAAGCAAATAAATGAAAAGAATGAGTTATCACAGCTTAGTGAGTAATACATTTATTTTAAGCGGATCAAACAATCATTATGCATTGTTTCATATCATCTCAAATTCAATATACGATATTCGTAAAATATCAAAAAATGCATAATTACTTTTTAACAAAACTTTATATGTACAAGATTAGTCAACAAACTTACTCAACAATAACAAACAACCATTAATGGTCTAATATCCCTTCCATCGACTAATTTATTGCTCATCCTCAAACTATGGTCTCGTTTAACGCTATGACAAATGCGACCAAGTTTACTCCCTTTTAGCTAGGTTTACCATCTACATGAGCTAGTGGTTTGACCCAAAAAGACGTCTTGAAATAATATGCATACTACCCCATTAATGGGTTATCATCATAGCGATATGAGCAATGTCAACCATTATCTTTCTCCAATAATCCATAATAAACACCAGAAAACCATTTCATAATTGATTTGATAAACCGAATCGCATAACCTTTCATAGTTTCTTTTATCAAATAGAATGTATTTCATAAAATATTTCGCAACTAATGCGAATAGCTTTTAGTTATTAGCTTCACAAAACATTTTACCAAAGCATTTACAAATGGTCTTTTTAAACTACTTCATGAGACTTTCCAATACTTTTTCAATAAAAGTTCTATTCTATTCTATGCAAGAGACATGCTCTTAATAACTCATGCTATGGTAAAACTCTATCATTTCAAGACATAAGTTTGTAAATTCGTAAAAGAAACAGTGTTACTCACATTAAAAAATCGAAAACCAACTTAGGTTACTCGAGTCCACACACTTGTATTCCTATCAATTAACTGAAAATTGATATCAAACTTCAAGAAAAAACACTACTCTAATGAACGACGTGACTAAGCCATGCTTGATCATTGATAAAATGATTTCTATGTGCAAACAAGTATCCTCATTTCTTTCTCCTTGAGCATATTATCTGTTATGCTTAACTCGCATGCGAACTTCAGAATTTCGTTACAATCAACCTAAACTTTTGATTTGATTTTCATAAAACCCACAACTTCACAACGTCTTAAACTATCATTTCCACAAAAACAATGGTTTAATAACTCCTCAATTGAACCTCATATTTTAGAATTGACATAAATACAAACTTGTGCCCTAAATCATAAAATTACTCCAATTAGACAAATGATCAGCTTGAATATTCCCCGAGCATTGCGATTTGTAGTGATTTGGCTCGTCGAGTTGTACAGATTGTGAATGCGCAAAATTTTTCTCTCCACGGACGAGCAGCTTCTCTTTTCTTCGTTTATTCCGACGTTTGTTGACTTCTTTCATCTGTACACTTTAGTTGTGCTGAAGAAGAAAGAAGTAAGTGAGTTAGACTTGGGCTGAGCTTTTCAATGGGCTGGCTTATGTATATCTAGTAGTTTGGCCCATATATTACACATTCACTCTGTCTGGCTGATATAAAAGGAGCAATGTGTGTTGCGGGCTGACATTTGAGGCTATGATCATGTAGCATTTGCTCATTTCTTGTTGGATTCCCCTAAGCCTTGCTCTCTCACTTGCTTATCTATTATCTGGTACAATGTTTTGGGAGACTTTCAGGTTATGTACAGCCTCTGATGTTCACATAAGGAGTTTGATTTATCAGTTTGAGGATAAGGCGTTCTTCGTTTGAAGTTTGGTTACACTAAAAGATGTATATCTAAGGGTCTATTTGTTTGAAGAAAAATTATTATTGAGAAATTGTCTTCCAATTTTTCGATATCTGGATGATAGAAAACTAATACATTTACAGAAAATGTTGTCCATGGACTCAAAATAATAAGGTTAAATTGGAGGAGGATGATTCCCCTTTCTGACAAGAAGGAAATCACTTTTCATAAATCAATAAACTAAACAAATGAAAACTAATCATTATCTTTAAAAATAATTTGCATGAAAATATTTTCCTTACTAATGAAGTTTTTAGTAAGACAATCACACCCAAATTCTCATTTAAAATGCCACTTTCTCTTTTTGGTTGTATAGTCCGCTGATGGACAATTATTATTTCAACTTTGTTTGGTGGTGGAAAGTAAAGGAACCTTTGCTCAAATGCCTTCTTTTTTACCCCGCTCACCCTATCCTCCCACTGCTTTTTTTTTTTATAATAAAATTGATTTTTTAGATTTTTTTCTGGTATGACTTTTTTTTTGCCATGTGGGCAATTTCTTTTTTTTTTTAAATGCCACGTGGATATTTGTTTAAAAAAAATTGCCCCGTCACCAAAAAAAATCGTCGAAAAATAACACGTGTGCAGTTTGGTCGAATTTTTTCACTATTGACACTTAATTGATTATTTTTGCTCCAATTTTAGCACTTAAGTATACATTTTCGAACTTTTGACACTTAAGTATCCTCCTGTGCCAAGTTTTGGCACTCCAGAGGTTCGCACATCATTTATGATTGTTAGTTTTCCCAAATAATGTGCTTTTCTTAATGCTCTTTCAATTTATAAATAAGTGTACTTTGGAAGCCTAAAACATTTCACAAAAGTATAATTGAGTTATAAAAATTTCAAAAATATCATTAAATCATAAAACTTATCAAATTGGTGCAATTAAGTTTTTCTGTTAACTCGTCCAACTTGACTAATGGAAACTACGATGTGACTTTTTTATTATTTTCTCTTTCCTTCAATGTGCTAATGTGACTAAAACGATGTTGTTTTTGGTTCAAATATGATTTTTTAATGCAAATTTATTTAAATTATATTAAATAATAAGCAAACTCTTAAAAATACCAAAAAAAGAGAGAGAAAAACAAGAAGGAAAATGCAGGTTGCAAGCCCCATCAAAACATCCAGAAGGATCAATGATAATGGGAGAATGGTCAACAAGTTTCACCAAACACGGACCAATGCCCAGTAGCCAATGGACTTAGTGACCCCCCGTTGGCCATCTCCTCACCACCGTCAACCTTTCCTGGCAGTGGTGGGGGTGGCGACAATGAGAGCCAGCTCTTGCTTGATTTTTTTTCTTTTTTGTGTTTTTTTTAATTTGTTTTTTTAAATATAATTTAAATAAAAAAATTGCATTTAAAAATTAAATTTGTATCAAAATGACATCATTTTTGTCTTATATTTCATATTGTAGTTACGTCATCGCCACATAGAAGAGATAAAATAATAAAAAAAGGAATCATATCAATATTTTCTATTAGTCAAGTTGGATGGAGTTAATGATTAACTTAAATGCACCAATTTGATGAATCTTAAGACTAAATTATACACTTTGAAAGTTTTAAGACTTAAGTATACTTTTGTGATAAGTTTTAGGATTTCCAATGCTTTTATGTTTTGATCTTCTCAAAGGAATATCACCAAAAGGAAAATTAATGGATTATTAAATCTAAAGACTTAGCATGGATTTTTTCAAGCCTATACCTACCACAACTTTCGGGTTTCAACTTAATCGATTTAAGCATATAATTTAAGTTATTCAAGAGTCGGTACAAATAAATTTTGGATAAATTAGAAACTCAAGTAATGTACAAGATGACACTTTACTTTATGAACAAAAGATATCATGGATACAGGGATTTGATTACGGTAGATAAATGTGATGCCCTTTTGATACATTTTCTCTTTATTTTCAAAAATATTTTTGCAAGTAGTCTTGGTCAATTTAAAAACCTAAACCATTAATATGTGATTGTGTTTATGCAGGTGCGCAATCAATGATATAACACTTAACAAATTAAAGTAATAAATTAATTGTTAGAATTAGATTTAACCTCAATGCATGGCAAATCATAACCTTACTATGATTAATTTCCCAATTTTTGCAAGATAACAATTAAAAAATACATGCATATTCTAACATGATTTCTACATCTAATTCTTTTTTTAAATTATTTTTATAAAAATTAAACTATGTCCAATGCATGAAATACGACTTAATTCTAAATTGTGATTGTGATCTAATTTAACATGACATGTGATATGCTATCTATATGACATATTCTAATGACAAGTAAAATTAATATGAATTATTTTGACATGTGAGTTAAGTTATATAACTCCAAACATGTAATCACTAAATGACATTAAAATTTAAATTATGATTTGAAAATATGATGACTTGAAAATAATAACATGGTGACATGATGACGACGCAATTATGACGTGGCAAGTGATGATATGGAATTGATGCAACTAATTTTATATGATATATGCATGCTATTTTTCTGATTTTCTTTGAAAGTTAAAATAAGAGACTACCTAATTTATGTGATTAACTTATTTAAATTAGAAAATAATTTAGATTAAATTCTAGTGTAGATTAGGGAATTTCCTTAATTACTACATTGCTCTTAGATATGCAAATACACCTTTGGTGAAAGATCTTTGGGGGAATGGCTTTGGAATTTTCTTCAAAACATTCCCAAATGTGCCCTCTAATTAGTTGGATTGTAAATTTTAAGGGCTTGTTTAGTTCGGTTTTGGGGAAATGTACTTGAAAAAATGCAAATACCCTTAAGCTAAAAGGGTTTTCCGAAATGCGAATAGTGTTTGGTAAATTATAATTTTAAAGTGCATTAGAGTTATTGCCCTAAGGCCTGGTTAGGACATCAACTCGCCTTAGGGTTCCTAACAGGCATACACCTTATAAAGATGGCAGATCAATTGCAAAGCAACCTTGGCTTTGCCTTAACTAACAACGTAATTTATCCAGTAAACCCCATAAGAAATAATCAGCAATCAATCGACTCGCAGGCTTTATTACCTCGCTATTGCCATACCCTACACAGTACAAATGCTCATGCGTGCTATAAACAATGCAACCGGCATTTTAATCACTATAGTGATCAATTACAAGTGAGTTGATTTGCAGGCAATTATACTTTGCCATTGCCATACCCTACACCATGCATGGTATAACCTTACGCATGCCAAGGTCAATGCAAACAACACATGTATAATCATAATACACCACAATATGTTTCACATACACCCCTGCATTCACACGTGTTTGAATTATTATGCCCTCACCAGGGCCACCGAATTCCCATCGGTGTCTTTTGGTTTAGCCAAGATTGCCCTACCCCATCGTGCATGACTATGTCTAAAACTCCCACCCAAATGGCATTCTTGAAGGAACATAGGTCCGGCCTCTACTATGATCCTCATTCGGACTCCCGTCGGGATTTCCGACAAGTCGGACTTCGTCCCCGGAACTCCCGCTGAGGTGACAGGTTATATTATGTGACCACACGAGCATACCACAATAATCCATTTTAATTCATTTCCATGCATTAGCTAATGCAGACGTAGTACAACATAATAATTCACTACAAATTTTTCATATAAAAATTGCAGGAAAATAATCGCACGTTGTTAATTATTGAAAATCTGTCAAACTTTGCATGCCTTACTTTTTAAACATATTGGCCTCATTTAAATTGCAAAACTCGACATATACACCCGACACCTCTGGGTTTTCCCTTTATATGTCCATAAAAACCCTTGTAAGAATTATTACTTTGGGTTTTGCATGAGGTAAACATCTTTTAAAGCAATGCAAACATCAAACATCATGGCACGTATAGGAAAACATCATAAAAGTCAGGCCAAAAGTATACAAATATCAAGGCATAATTATTAGAGCAATCAAGTACTTAACAATTTCAATCATACGATTACTACCCTATTGATCCAAGTAGCAATTCAATATGCTTTAATAAATACGGACTCATCAAATTAATCCCACAATTTAATTATAAATAATTAATATTATTCATAATTAAATTTAACTATTATTATTAAAATAATTAATAATAAATTTAATAATTAATAATTAAAAATAAATTAATTCTTTTTCATAAAATAATACTAATCAAGATTATCCCACTAATCATTGATTATCCTAATTAACCACCGTTAATTAATACTAAGCATGATTAACAAATTAATTAAAGTTAACCATGCTTCCACCATAGTTAATTAATTCAACCTTAGTTAATTAATCCAACCATAGGTCAATTCTAATTAATTAACCTAATCTTGGTTAATTAACCAACCATAGTCCACTTTTTGGACAAACTCAACCATGGTCATTTCTCTAACCACCTATCCTAATCATAGTTAATCTTAATTAATCCACTAACTAAGATTAACTATAAAATAACCGACATCTAAGCAAGTTTAATGGACTAATCGAAGGATTAGAGCGTAAACTCACTTGGCGGCGATTTTGATGACACGAGCGCTGTGGCAGCGGCGAGGGCAACGCACGACTACGTCCAAAATGTCGAGACAAGGCGGCTCCGAAATGGGTCTCTTCACGGGGGTGGTTAATCGGTTTGGTGTGAACACCAAGAGAGAGAGAGCAGCAGACGACTGCTCACGGACAAATAGCAAGATGGCAGTGCATGGTGGTCCATTTGGTGGCAAGGCAGTGACGGCAGGGGGCGGTGGTTCAA
Source organism: Corymbia calophylla (assembly GCA_014182845.1). Classification (NCBI taxonomy): domain Eukaryota; kingdom Viridiplantae; phylum Streptophyta; class Magnoliopsida; order Myrtales; family Myrtaceae; genus Corymbia; species Corymbia calophylla. The sequence goes on from CM024695.1 coordinate 25,587,974, forward strand.
GGTGATGGTAAGGGCAAGAAACAAGAAGAAAATGAAAAGGAAAGAAAGAAAAATGAGGGAGAGACTTAGAGGAGGATGGGCTAAATGCCAAAGGGGAAAGAAAGGGAGGAGAGAGAGAGGAAAGAGAGAGAAAATATTAAGACTTTCCCCTTTGAAGCTATCTCCAAGAAGCTTTATCCATTTTCCAAAATTTTCCATCATTTCCCTCGACTTTCTTGCCTTTTGTCTTCCAAAATTGAATGCACCTTCTAGAAAGGGCAATTTTGTAATTTCCCCCAAGTATAGTATACAATACTATACACATATACAGACCAAGATTTTATACGCCTTGAATAAAATTGGTTTGGGCTCAAATTGTAGAGAAATAGGCTAGAAAATGCTATTGGGCTCAAAAGCTTGAAGTTGGGCTTGGTGGGCCTAATTGGGCCCACTTAGGCTACCTTGGGGCCCACGGGACTGACCCCTAATAGGCACAAGGCCCATTGGGCCTTCAGTTGGTCAAACTCCTCTTGGTTTCAATTTTTTGGCTCGTTGAATCCTTTTCCGATGATTTTCAAGCTTACTGATAAATTCGATAATCAATAAGGCAACGTCCAATGTTTTAGTTTGGACATCCTTGAAAGTTCAATACCAGAAACCGGATTGAAATTCATGGTTAAAATCGATCAATCACGACGTTAGTACGATCTAACTATCAGACGGCATTTAGGGGTTCTCGCGCATTTGACTCATGATTGATAGATTTTCAATCCACAATCGTGTCTATTCAAATCAAGGCGATCCTCGATTATCATGTAATCATGAGGAGTTAATTGCTCACGCTGAGTATAAGGCCAAAAGAAAATCGGTTTAATATCGTTCGCAGTCAATATCGAAGTAGTGCGGAATCACCCGCAATCCGACCTTGTATTTCTTCCGAATCGATTTATTTCCGTTCACTAATTGGCTTGCCATAACATGATACCATCTCTCTTTGATCCTTTTGGTCGAGCGACCTATCCCTAATTGAATTCACTAGTCGTACGCGTATCGATTTTTAATTGCCTTTTTGAATAGTTAGTTAACTGATGAGGGGCCAGCTCAGAGTAAACGTAACTAATAGTGCATTGCTAAAATAACCATTTCATATATCCCGAGATGGATCAAAATTCAGGACATCACACCAATACTCTTGCATCAATTTTCTCCATGATTAGAACATTTCCCTTACTTTGTTGCAAATCTCAATAAGTTATTTTCTCCCAAATATTTTACAATAAAATTATTAGTCTTAATTTCATGCTACAACTACTCCAAACCATTTAAGAATAACAAAAGTGTTGAAGTATTCCCCCTATTCCCATGGATCATTCTCTTCTCTTCACTTTAATCACTTGTACGGAGGTGTTTGAACAATTAATTTTAGCTATATACAATATACTTTTTAGTTACATATCCCAGGATCTCTATTGTTAATACGAACAATTATTATTTGTTTATAATGTTGTTGTGTCAAGATATTTAAGTTAAGGAATTAACCCTTGTAAAAAAGAATAAAAAGATAATGGAGCTAGTCAGCCCAACCAAACGGAGAAAAAGAAAGAGTTAATACCACTAAAAATCTTGAAGTGGTATATTTGTCCCACGTTTATCCCAAACTAGTTTTCATGTTACCAAAAAAATTCTAAGCTAGTACTTTGCCACATTTACCTTCCAATAAATTTTCTTGATGACGTTGTTAGAGAAAACTTAGTATGTTTTAATAGATTTCCCAATTAGATTTTGGTGATTGGAGCATAACTTTGGTAAATGCGTTACAGGTGTATTAGCATGAGATTTTTCATAACATGAAAATTAATAGAGGATGAAGGTGACATGGCTGTGTCATGGGCCGGCACTTTCTTAGCCGTGAAATAACTTGTGTGATGCTTAGTGAGCGAATGGCACTAAGCTAGCCTTCATTCTATAGTTATTCGAGAGAACAATATAGCATATAGCTTCTTTGTATCAGATCATACCACACCTAGCTTAGCTCGGGCGTCTAATCCATCGAGTGAGAGAGCATATCACTTTAAGTTGAATAATTGGTTTTGGCCTGCCATGACTTCATCAAGATAGTGTCATCAGCTCCCGACTTGTTTATGCACTAGAGGCTAAGCCACCTTCGAAACCTTTAAGTAATATAATCTTTCTTTCCTAAAACTCATAACACCAACTGTCCTAATGTCATTCTTATTGATCTGTTGTATTCTTCTCCTATGCATGGCTTACTCTTCACTTGATAGTCCCAAGTTCCACGAATACGAAAGAATCATGGACCGTAGCATATGCATGAGACCAAAAAGGAAAGTCGGAACAACTATGAATAAATAGTTTTCCTAAATGACTGAAAAAAAAGAAGAAGAGAAAACAATACGTAAATTACACAAATTGCATGGAAAATATAAAGTTAAAGTACAGTTGGAGTGCCAAAACTTAGCATAAGTGGACACTTGGTGCCAAAACTTTCAAAATATACATTTAAGTGTTAAAATCGAAGAAAAGTAAGACACTTAAAGTACCAACGGCGAAAAAATCTGACCAAATTCTTGACGTTGTGGTTTTCCGACAAGAGAAGTGCAAAATGACGTCATTTTGCAAGCTGACATAACTAGGTAAGCCCAAAATGATGTTGTTTTGGGTGTTGACATAATTAGACTTAGTCCAAAACGACGATGTCACATCCAATTCAATTTTTTAATATAAAAATTAATTAAATTAAAAACTTATAAAACAAAAAATGAGAACCTCGCTTATGGCGGCCACTCTATCACTAGTGGGGCAACGACGACAATGATTGGTGAAGGTTACCAAGGGTTGCCAGCACCTAGATGAGGGCTAGCAACCCTCACCGATTGGAGGCAAGGGCCTATCGAGAGAGGGCGAAGACCCTCTCCTAGATCTAGGTGAGGGTCGCTTGCCCTCACACAGGCACTGATGGCCCTCGCTTAGGCATTAGTGGCCCTTGCCTAGGGTTGCTGGACCTCACCTTAGGTTCGGTGGCATTGGGTGAGGGTTGCTAACCCTCAACCAAGCCGGGGTGAGGGCGACTCTTGTCCAGATCTGGGAGATGGTGGTTGTCTCTTGGCTTCTGGCGAGGACTTGCAGCCCTCGCCCAAGCGTCGATAACTCTCGCCAATCATTACCATTGCCCCATCGATAATGGAGCGACAGGCAAAAGAGCCCTCGCCTAACTCTTTTTTTTTAATTTAAATTTTTTAATTGAATTTGATAAATTTTTATATTAAAAATTAAATTCGCCCCAAAACGATGTCATTTAGTTGAGTCTAAGTTGACACAGCTTTCTGACAAGCAACATCAGCGATTTATATTATTAAAAAATACCATATAGTATTTTCGAGATCAACCATCAAATTTGATTCTAAAATGTCTCACTTTTCTAAAAGAGTGATACTTAAGTGTATTTTGGCATCAAAGTATCTTTTTGTGCTTAGTTTTGACAATCCAAGTACTTTAGCTGAAAATATGACAAACCGAAGAGAAAACATCGAGCGACAAAAAGAATTTCGCACCTCCGCCCACAGCGGCTCCCTCGCTCCTCCTCCTCGTCCCTCACGTCGCGGCTCGCGAGGCAGGCGAAAAAGGGGAAGAATCTATCTGCCCGCAAAGAAGAACCAGGCGTCCGCCCCACAGAAGTGAGCAGCTCCTTTTCGCGCTAAAAGCACGAGCGATTCCGCTAGTTCCACTGCCGAAACATTTGCGGGTTCATTCTCCCTCGCGATCGCGGCCGACCTCGGACGCCGGAGCAGGGCCCTCTCCTTAATCTTCAGGCAACCACCCCAATTCGCAGATCACTTGGGTTGGGTGCATAGCAATTGCGGTCGCGATCGCGAAGTTGCGTGCGCTTGTTCCTGGGATTCGGCTTCACGGTGCTTCGTTTCTTTCGCAGGGAGGAGGAACAGGGGGGCGCTGCTTCTCGCCAGATCTGGTCTTCTGATCTCGTTTCGTGCTCTGATTCGGGTTCGGAGCGAAGATGGGGATCCTGTTCTCGCGGATGTTCTCGTCTCTGTTCGGCAACAAGGAAGCTCGGATCCTCGTGCTCGGACTCGACAATGCCGGGAAAACCACGATCCTCTGTAGGTCCCTCCGGTTCTGCGGTTACCCTTTTCCTATTTTATCGTTTCGTGTGGTGGGTCGGTGTCGGAATTGCTAATTGCGTTTGATGTGGTGATTTTGGGTTGTTGCATCAGATCGGTTGCAGATGGGTGAAGTTGTTTCCACTATTCCAAGTTGGTATCCCTTGTCTTTGCCGTATCTTTCTTTGTTTGGGTTTGTCGTATATGTGGGTGCTAAGAGATGTGTCTGTGATCTTGTATCTGATGCAGCGATTGGATTCAATGTGGAAACAGTCCAGTATAACAATATCAAGTTTCAAGTCTGGGATCTTGGTACGCTACTTTCTTTTATCTTTTTAGATAATTTTCAATCTTTACTTTTCCAGGATCATGTACTTGTCATTGCTGATAGAATCAAAGGATAGAGCGAAGACATTATGTTGAACTAAATTAGCTGAGAGATATTGTTTAGTCATTGGATCCATCTTGGTTATGCTGCAACTTTACCAATATTTTGAACTTGTTTGAGAATTGCTAGATGAACTGCATTTTCATTTTCTTGCTCCTCTTTGTGCATCATGCTTTTGTTTTTGATGGTTTCTTTCTGAACATATACTCTGAGCCCTTGATGCCAAATCAGTGTCTTGTCTGTGGATTAAAGCTATCTTTATTACACAGAATGTTGAATTTGATGGTGAACTTACCAATTTGGATAGTGTTATGTTAGTTAAGATGAGAGCAGCATACTGGATGTAAATATACTTCACCATTCAATACCATAAAATGCTGAGCTTATTTTTACTTAGTCATTCCTTCTGTGAAAGGATAAAGTTTGAAAGGTATCTTGGAGGCCTATGTGGTGTTTAGGAACTAGATTTGCTTATATTTATCTGATGCATAGTCTTTCCTTCATAGTGTCGGACATAAAAGCAATAGTAAGTAAGTGACTAAAGGGATTTTGGGATTGCTGAAATTATCATGTTCCATCCAACCACTTTGTCTTTATGGTTACTTTCCACATCATAAACATGTTTAGGTCATTCAAATAAAAGGGAGGGTTTGGTTTAATCATGTTTTCCTATTGCACAGTATAATTTGTGGACTGCAAATCGTTTGTGCAACTGAAGGGAGAGGGAAAATAGGCAAGAGACTCAGTGGCTTTTTCATGGACTGGTAGTTAGCATCTGTTAGTACAAATCTGTTGACTTTGCCAAAGAGAAACGTGTTTGGAAGAGTATGAGAAATGAGAATCCTCAGAAACAGAGTGGTGTAAAAAATGTTCTACATAATTAATGAAAATTTTGGATCACAGTAAATGTGTGTTGCCATTCATAATCACTTAGATGTTTTATGCTGTGAATAGCATCAAAACCTCTTTCTTTAGATCCAAAGGAAAACCAACATGCACAAGCATATGATTCCTCACAAGAACATTGGGAAGGAAAGTAAACTGTGGATTGAGTTGCCATGACTGTTACTATTCCTGTCATCTCTTTCTGTAATCTAGGCTATTTATTGAAATTAACTTCTTATGGTTACTGGATAACTGGTTTTGATATTTGAATCGGATTTAGTAATATGATTATTAGAACAAGGAATGGAAGTTTAAGATTCTTAAATTGTCAACTTACCAAAAAAAAAAAAAAAAAAAGAGGAAATACTTGAAGCATGTTTCTATTTAAGTTTGAATTACATGGGCAGAAGTTTTAATTTTCATTGACCTTGTATGAGCGCACAAAAAGATAATGCGTTCCTTGTTTATTTGTCAGGATATGACTTGATTGCATGCTGTCAACTCTACTGGCTATTGTGAGAGGTTGTGTGTTTGTGTCTAGTGTCCCTCTTGCCTTATCAGTTTTTGATCTCCATAGTTCTTTCGACTATGGTCTTCAGTGCTCTTCATATGATTGTTGCGGCTGGTGCTTGTTCTGAAATTCTAGAGTTCTCTGGTTCAGTGATTGTTGCGGCTGGTGCTTGTTCTGAAATTCTAGAGTTCTCTTGTTCAGTTTCTATGCTTACCCTCACACTTCCCTAGCCAAAAGGAGAAAGGACCATGAGAACCATCAATACATCATTGGGGATGATTACTATGCTAATGATGATTTTGTGCTGTTAGCATATATCATGCTTTATATTGAGAAGCATCTGTTGAATGGTTTCTATGAGTGAATTAGGTTTCCTTTATGCTGATGGTACTGTTTTTGTGTGTTGATGCAGGTGGGCAAACAAGTATCAGGTAACTGCTGCATTTATAGGGTTACTTTTTTTTAAGCTGATTGAAGTTATAGGAGATTCTGGATTTATTCTTGTTACTCTGTTGTTTTGTTTGGAAGTTTCCCTTTCTTGTCAATGTAGAAGGTCTTGGTTTATCCTTAATTTTACAGAAGCATGATTTATGAATGTTAGATAATAGATATTGCTTTGTCTGGATGGCACTTTCATGTGCAAGATCCTTGTTTTTAAGATGATCTGGCTGGCAACAACAAAGCATGGTTAAGTGGATTTTGACTAGAAATGCTAGTTTCATGAAGATATGTGTTTTAATTAAACAGGGAAAGTGAAAGCTCTGCTTTTTTAATGAGTTCTATAGTTACTGGATAAAAGAAAGGAAATATTATCTATTTGTCATTTGCTGATTTAAAATCTCACTGCATTGAACAAATAAGATTACCATGGCTTTTACATTCATTGAACTTGTTTAAATGTCACATATTACAATGTTTTGTTTTCACTCCTCAGATTGAAATAGGCCAAAAGCTATGTCGTTATGCCATGTCATTATATTCTTAATGTCTCTAGCTTTTGTGTGGTATGTCGTGTTATCAATTCTCTTTATAAACGCCCAAAATTGTGCCCTGTCCAGGCCGTATTGGAGATGCTATTTTCCTAACACCCAAGCCATTATCTATGTGGTTGATTCAAGTGACACCGATAGGCTTGTGATAGCAAAAGAAGAATTTCATGCTATCTTGGAGGTATCCCTTCTTCATTTTTGGGATAAATGCATGAAAAATATGTGCCTTGTGTAGTTAACTTCCATTGAGTTTGTTGGAATTTCCCCATTAATACATCAATAGTTGAATATGTCAGTCATGAGTTACTTTAATATATAAAAATGCTTACATGGACAGAAATCAACAATATTAGTTGACACATCATGTTTGATTAAGTTCCCGACTAGAAATTTTTGGAAGTTAATCTATTCATACTCAATTACCATTAAAAATGAGAAAAATTAGAGCTAAAATTATTCGAAGTCAGCTTACTGTATGATGCCAAAAAGAAAAGGCAGCATACAGGTTTGCATCCATGCATCCATCTGCATGAAGAGTGGTTAAAGAGAGAGAGCTCTCATTCTAACAAAAGCTGAGTGTATATAACTGATTGTTCTTTTTACGGGGACTTTTGGTGCATAATAAGATGTGTTAAAAAATGCAATGACTTTTTTTTCTGTTGTCTCCTTAGGGTTAGGATGTCTATGGACCTTTCCATTCCAAGAATTTCTTTTTTCTTTTTCCTTGTGAAAGCAAATTGTTCTCTCTTAGATGATTTTTGCTTTACCATTTTGGAGAAAATTACATCTAACTGCACGAATTTTGTTTAAACCTTAGTTATCAGTCAAACATGACATGAGGACCTTTGTGGTCAATGTTATCCATGTCAGCATTCCTAAGCAATCGTTGATATGGTTTGATAGTTCAATTAACAGTATTTGGAAAAACTCGAGTCTCAGGTTCTAGGATGAAAATCTCAAAAGTACATGCACTTATCTCTTGCTTTTCTATGACAATTAGGAGTCACAAGGATCATTTATTAAGCATTTTCGTATTTTCAGCCTATGATAATTTAAAACATGGCAAATCCAGCTTATAGTTAGTCCTGTTATGTTTTAACAGCTTAGCAGTGGCCCAAGGTTTCAGAAGTTTTTTTACCATATTTGCAAAGTTTGCCACTGAAAAGTTGTAGTCTAGACTCCTAGACTCAGAACAGTGAATCTCAATTATCCAAGGCCATTTTGTTTTTGTCCATATTTGTGATACTGATGACTCCTCAGGTATGGATGTTTAGGATCTTACCAACTTTTTCCATCTCTTCTAACGGTTCTAGTGTTTTGGCAGGAAGAAGAGTTAAAAGGGGCCGTTGTCCTGATTTTTGCTAACAAGCAGGTGCTTACTTTGGCTGTCTTCTAGGGAATGGCAATTGTGAATAATATTTGTATTGATATGCACCATGTGACTTCAGCACTCATTAACATCTAAAGCTTTTCCTTACTCATGAACTGGAGTTTACTTAATGAATTGCTTTGTTTCACATTGCTTGAACAATTCTTTTTGCACTTGTTCCTCTTTCTTTCGCCCTTGGGATTCTTCTGATATTCGCTTTGGTCTTCCCAGGATCTTCCTGGAGCACTTGATGACGCTGCAATAACCGAAGCATTGGAGTTGCATAAGATTAAAAGTCGCCAATGGGCTATCTTTAAAACTTCTGCTATTAAAGGGGAGGGCCTATTTGAGGGCCTCGACTGGTAAGCCACTGTAAATTGATAATTTTGGTTTGCAAGCTTGGTTGGCTGAGTAATCAAAGCTTAATTTTTTCATATACGTTTTAAATACATACGAAAGCTGGATGCTTTTATAGGAGGTCTATTAATGTGTTACGTGTGCTGCCAACCAGTCAACTACAGTCCAACCAATTCCTAGCGGACCTCCCATTTCCCATGTCTTAAGTTGAGATTTCCCTTGTAGGATTTAAGGTAAAGCTTTTCCGCAGTTACAAGCAAACCCATCATAACTACTCAGCAATCAGTACATATCCCGGTTACGTGAATATGTATCTATTTTTAGGGTGAATTTTATCAGCAATGGCCAACTTGTCCTTGTTTTCTCAGTTATCTCATGCAGTGTCAAGAGGAAACTTGCTCTAGGACGTTTTCTTCATCAGTATCTTGTTTTCTCTCTGGAATAGAACGTACTTTGATTTTTGACTGCTCTGTGTGTGTGTGTGTGAGGGGTCTGAATTTTCCAAAACCTATCCTTCGGTCAGCTTTCGGATGTGAATGTGCTAAACCCAATCTCCCTAAGTTTACAGGCATCATGAGACACTTCGTATCCTGTGTGGTTGGTCTTTGATAAATTTTGATTTGTTTTCTTTTCTTTTGTGGGTATTATCTACCTTCTTACATATTTAAGTATTGAATGCTGCTTTGTCTTGCTTTTGGTCAAGGAGCAGTAGGACTTCTGTGAGGGCTAATGCCGATATTTGCCTTGCTTGTGTGCAGGTTGAGTAATACGCTGAAGTCAGGAGGAGGCTAAGTTCGATTATGGGTTGTCAGGAGATGAAAATTCAGCCAGTGCCGAGCATGAAATAGAACGGGTCTAGTCTTTACTTGGTTAAAACTTGGTGATTGAGTTTGACATTCATCCAATCATATGATATAATCTGATATACTGATTTTTAGGAATTTTTGGGTGACTTACTTTTAAGAATTGTGAACTTTTCATCAAGCACATGAACCAAGGTTCACTTTTCACTTGTTACATCTTTCCTATTCAATGTGTGTAATCTCATCATTTTTTTTGTCCCTCAGCTCTTCGTAAGACATTTTCTTCTGAATGCTTTTCTCTTCAGACTTTGGCATTTTGAGGCTCAGGTTAAAATGCACTTTATGTCACTCAATGTTCAAACTTTCTTTCATCAGCCCGCACAACTTTTTACTCATTGAAAATTTGAGTCGGAGGTCTATGTGGCTTATGTTACTATTGTTTTAGTCTTAATTGATGTGGCATTTTAAGCGTGCAGTGATTTTTTGAAATATAAAGAATGCTGAATGACCCTAAACTATCTAAAGCCATATGACCTAAAATGAAATTCATGAACTTGAGTGCTTACAAGTCTAGAACATTCGCATGCATCTGCCCTAGTGATTTTGCAGTGCGCAAAAGATTAAAGTAAGTCCCATTAGTTGCTACATTAGATTGTCGACGTAATTTTGGTCAGCCTGGTCATCCAGTTGTGTCGAGATTGACTTGATTGAAAGTCGTAGTAAAGTTGAGTAAGACATTTGTTTGAATTGAGAGACTAGTCTGCATGTCATCTTTAAAGTTGGGGAACCTGGGTAAGTTTCTTTCAACCCCACATTGGACAAGTTTGACGTTGGGAAAAGAAGAGATTTTGAGTTTGGTTCCAACAGTTTTCCCTCTCCTTCCCAATGAGAAGATGACATCCTCCAAAGGTTGAGGTGTCGAACATAACTTGTGCAGAACAAGTCTCCAGGAGAATAATTGGTAGAAAGAGGATATGGAGACTGAAAATAGATAGAAAAGATGTGAGGAAGACAAGAAGAGAGACCAAGAAACAGCATTCAAACCTAATTTCTTAATCTGTAAGACCTTAAAAAAGACTAAGCAAATTAGGCGAGAGTGCTAATAGAATCCCTCTCCTGCATTCACATGGTCTCCCATGGACTTCTACCAAATTCCCAGGAGACTTCACTTCCAGTTCTATATGATTAAGAACGCAACAATGTGGAGCAGTGAAGGACATAAAAGGCGGTGAGAAGGGATGATGGTGGGCTAACGACAATGGTTGTGGAATAAGGTGCGAAGTTTATATAGGAGGTCGCTGTGAAATGGACACTTCGAAGAGAGGTGTTGTAATAGGAACTCATCGAGGATGGCATGATTGAATGCGTCATCAATGGAGTTTCAGTTCAGAAACTAAAAATCAGATATTCAAATCTTATTAGCTGCGTGCTAACTGTTTTGATTGGGATACTTGTACAAGTCAAATATCTGAATTTAATCAGTTCATAGAGTTTATAGGGTGTTTCAGAGGTTTTGCTGTTGTGTTGGATAAATAAAAAGGGCGAGTGTAGTGATAGGACTACGGTCATTGGGGTAGTGGCAACAGTGAAGGTTAATGATCGTAGTGGCATAGGAATTGCGAGTAGTCTTTGCCTTGGCGGTAGTGGAGCTGGTTGTAAAGGAAACATGATTGCGACAATGACTTTTTGTCGAAATGTTGCTAGTGGTGGGTAGCGAAAGAGAATGTTGTGTTCAAGGATGACTAGGGCGAAGACCACCTTGCTGGCCAGAAAAAATAAAGATTTAAAAAGAATTATAAAAATTGTCTACATTCTCACTGACTGTGTCACATAAAATGACTATTATCCACATCATCAATTTCCAATCAAAATTAGTAAGAAGTACTATATTGTCAAATCGTCAAATTATTTAGAACTAAATCAACCAAATGAAAGATTTATGATTGAATATAGTATGTTTTGAACTTTTTTTTAGGTTTAAAGTATTTGATAGGTGTATTATTAGGTGTAAGCATAATTTAGGATAGAATCTAGAACCTAAGAACACGACTAATAGGAACCTATCAAGTTTTAGGTCCCAAAATATGCATGAGAAGTTTTAGGTTCTAAAAATTGGAGAATTTGTTTCAATGGATGGGCTCTAGGTTTTATATTAGTGGAACTTGGAATCTGGAACCTATAACTAAAAATCTAAAATAAATTTGTGTTTTTCCTTGTTCATGTCTTTGCACATTCTTGCGTTATTTTATAGTGTTTGATGGTGAGTGTATAATTTGGAACCACTAGTTCGAGCATTCATTTTAAAACTAGAACTTTTACTTTTTTTAATGTTTTAATATTTTTCATGTATCAAAATATAAGTTATGAGCAGCAAGTAGTGATTATTAAATGTGATAATTCACTGTAATTGTTTAATTAATAATAAAAGTGGAACCTAGGTAGACCTTGGAACTAATCTTGAAATCTACGATAAGGTAAGTTCCAAGTTTCAAGGGGAACCTATATTAAACTTGGTACTATTTTCATTTGAAATTTGGAATTGCTCATCCCTATATATTATAACAAAAGATGAAACACAAATAGTGGGGACAAGAAGTGAGTCTCTACTGTCCTTCTCTCAAGCATTCAAATGCCATTGCATTTTGAAGCTTGTTTTCCTAAAGTTAAGTTGCGTAGTAACTTAAGACCTATTTGGTAATCATTCTATTTTTAGAATTAATTTTTGTTTAGAAATAGTTTTTTCTGATTTTGTTTTTTGGATAAATTTTTGAGCATTTGAAGATATTTGGTAATTGCGCAAACTTGCAATTCCTGAAATAGAATCAATTTGGCAAGATCTTGAATTTTTTTTTTTTGTAACGAATAATTTCTTTAATTTTTTAATAATTTTATGAGATTTTTCTTTTTTCCTTCTTTTTATTCTTCTTTTTTTAACTGGTCATTGGCCTCTAGAAAGCCTCATTGGCCCCTAGCGAGGCTCCACCTTGCTAGATCGAGCAAGGTTGAATCTAGCAAGGTCGAGCATCACCCAACCATCGCAAGGCTCTGGTGAGATCGCAAGACCTCGTCTTTGGCCGGTTGCCAGCCATCGCCGAGCTTCGCAATCGACTAGAGGAAGAAGAAGAAGAATAGAAAATAAAAAGAAGAAAAAGAAACGAGAAAAAAAGGGAGAGAAGAAAATGGCTTGATTTTAGAATTATTCCCTGAAATAAAATAAAAAAGTAACTTTTTTTTTTACTTCTTCATTTTGTTCCAAATTTTTTTCCAAGAACAAATTTGTTCTTGAGAGTAGAAAAATTATCAAACGTTACCAAACATATTCATGTTCTTTTGTTATGTACTTTTTCTTTATTTTGGGAAATAAAAGAACAGAAATAACCAAGAATTGATCAGTTACCAAATAGACCCTTAGAAATATAATTCGACATATCACTTTAAAAGGTGTTATGTACACTAATTCCAAACAAAAAAGGGTGGTGAGGCATTACAATTAAAAAGTATCATTAGGTGCTTTAAGATTTAGTTATTTATACTTTCTCGTTTAGAAAATTACCAAAAATGTTCTAAATTTATTATACTTTTGCTAATTCAGTCTTAAAATTTTTAATTGTGCCAATTAAATCCTAAATTGTTTCACGTTTTGCCAATTTAGTCTATCTAGCCAATTTTGATTAGAAATTACTGATGTGAACACCAATCATCCTATGTGACATTGGCTAGCATTGACCTAGACATTTTTTAAAATATTTTTTAATTTTATTTTAGTTCTTTTTTTTTTTTTTACTTTGGTTGGTGAGGCTGGCCTCCCCAATCTACGCAAGGTGGCCTCTCTCAGATTTGGGCTTGTGTTAGGCTAGGTAAGGATCGCAACCCTTGCCAACCACAATAAAAGAAAGTAAAAGAGAAAAAGAGAAAAAAAAGGAAAAAAAGAAGAAAAAGCAAACTTATGCAACTCCAAGAATGAATAGGTGTAGCTAACGATATCACCTAGAGAAATTTTCACATTTGAAGATACTTGACAATTTAATGCGGAAATAAAAACAATTAAGATGGGTATTGTTCAACTTAGGTGAAGTTTAAGTTTGAATATTGATTTTCACCGGAACATAAAAGTCTGATTCTAAATATAAATAGTGATGAGATGATGTTTACAAGTGTGCAAAGGCCTATAAAAAATAGCAAAAAAAGGTTAGTGATAGAGAAAATTATATATAGAGTTTATAGTGGTTCAACTTAAAATAAGTTTATGTTCATTCCTCAATGCTAATGGCCTATTAGTTGAATTTCACTAGTTAATCAATAAGATATTACGAAAGTGTGTGACTGGTCTCACAAAATCACAGAGTCACTTTTTCAATGTCTCTTATCGCTCAGGAAAGACAAGTAAATTTGAAATTCTCTTGAATTTTGGAATTTTTTGTTATGGATTTCTTTCTTGTTCAGTACTTAGGTCTTCTTTTATACTCCTTCACTTTCAATATACCCGTTAGACAGTTTTCAGATGATCTTTCTTTAATCAACCTGTTGGATGGAATGTGCAAAGAATATTGGGTAGTGGTTGAGAGATAAAATATGAATCCCTCTTGATTTGGTCACCATACAAGCAGATCTCTAGTTTCCATAAGTAAAGTTATTCAATTTTAAGATAAGCAGCTTGTTGTTAAGAATGATTGTCAATCAATCAAAGATGTCTTGTGTAAGAATTTTGTTGCAAAATAGTCTTTAAGATTGAAGATCAATCAATGTTTACTATATTGGAAATTGGAGCTAGATCACTAGCTGTGTCGTTCGAAAACAATGGGGCCTATGTTTGAATATATATGTCAATGTAGAACTTCATATTCTAATGTTGTTCAACTCCACTAGACTTTAAAAATATTTCTTGATTTTGATGATCTCTACAAGCAATCTTTGTTGATATCATTTACTCGATTCAAATGCTATCCAAGACTTGATTATCTTTGTCTACGATAACAACACTTTAATAGAATGAATCTAAATAAACTTTTTTTCCTAAGCATTTTTTGTAAGAAAAATACTTCGATGTTCTTATCAAATTCAAAATAAACTACTGAAGGTTTTGTCAATTTCAAAATCTATTAGAAGGTTTTCTCAAAATGTTGCAAGTAAAAAATCTTCTTGGAGACAACACATGTCAATGACCGATACTTAGATCGCAACCTTGGGGCAATCGCATTTTGATTTGACTCGTTTGGTCTAAATAAACATTACTCGCTCTTACTCACAATCTCATATTACAATATTGGAGAGAGGAAGTTTTTAAAGAGAAGCTCTAATAAATGCTTAAATTAGAGAGAGGACACCATATATATGACATGTATGAGTATATCTCTTTATGACTGTAGATTTACAATCCAATCTGATAATCGAAATTAATGGGAAGTCTTTAGAGTACAAACATAAATTCTTATACTAGCTCCGTGAATGTTCCCAAGTAGCCTGAAAAGCCTTAAATACAAGAAGCATTTAGGTATTTGGCCAACTCATAATTATCTTGTCTTGTTTCCTTCGTCAGATGAACACGACAACTTTTTGTTTGTGACACGTGCGGAAACGTGCTTGGGTGTACTCGGTACACGCGAGCAGGGGTGTGCACGAGAACTAGGTGGGCCCTGAAACTGGATAGGACTGGACGAATTGGCCGATCTCGAGTGGTTTTTTATTTCAAATTTTCGGAAAATTGGGAATTAGGGATGTGCAACCAAAGTGGACTTCCCAAAAAATAAGTTTGGGAATTGGTTTTCATTGGAATCAGTCCTCAAAAGAGGTTCCAAATTTTTGGAATTGATCGTAACCGGTCTAGGTATAGGTTCTGAGTAAATAGTCCCATTGGAATCAGACTAAATCGCCTTATTTTGGAACCGGTTTCGAAACCAGTTTTATAAGCTAAAAAGCTAAAATCCTATTTTTTTCTCTAAATTCTAACATTAGCACGCCTTCATCATTTGTTTTTCCTTGGAATTCCTCGCTAATTTTTCTTCTTCCCCTAAACTTTTATGGATGAATGGGGAATGAAGTTTTATAATTTATGTTTTATGTTAAATATTTGAATTTTTTGGTTTATAATTCATCTTATGGATTGTTGTTTTTGGCAAATTAGTATTTTTGTTGTTCATCTTTTACTTTAAATTGTTGTTACTCATAGTCTCATATAATTTTGCTATACAAGAAATGAAAAATAAAATAGGTTATTGGGTAAACCTTGAAATCAGACTGGAAAAATAAGTTAGGTTCTAGAACCTGGTTCCAAACAAACAAAGTAAGTTCTATGATCCAATCCAGGGGTCGCGGACCGACCATAGAATCTTGTTCAATAAGTGGAACGTATTAGTTGTCCGCTCTTAGATTGAGTAGTAAGGGTCAAAGAAGGGCAATCACTCATTCTTAAAACCAGCATTCTTAAGACTAAAGAGTCGAGCGGAAAAAGGGGGAAAGCTCTCTGTTCCTGGTTCTCTTGTAGCTAGATCCTTTAGAACTACAAGAATCCTTAGTTAGAATGTGATTCCAACTCAGCACCCTTTGAGATTTTGAGAAGAGTTGCTCTTTGGAGAGCACAATACGATGAAAGTTGTAAGCCTGTAGCGAAATTGATTGCAAAAGAGGAGAAATCGGCCACATTAAAATTACCTTCTGGGGATGTCTATTTGATATCCAAAAACTACTCAACAACAGTCGGACAAGTGGAGAATGTTGAGGTGAACCAGAAAAAGTTGGGTAGAGCCAGATCTAAATGTTGGCTAGGTAAGCGTCCTGTAGTAAGAGGAGTGGTTATGAACCCTGTAGACCATCCCCATGGGGTGGTGAAGGGAGAGCCCCAATTGGTAGAAAAAAAACTCACAACCTCTTGGGTTATCCTGCACTTGGAAGAAGTAGAAAAAGGAAGAAATATAGTGATAATTTGATTCTTTGCAGACGTAGTAAATAAGGGAGAAAATCTAATTTCTTTCTTCGTCTTTACAAAAAAAAATCGAAGTATGGGTATGGGCGTAGGAATCAATTACAACATGGTAAATTCCAAATTCCAATTTTGAAACTTATCCATTTTGGAAATAATTACCCCTATCAGGAATAATCAATCTTGCTCCTGATTCTAGGTACGGATCCAAACCAACCGGATCGACATGTTTTTAAAAATTTTCCTTTCCTTTAAAGGGTAAGGAAAATGAAATTGCCAAAACCTTAAATTGGACCGGTTCAGGCCCGATTCGATTCTGATTCTTTGATGGAACCGATCTGATTTCGAAATCGATCACTCCACGTGGGACCCCCTCCAAACCCCACCCCCTTTCCTTTCAAGGGCTGGTGAATTCACCAGGCTCACATGGACATGGGTCCTCCAAGATGTTTCCCTACTTCTCTCGTTCCGAGTCTTCATTCTTATCTTTCCCGCGCTCCAGATCAGCTCAGCTCGGACACGCGACAGCTCCTTTGGAAAAGTACAGCCTCGTCTCGTCCCATAATCCCACTCGAGCGGCTCGGAATCGCCCACGTCATCCTTTATCTTCCCCTCTCGCCTGGCGACTCTGAGTTTCCGCCCCTATTACATCCCATCCAACCACTCCTACCCCGAACCACCAGACACATCAAACACCCAAGAAACCTGTTAGCTGTTCAGTGATTCCAGTATAGTCGTTTGGCGACTGCGAATTATGGGTCTCGACGGAACTGCGGCGGCCAGGTGCTTCGGAGGAGGCCGGCGGGCGGACGCCAGGCCGTGCGACAACTGCGGGTCCGCCGCGGCGGCCGTGTTTTGCGATGCCGACGCGGCGTTCCTCTGCCTGAGCTGCGACGCCGGCGTCCACGGCGCCAACAGGCTCGCCTCCCGGCACGGGCGGGCGTGGATGTGCGACTCGTGCGAGCGCGCGCCGGCCGCCTTCGCCTGCAGGGCCGACGACGCCGTCCTGTGCGCCGCGTGCGATGCGGAGGTGCACTCCGCCAACCCCCTCGCCGGCCGCCACGTGCGGGTCCCTCTGGAGCCCTTCTACGACGCGGCCCCTGCCCCTGCCGCCGCCGCCGGGCCCGTCGCGACGGGCTCCGTCATTGACTTCCTCGCCGCGCCCGCCGACGGCGAGCGCTGCGGCGATTGGGGATGGCCGGAGGAGGACGAGGAGGAGGCGAAGTCTTGGCTCTTGCCGAACCCGACCAAGATCGGGAAAGGGGCCGAATCGGAAGCCGGAGATGCGTTCTGGAATGAAGTCGACCCGTTTCTCGGATCCGAGCGCGGCGGCTCGATGGCGACCGGCAGAGTCAACAGCGAATGTCTCGTGCCGGTTCGAGCAAAAGCACTCGATTCTCCGGTCACGGCTCCGTACCCTCATCAGCCCGGCAAGTGCTCCGACGTCGACTTCAGCACGTCCGGCGAAAGCGTAAGCCTCCTAAACGAAACACTTCATCACGTAACCGACGACTACTTCTGTCGATCCAACCGGGTTTCGTCTCCATTGCAGGCATCGACGTCGCTCGATTTCGGAATAGTCCCCGACGAGAACCCCGGGCTGCCGGAGACGCCGCGCTCCTCCCATCAGCCGGCTCATCAGCTGAGCGGAGCGGACCGCGAGGCGAGGGTCCTGAGGTACCGGGAGAAGAGGAAGAACCGGCGGTTCGGGAAGACGATACGCTACGCCTCGAGAAAAGCCTACGCCGAGGCGAGGCCGAGGATCAAGGGCCGGTTCGCGAAGAGGGTAGGAGTCCTCGAGACGACGGAGGATGAGACCATCGCCGCCTCCACCGCCGGCGGCCGGCGTCGGCGTCTACGGAATGGCGGCGGATGCGGAGTACGGGGTGGTCCCCACGTTTTAGCACGCGCCGATGAATTGAACTGATGACCGCCCGGAACGCTCCAGTATGGCATTCGATGTTTCATGTAAGCTTGTCGTCGGCTCACTTTTTTTGTTTTTTTTTAATGTTTGATTTAGTCTTTGAATTTTTTTTTTTTTATGAATTTGTCATTTTGTTGTAATATATGAACGGAGATGCTAACATTGAGTGTGGCATTAGGTCCACATTAATATGTAAATGGATAGGTGGTTATGATTTGAACTTATTTTTGCTGATTGGTTCAAATAGGGATAAATTGAAAAAAAATCCTGAACTCGAAAAGAGAAGGACGGCGATTATTTAATTTTCCGGCGATGGACACGAAACAATTTGGTCGCCACTGGTCCCCTACGGTGCCCTGTCGCCCTAGGCCGAGGAGTTGTTTAGTAGCCATTGATTTGTCTTCTATAGATAAGATGTATGTTTCGTCATGCCATAGCATATTACTGGAACAGGGCGTAAAGCGACGAAATTTATGCTATGTAAATTGACATTTTTTTTTTTTTGCACTGAATGTTGTAAGTCCAATTAATGGTGAAGGTTTTCCAGTATCTTGTGCATGAGAATGGTATCTTCATGACGACAAGATCGGTGTTATTCATGGACATTGTGTAAGGATATATATGTCATTTACTTTGTTATCTAGTTTCTATCAACAATGGTTAGGATAAGATATAAAAATATTCGACTTTCAATCCAAGATCCACCAAACAGCCTATGGGTACAAAAAAATTTCATAATTTATTATCTAAAAAATCGGACGATCAAACGCAATCCTAATAATTTTTACTAAATGGAGGTCATTTCTACGTATTTGCCCTACAAATGATACTGAAATTTACTTTTATATATAATCTAATTCCCAAACTTCTAATTTATATTGTACCCCTAAATCACCGATAAATATTTTATTTAGTCCCTAAACTATATAAAAGTGTTTAATTTTGTCTTTTGGTTAATTCAAATGAAATCTGGTGATGTGGCTTCTAATTCACTAAGTTTGAACGATGGACCTAAATTAGAAGATTACACGTGGCTTAGCTGTAAGATCTTCATTCCAAATCGAAATGTAGTAATCTCTGCCATCGAATATTGATGGACATGATAACGCCTTAGATTTTTTTTCTTGCCCAAAGTAGATTGATAAACGGATGGATATATTGATTTATTCTATTTTAAAAATCCAACTTATCATATAATAATTCATGTCATCAAAATAGCATTTGATTTGTCGATTGCACCAATGGAAGGACTTATATTGAACATTTACTAATAATTTATTGTGACATTCCATATTAAGTTAAAGTTTAGAAACTACTTATGTCATTTTCCTTAGTTTACAAAGGGAAATGATAAGTACTATTTGCTCGGAACTAGTTTCCTGCTGTCAAAATAGGCAAAACTTTGAATCCAAGTGCGACGCAGGGCCTTCAACTAGTCCATGGATTACTCAAAAGGTTCCCCCTTATTTGTGGGGGCAAATATGGAGAAATTTTCGTTGTTCTACTTATTTCAGTTATTCCCCAAGATTTTCAGGCAACTTGTTAAAAGAAAGCATTATATAAGTGGGGCTGAAGTATCAACAACACAAGAATTGTATGCTGGAGAATCATTGCTCAAACAGTACATATTTGAATTTCTCAGTGATTTCAAGATTCCAGGAGTGGTCAGAGCATGGTTTGATTCTAAGCCATGAGGTTATGATCTTTTTCATCAACCCTGTGAAGTAAATAACCAAGAATGCTTGCGACGATTCTTGTCTGAATCTGTCAGATCGTTTCTAGAACAGAACAAATTACCTCTGAGTCGACTTCATTGATTTCTATGCTGGGGGACAGCAGTGCTAACTTCGCTAGTGAAGCCGGTCTGTATTGACATGAAGTTGTCAATCTGTCTTATGTCCAGTCACCAAATTGGTTCATTCAAGAGGAGAGATGCTTCCTCAGCTTAAGGTTTCTTTTAAGACAATGGGTACACAAGAACATTTGTGATTTGCAAGCAGCACTAGAGTGACTTAATTGGCAATTGACATGACATAGTGCTAGATGACGATGTCTGTAAGAACATGACTGCCATGTTTCTTGGTGTAATTTCATAATCTTGACAATTAAGCCAATGTGCATGTAAACGACCCAAGAAGTAACAACCTGTCACTTTACTGGCAGTCCAGCTTTATACATACTCTATGTTTCAGTACCTTGTTCGATAAAAGATTTACATAACTGAAGTTACAAATGAGGGAGCTTGGTGTAAAAGCAACTGCATTCTGTTGAATATGCTTCGACCTTGTAAAAAAAGAATTCCGAAGACATTAAGAACATAATGAATTGCCAATGCGATCGCCCACTCACACGGAATCCTCCAAGGAAATATCGGTTGGAACATCGTATCCAAATACCATGGAGTAGTCATCCATCTCATTGGAAGAGAATTTGGGTATCCTCCATTTTGCAAGGTCGGGGTCATGGCCATTAGTCAGGAGCTCTAACACCTGGTTCATGAGATTATTTATTCAGACATTGCAAGCTTTATATAGTGACATGCTTTTCCCCCAAGCTAAAAGGTTTCATGTACCTCACTCATCGTCGGTCGCAATATTGAGGATTGTCTCACACAGTAGGAAGCAATTAACAGCACTCTGCGCAATTGATCAGAGTCGTACTTTCCCTCCATTTTCGGATCTGCCAGTTCGGCAATGGTTCCAGATTCCATGAGAGGCATTGCCTGCAATGTTAATTAGCTAAACAGTTACAGACGAGAGTGAAAAAGCGAATCGAGGGATTGATTATTTTTCTTATTGTTGTGATTCGAATCACTGCAGTGGCCTCTTCGACTGATAGAAATGCAAAAATGAAGATGATGTACCCAGAGGAGAATGTTCTGCTTTGATGAATTGACAGGCCTGCGGCCGGTCACTATTTCCAACAGCAGCACTCCAAATGCAAACACATCTGTCTTTTCATCCACGATCCCATGCATGAAATACTCTGGTGCAAGATAACCAAATGTGCCCTCGATTGGAATCACAGCATGATGAGTCCACTTGTTTGGTAGCCACTTTGCTAGACCAAAGTCAGTAATCTACAGAGAGAACACTAAAGTTCATTGAGAATGGCCGGAAAAATTGCTATGCAGCTTGAAACTGCGAAAATACAATCATTTTCTACCTGTGGTTCGTAGTCCGGGCCAAGAAGGATATTTGACGCTTTTATGTCACGATGTATAATGCGATGCTTGCAGCATTTGTGAAGATAGTGCAAACCTCTTGCAATGCCCACAGCAATCCTGTATCGTATTGGCCAATCAAGTGACCTGGTTGCTTTACCTGAAAGAGAGAGAACTATAATACCACTGAAATATGGAATTTTCAAACTAAAAGAACTATACCGCTTTACAAAGGATACTTTTGGACACATCATTCTCAGTCTTGTTTATCCTGATCTTTTTACTTCTGTTTTTTCCTTTCTTTTGTATCTTTTTCAGCTTCTTAACTATAATGTTGATTAGGCTTGTCCTTCCTCTTGCTCTCTACAGAATGATTAAACTTTCGGACCTTTTTTTCAGCAATTTATGGGCATGACAATTACTTCAGCCAAGGGGAGTGATGCTCACCATGTAACGCAGAAGCCAGATTTCCATTCTCAGAGAAGTGGAAAACCAGGTAGAGCCCATTTTCAATACAGTAACCAACTAAGCTGGCGGTATTGGGATGACTGACATGTCCTATTGTGCCCAATTCCATCAGGAACTCTCCTTCCTTGCTTTCATCATTGTTGTCCTTGGCCAACCTCTTCACTGCTATTACCTGTCCATTAGAAAGATCGCCTCGGTATACCTCTGAAAACCCACCTTGTCCCACCAGATTATCTGCAGAATAAATTGAAAATGGAAATAAAAATTGATACTCACATTTCCAATCTCATATGGTGTCATTTTTCAATCTTGTATATCTTCATTGGTGTTAGCTAACACGCATACATGGAAAAAAAAAAAAAACCCATGCTACTTGAAAGATTAAGTATTTTGTCACTTCCAGCTTTCGAAGCTTACCTGGATGGAAATTATTTGTAGCATTTAGGATTTCCTCGTGACTGAAGCACCGCAGCGGAGGCTGGTGGCTCTCTGTTTTAGTATTTCCTTTTCTAAAAGGTGAAATAAGTAAAGAGTATATGAATTTGAAGGGAGATGCACATTTCCTTCCGTTTGATTGTGCCTTGATATTTTGAGGCTGAGGAGGGGTTGCTGCCACAGTAGAGTCTTGGAAGCTGGAGGTATATTCATCTGTGGTTGTCCAAGAATCCTTTTCAAGATCATCAAGAACTGTTGTTGGTGAAAAGTTTTTGCTCTTTGTTTCTGGATCGGTAAACTTAACACGGGATCGTTCTCTGCCATTGCAGATTGTCTGGTTCGGCCATGTTGAACTCAGTTGATGAGTTTTAACTGTCAGAAGCAAACACGTAGATACTTTCAGCTGACAATGACTTCCATCGGAACATTAAAAATAATTAGCACCAACCTTTTGATTGCTTGGGAGGTATATAAGTCTGTTGTCTCGTGGTACATTTCCCCACCGAGACAACTGCACAGTCTTGAGGTGCATTCTTAAAACAATACCTTAGAATCCCATGCGAGTATCTGATTTGAATTTGAAGGAAAAGAAAAAGGACTTAGAAATTGCAGGTCATGAAGTAGATTTTCACAAGAAAACTGTTACCTATCAGATTCTCCTCTCGATCCCTGAAGGAGGAGATATTCTGCTGAAATAGATTTTGCTTCTTTAACTAGACCTCTCCCAACACTTGTGCTGAATCCTAGTCTGGCTTCCAAGTTTATCTGAAAGTAAAAGGACAATGAGCTCTGAGAAACAGAGACTCAAAATCGATTAATCTGATACAGTTCCATGAAGAATTTCAAGATGGTGCACCTGGTGTGACTGGCAGGTCTTAGCGAATTCACCTAGCACAGATATAACATATGCTTTTGCTCTGCGGATTTTGGACAAACACTTCCGGGTGATTTGTCCCTTCTTTGTGTATCCACCCACTGTTGTTTACAAGGAAGGGCAGTATGTATGATTAGATCAAAGATGACTGGTTTGGGACCTGCATTTGTCATTAGGTAAACGAAAGCACCAATGTCCAATTGGCAATTGTAGCGCACATATTTTGTTTACCATTAACAGATACTACTCAAAAGAGCAACTATAGATGGTAAACTGACCCAGAACGTGGAGGGCAATAATGTTGTCACCGGGACGAGCTAAAGCAGTCACTGCCCATGAGAGAAGATCTCTGCTTTCAGAAGGGTCTGAAGAGATGCCTACTAGTATGTTAGCAGGACTCAAAGGCCTCATTTTTTTTTTTTGGCTGACAGAGGAATCTGCTGAGGGACTTCACTTGCTCATGTCACTGTCTTGCCCGTAGGCGCACTCCAATCCAAGCTTATAAATGAGTGGAGAATCACTAGATAATGATTGAGGTCAGTGAGGGAGGATGGTACCACCTTCAGCTTCTTCATTCCATCATTCTTGTTTAAGAAGCATAAAAAACCACTTTTGCAGGGTCAGACGGTTAAAAAAAGTGATTACTCTCTCTCTCTCTCTCTCATGTGGGATCCGCAGTACAGTGAAAAAGAAGAAAGATGAGATACGCAAACTCGTAAAATGTGGTTGGTTTATATCCAGTGAATCCAGATTCTGCAGTACTTACTCTTTCTTCTGTGCCTGCGCTGGTGTTCTTTTCTCTTTAATTGGTTATGGTGGACTCCTAGCTTTCTGGGGATATACAATTAATTGCAACGGTTGGGTGCTGTGGAGGATAAGCAAAGGTGGGTTGGCGGGATACATTTGATTTGTCTTGCTGTGAAAGCCAAAAGGGAGGCCTCAAGCCCTCCAAAAGGGGTCAGATAAAGGTACTCCTGTTATTGGGGTTTGGTGGGACGGGGTGGTCTGTGAAGAGCCAGTCTAAAGGCCTCTTCACTCCATGATGAGGGGGAAACTTGGAGATGTTCTCTATTCACTGTTTTCTTGCCTCTTCAGTTTTGTGCATGAGACAACACGTCATCCTTACCATGATTGTCTACAATACTTTCGAGAAGACAGAGAGAGAGAGAGAGAGAGGGAGAGAGAGGGAGAGAGAGAGAGAGAGAGAGGGAGAGTGAGGCTTCAAGGTTTTCCCAATCACACGGGCTAATGATGCATGTCCTCATGAAATTTTGGTGAGTCTGCCTCTTCTCTTTTCCCGTTGGATTTATATCTCAAATTGTTTCAATATGGAGTTTGGTAATAAGCATGATATGGTATTTAATCGGAGGGATGTTGGGATTGATGAGAAATATTAGGTAGGCCTATTTTGTCAAGTAATCACGTGTATCTTAATAATTAAGGGTGTGTTTCGTAACGATTTTACTTCTGGGAATAATTTATAATCAGAAATGATTTTTTTTTTTATTCTGCTCTCAAGAACAAATTCTAAGTATTTAAGATGTTTGATAAACTGTTTAAAATTTTTACTCTGGGAACGGAAATGCGTTTGGTAAAATTTTTTGATCTTTTGATTCTTTTAAATTTTAATACCTTTTGTTATAATTTTCTTTTCTTTTTTACCCCCTTGTTCTTCTTGGCCGCCATCCCTAGGCCGCCGCCGGCGAGCAGCCAGGCGTGGTTTGGCAAGCTCGTTGGAGCCTCGCTCGACCTCGCCCTGGCCTGGCAAGGGCGAGCTTGAGCCTTACTAGTGGCAGCCGGGCGAGGCTCGCCTAGCCCGGCGAGGCTCGGCCTCGCCTAGATCTACAAGGTCGAGCCTCGCTAGTGGTTGGGCGAGGCTTCGGCGAGCTTGCCGAACCTCACCCTAGCCTAGTAAGGTTCTGACGAGCTCGCCGAACCTTGCTTAGCCGCTTGTCGGCGGTAGCTCAAGGGCAACGATGGGGCGGTGATGGGGTGGGAGGAGGAAGAAAAAGAAAGGGAAGGGAAAAAGAGAGAAGAGAAAAGAGAGAAAAAAAGACTGATTCTCAAAATTGTTCTCGAGAAATGGTAAAACTTTTTTTTCGCTTCGATTCTACTTCAAATCTATTCCCTAGAACAAATTTGTTCTTGGGAACAAAAAATTTACCAAACGTATTTCTATTCCAAATCTGCTCCCGAGAACAAAAGAACAGAATCAGTTGTTTCTGGGAGTGTTACCAAACAGGCTCTAATTGTCACGTGTCTAACTGTGGCCCAGCCATGGACAACAGAGTCATCGATCATTGACAAGGCAGGCTTGCGAGCAATGCTGACACTCATCCATAGCCATTGTCTTCTTTGTCCAGCTAGATCTAGTCACCATTTGGAGATTGAGATGGGCAAGGCTAGATTTGGACGAGCAGCTCGAAAGCAACATTAACACTCGTCCATGGCCATTGTCGGTGTCGTTCAGCCACCGGTGGTACCAATAGTGACAATGATGGAGGAGGCGCATAAGTCGAGCTCAGAGGGAGGGGATGACTGGATTGGTTTTTTAGAGCAAGAGGGACTGGAGAGATGCGAGTGTGGGAGAGGGCTAGAGGGAGAGGGAGAGAATAGCCATATGGAGAGGAAGAAAGACGCCATTGTTGCAGAGAGCGAGCTTAGACATTGGGTAGATGAAAAGAAAAAATCTGACAGGTGGACCAATCATGGACATGTGATGATTAATGAGTGGAGTGAGACATGACTCACGTGATATGACATGCCTATTTAATATTTTCTTGGAGTTGATAGTCACATTATACTTCTTAAATCAAATCTTGTGGCTGATTCACTTTGGTAATGTTCACAAATTGCAAATGTTGAGTGCATTTTCTACTTTAGTTAATATTTTAAATTTGGTGAAAGGGTAAATTTTTACTCTTAGCTAAGTTCAAACAATCAGCTCCTTAGACTTGATTGGCCACATGAAGCTGGTTCTACTATGACTGATGATTCCATTTGATAATCCCCCTTCTCATTCGAGTAGTTCTTTGCAATGCGATGTACTATATGATGTACCATTACCTCCCTTATATCTATCTCACCACCAGCCCAACAATATGAATTTTACGCATTGACCTATACCTGAGCTATATTCTATATGGCTTTATGTGCCATTTGTTGTACTCTCTCTCTAAAGAGTGAAATGAAAATTTATTTTTTTTCAACTATCCACTTTAACTCTTAGTTTATTCTCAGACCTTCACCTATCTTTTAATAAGCGTGAGTCAAACCTCATACATGAAACTAAACCTCTTCAACCCTAGCCCTCTTTGAAAATGTTGGGAATCGAAACTCTCCACCTTTCCCTTTTCATGTGAAAAGGATGGTTAGTGAAAGCAACCCTAGCGTTAAATGAGAACTTTGTTTAGCACTTAAATATTGTGAACATGGAGAGAAAAAAAGGGTCAAGAAAGAGGCAATGTTGAAAGTGTAACCTATGTCCAAGCATTTCATCCATACTCAAAAGGAAGAAAAGAACTACTAATAAGCAAAGTAAGATCAATTAGACAATAGCAACATCTTAATTACTACCAAAATTGGACACACGGTTGACCATGTTTTGTTTGGGTGGCAACGGAAATCTCTAGCAAATAATATTCCTAAGCACATTGCCCTTGGGTTTGATTTCCATTAAAGTGCTAAGCAATGTAATTTAGAAAGTCCTGCCTTTGCACTTCTCATATTACCTGATACAATTACAAAATAATGCACAGAATCAAGACAACTCGATGATCTCAGGCCTCTTTTTTGGTTGCTTTTTTGACCGTTTCCTTCCGATCGATCCGTGCAAATCTTCTTCGCCATTTTCAGATCTCGCATGCTTTATGGGAACGCCTGCTTGGCTAGTACCACGATCGTCGTCATCATCCTCACTGCTGTCATCACTATCGTCATCGTCGTCATCGGTAGTGTCTTCTGAATCCATTTCACCAATGCCAGCAGCTAAAGGATTCAGAGTAGGAAGACCTGCAACTGCTGATTCTGCAGCAGTTACTGCCTCAGGGGTATGAAGATCGGCAATCCCCAGCATTAAGTCCTGTTTTTGTGAGGTCAAAAGCATCATGTAACAATTCCATAACCCAAAATTATACCAGGGAAGGTCATAGAGCAGCAGAAAAACCATTTCTATTATTTCTGACTCATTCCCATTGAGAACTTCAATGTCATATCTTTCGGGATTGTCCTACACAAACCAAGAATTGCGCACTGTAGGTCATGATAAGACACAGCAATTGTACTGAAAAACGCAAAGTCACAAAGGACTGAGATGATTTCACAAACCTTGACTTCAACCTGCAATTTTTCATTAGCCTCAGACAGGACTCCAAGAAAATCTTTCACTTTTCCAAGAACTGAAGCAAAGCCAAAAGAACAAAATTATTAAATTTTCCCCTTTTCGGGAATAGGAAATCCAATTAGAAGCTTAAGTTGCTAGGTGGAGCAAGGCTACATATATACATGGCATGTACCCCATAGACAAGCGATGTGGATACTTCAATAGGAAACAAACAAGAGAATAAGCTACTGAGACCAAGCTAACACATTACACAACCATATCAAATCAATATCAAATCAATCCGAGTATTTTGGAAGTCCTCTGCCAGCAAAAATCTCCACTGAAGCCCATAAATCCATTATTTTGAAAGAAATTAATTTGACTAAACAACTTGCATAAATTATGAAGAATAGCATAAAACATGTATTATCCTGATCGAAAAATTTGACAGGCAAATTCAATACCTTGGCTAGAAGGAACTGAACTTGTTAATGGCCTTCCATTGGGGGGTGGTTGCTTTCTTTTAGAGTCTGAATCCTTTTCTTTACATATAACCAAGGTGGACTCTGCATATTAAAACATGTAACCAAGAGAACAAAAAGAATGGTGACATTAGATGCACTTATTTGATTTGACCCATGTGAACAAAAGCCAGTGTTACAGCCCAGAGATCAAGGTAAAAGCCATGCCTATCAATGGGGAAGACAAACTCTTATTCTCCAATTTCAGAAGCTCTTGACTTGTAGACTCCATCTCTGCTGTCTATGTAGAAGTACCACGGCAAAAAGTGAAGTTGAGGGATTGAAGTCGTCACTGAATGTAGAACAGGATCAGATCATAATTATTTGGAGAAATAAGGTACTTTATATCCTTCTAACTAATAAGGCCTTAGTAATTAAACAATTCGCAGCAAGAATTAACTAAAAAGTTTGTCCTAGTTGATGTCAATCACGTTTCCAAATAATACTGTGAGGACATAAAAACAATCGCGCAAATACAACTCATCCTAATACAGAACAATTCTAACTTCAAAGTTAGCCGACCACTCTTGTTTCAAGCGTATTGTCTTCAACCTCTTCAAACCAAGGCTTAGTATTTCGTATGAACACCCAAACCCCATAATTTTTAGCCCCAAAAAAAGGAGTCTTAGACAGCATTCTGGCAATCGAACGTACATCATCCTAGACTCACCAACAAATCTTAGAGCAAAATGAACTTCACAGACAGCTGATCTAGCCCTGTACACAAGACAAAAGCCCCTGAACCCTGCCCATTGATCATAGACAGATAATGACAAGTACACCGCAATCAACTCTTCATCACCTAAACTAACTAAACAAGGACAGCCAGAAAAGAAAAAAGAAAAGGTTCCCACAACGTTGCCTTACAATGAACGCAACATGAGTCCGAATCGACATCAGCAAGGAGATAACCCATAACTGGCTCACTAGTAGTCAAAAGTATGCACCGAAAGAAAGTATCCAAGCCAGTTCAAAACTTAAACTTCTCGATCCCTTGAAGCCATAAGTGACCCATTGCAACCGGAAACTCTTATCATGCAACTGGGGTGTTTAAGAAAAAAAGGAAAAAAAAAAAAAGGAGTCTTGACAAGACGATTTCTTGGCAATCAAAAGGGGTGATAGGAAAGAGAAAGGAAAACCAGAGAGAGAAACGAGAGTAGCAGAAGCGTAGAGAGAGAGAGAGAGAGAGAGAGAGGACCTGTCTGTGCCTTAGCAGCTCGCAGTCGGCGGCCGGCGGGTTTCTTGGGCGTCTGAGAGAGGTGGACGGTGAAGATGATGATATTCGAGTTGGACCGGGTTACGGGTCGGGTCGGCCCATTATTCTTCTCTTTGTAATTGCAGTACGCGTCGGCCCAATATTAGGGACCTATCATGAATTACTGAGATCGGATTTCTATCTACTCTTCCCGTCTTTTGTAGTTTTTAGTGACTTTAAGACTGGTTCTCTGGTTCTCACTTCTACACTAAAATCATGCTCGCCCCTACTTTGGTCGACCAAAGGCAACAAAGTTTGGTGACGAAACACTAATTTTGTTGGGTTAGGTCATGAATTTATGTGAAACTTTAAGATAAAACTACAAAAGCTTAACTTTCAGTGATGAATTTAAACATCTATTTCATTAAATCAATGATAATTTTCTTGAACTCGTTTGGTTGATTTTCAACATGCGTATCTATCTCATTGCTTGAGATACAACGAGCCATTATCAATCCTTTCTTCTCCTTTTTGGAGTTGTGGGCAATTCATCCTCCCCTCCTATTCCCAGGTCCTTCCACAAACCTCGTGCACTTAGTTTTGTGCATCTTGATCCGCCATATGCTAACTCTTATCGAACTTTGCCATTTCATGCTTTGTCATTTAGAAAAGCCCAATAAAATTTACAAGGACTCCATATCTAGTAGTATTACCTAGACAACGATTACATTGATCGACCTCAACATTCTCGAAGAGATCAATCTTTACCTCATATAGAACTCTCAAAAACCTCACTCAATGTGTTTTAAATGGCTAACATCATATGGGTAAATACAATTTACTTTTGGAACAACGAAACATTCTTACCGCAAGAGTCTATTATCATTGTGGTCCTAGATGTGGGTTAAAAGGGTTTGATCTCCCATTTGGACCCATTCATAACTCGAAAATTGTTGACCATCTCAGCCTAAAAACTCCATACATGTATTCAATTTTGCCTGCACATTTGACTTTGGGTTCTATTGAATCCATATTCTCAGCCAGATGGGGGTCCTATGGCCCCAAACTCCATTGCATTGCATTGTCCTTTCTTCATGCATGTGAAACTGGGCTAGGCCTCGATGCTACAAGCCAAGACATGGTTACCACGTACAGTAAAGAAAAGGTAAATGAGTATGAAACAACGATGTACAAGTGATTAAATTGGAAGGAAAATGTATATAGGGAACGTCACTAAAAACATTGCGAATCCAGGAAAAATTTCTCAATAAATCATGTATTAAATGATTAAATCGTTGTATTCTAAAATACGGAAGTCATTGACTGATCGATAAAAAGCGGAAGAAATCAAGAAATTTTACCTTAAATGGAGAAGTGAAGAGATATATTTAAGCCTATCATGGATTCTATTGTTCTTAACAAGAGTAGAAGGAGAGGGGGGTGCATAAGGCAGGAAAATTATCTAGCTCTTTTTCATTGTAGATCATAAGATTTGGACAATTTCTTAGCAAAGGTCAGTCACTTTCTCTCTTTTTCGCCTTTGATTTTATGAATCCTGGATTGTGAATCGTTGTTTACAGAGAAATTTGTGATTCTGTTGAATGGTTCAAGCGTTCAAGAAGTATTTGCTTGGAAATTTCATGCAATTTTGACACGATCATTTTCAACACAAGCGATGACGATATGTACAGGGCCTGCTTTTGTGTTTTTCTTTTTGCCTTCTCTTCTAGGACAATCTGGGGAGGGGGAGCTCTTTATTTTGTTATGTTATCGCCCATTAGATTCAACAGACTTTTACCTGATGCAACAGGCCGTCTTTAAAAAAGCTTTATCTCTTAGGACCATTTTGATACCCATTGCTGGTTGATATGACTGACGATTTGTGACCTGATCGTCATGTCACTGAACATTATTCCATGGAATTATTCCAGCCTTGGAGGATGGATCTTGGTTTAAGTGAATAGTGTAACGACGATAAGGCTCTTTCTCTTCATCTCATTGTTGCTCGTCGTCACTATCATTTTTAATGATCTTTTTTTCTTTTGCCATTGTTACGATTTGGAACGTTACCATCAACAATTTGATATCCATAGTCGGCGGTAAGATTGAGAGAGGGCTTTTCCATCTCTGTTGTTCACTGAGATTTGAACCTAGATCTAACAGCTGTCGTTTCATAAATTATATCGGAGGCCATAATGATTTTATGTAATCATTTGTAATGACGTGGCAACTACATCGCAGATCGTCATCCATATCGACTGCCATGTAGATTTTTGGTTTTTAACAATGTTTTATTAGAGAAAGCTTAAGTGGGTTCTCACCAGCAAAACGTGTGATTTGATTATATGGCCGTTTGCTTAGATGAGTTCTTAAGCCCGAGTGCCATGTATGGTTCGATCTCCTTCGATGGAGGAAATCTATATGGCCGTTTGTTTGGATGGGTGGAGCGTGGAATTATCATTTGTTCATGTATGAATGAGGCAGCACATCGTTTGAAACACTATGTGGTCTTGTATTTCAGGATGAGAAAGAGAAAGCGGAACGACATCGCCTGGCAGTACTGCACTCTGGTCGACGGCAACGTCGGGCGCGTCCGTTGCAATTTCTGTGGACACGTGATGTGGGGAGGCGTGACTCGACTCAAGCATCATCTGGCGTGCATCAAAGGCAACGTGATCCCCTGCAGGAACTGCCCTCCCGAAGTAGTGGCGGAGATTCAGGAGCATCTCCGCCAGGGCTCGCAAAAGAATGAAGAAACCGTCGAAGGCGGTGATAGCAAGCAAGCAGGTGACGTGGAGGTGGAGGAAATGAAGAGCAATTACAGCAGGAGCAAGATTATTGGCAGATGTTCATCGGACACGTTCGAGATTTTCTCACCCCTGGCTCGCCAAAGAACGGAGGAAACATATATGACGGTAGCAAGCAAGTGAACGACATGAGACGTGGAGGCAGTGAAGAGCAATCACAGCTGGATGAAGAATGTTGGCAAGAGTTAGCCGATGAGATCCGTGAATGTGTCGCCCGCGGCTTCAAAGAGATTGAAGAAAACATAGATGGCGGTGGCGAGCAAGTGGATGACATGATATGTGAAGAAGATGAGAAGCGATTCCAGCTTAGTCGAGAGCGTTGGAGAAGGACTGCTGATGATGATATGTACAGTTATTTCTTCCAAGAAATTTCCGGCCATGGTTGGGAAGCTAGAAATCTAGAGTACGAGTTGGAATTGAAATGGAAGAATGATGAGTATGAGCGTGCGGTAGAGGCCGTGAAACGTGTCAGTGAGCTTACTTTCAGGGAGGAACAATTCCCGCATGGCGAAGGTTGTAGCGGAACCAAACCAGTGCCATCTTACCTAGAGTATTGCATGACCAGTGATGATTCAGATGATAGTAGTGATGATTCAGATGACAATAGTGAGCTAGGGTTCTAAGCCCTGATCCATGTGTGCCTTTTAAAAGAGAGAACCATCAAGTTAGGTCTCTTTTGTTTCTCTTATACAGTAGCATCTTAGCTAGCTTCGGAATGCTCTGTGCCTAGGCACTTGAATTTGGGACAAATTGACTATTTATTATAATGTTGGTGGTGATATAGCGTGCTGGAGTTAAACAGGGGCATGGTGGTATTGTTTAGCTCATTGTTTTAAAACTTTTGATATGTGATTTGCCGACGCCAAAATCATTTTGAAACATTGCAATATTTGCTTTATGTCAAGGTCATGAAATCTTATAAATGATGATTGATTTAGGTGGATGGTGATGATGAGCTTCGGAAGTATTAGATACTTAGTATTTAAAAGTACTCGAAGTGTGGATCGTATTGATGGAGATATGTAATAAATGGGCCATTTTTTATTTTTTTTGGGTGATGGCTTAGATTCCACTTAGGGATGAATGAATTTCTTAGAGATTCATTGCATTTTAGATTATTCAACTATCATTGTGTGCTCTTAGCCAGGTAATCCCTCATTTATATTCCACGTGATGTTGAATTATGAAGTTGATTGGAGGGATCTCGGGCAAAGATATGATATAGATAATGAGCAGATACACTTTGAATTCAGTTATCTCATTGAGCAAATCCAGTAGGATCCTTAACATCAAATGATACAGATGTACATGAGACATGCCCCCATGGTCTTTGATAACTTGTCTTATAGAATGGTCATGATTTACACATGAAACGAGATCATTTGCGAATCGAACAAGGATGGGAACGACTGCCAAAGTTGGAGTGATGAAACAATGGATGCCTTCTAGTAGGCATCTAAGATGGTGAATTGGGTAAACACAAACTGATGGGCCCATGACACAGGGAACGTTGTCGGGCGATAATGTTGGACGAAATGAACGAGGGAGTAATTGCTTTGATGATGGAGTGTATAACACTCCAATTCTCACATTGGATGTAAGAAGAATTGTGATGTTATGTATGAGTAAAGGACTCATGTCCAGTGATTATCACTTGAGTACTCCTTTCGGAGGGCTTAATGCCTGTGGAGAAGGCAGGGTTAGGCGGGGTTTTGTCACCTGAGATGGAGTTATGGCAACTACGGTGCAGTCTAAGCCGACCAAACGTTAAATATGTCGCCTTACGGCCACCCTACAATGACAAATTCTTAGTTATATCAGGAGAGGTCTGAGATATTAGATTCTTCTTTTATTTTAATTTTGTATACTCTCTCTTTTGAAAGTATCCTTTTTTAGGACAGTGGCTTGGTCCTTGATTTGGATTTCGGTCTATCCTGTCCCATTTCAGATTAATTCACTTTATTTTCTAGCCTGAGCTTTTCAGCCAGATACCCTTTTCTTCCACTCACATGAATTTATATAGGTGTCTTAAAATCCTCCGGTTGAGATTGTTCCTCTACCATACAACTAGATATCGATTAAATGCTCATCGAATGGCGGCAATAATGAAGACAAAACTATGGTTTAAGCCTCAGTCATGAATTTTGAGATCTCTCTCTTCAAATCACGGACAATCTTCTTAAACTCATTTAGGTCTCATTACTTGAGATACAATGAGCCACTATCAAGTCATTCTCATCCATTTTCAGAGCTGGAGGCAATTCATCCTCCTCCTCCACAGACCTCGTGTTGTTAGCACCGCATGCATCTTGATCGACCACACATTAACTTTCCTCGAAATTCCCCTATTCAAATTCTGTCATTGTTCACGAAATTGACATCGATACAAAAGATGATGGACCAGGAACGGAATTTAAAAGACACGACATTTCAATGGTGCGGTCAATTTTACCGACATTCACAATGAGAGTAGGAAGAACCAACAAAAATCAGACTCTTCTTGTGGGCAAGTTTCTCGCTAATCTCCTTCAATGTGTTTTTGGTGGTTAACATCATATGACTAAATGCAATTTACATATGGAACAAGGAAAACATTCTTGCTACAAAAGTTTGTTACCACTGGTTCTAGATGGGGGTTTGGAGGGTCTGGTCGCTCATTCGAACCCATTCATAACTTGGAAAAAAGTCCACCATCTGAGTCTGAAAATTCCAAACAAGGATTTAGTTTAGCCTACACATGATACTAAATACTAAATCCATATATCCTCAATTGGATGGGAGTCTTGTGGCCCCAAACTCCCTACATTGAATTGTCTTTACTTTTTTTTTTTTTTTTGTGGATGTAATGCATAAACCTTCATTAAACAAAACCCGAGGTTGGATGACATGAGTTGAGATCTAAATACAAGATTGACAATAGGGAGTGAGGTGGGCATGTGACCCAGTTAGGTGGTAGTATGCCTGAACAGGAGGCCTTCGCTATCCAGTTGGCGGCTCGGTTGTGTTCTCATGGTAGAAAAAGGAGTTGAGTTCGCTCCTGTTGGGCTAGCAGATTTCGGTAGTCCATGGCAATGGGCCTAAAGTCCCATTGGATGTAAGTCTAGTCCAGAATGCCCTTGACCACTACTAGATTATCACAGCACAATTCCACCGTTGGATGTACCGAATGGTTTGCCCACTTACTGCCTACCCTGAATCTCCCCACGCAGAGCAAGCCTTCCCTTATTGCGAGGGTTTTTGCTGCTACAACTGAGGGGGCCTAAATTTGTTTTGCAAAGCCAGCCACCATGGTGCCGCTATTGTCACGCAGGAGTCCTGCAATTGAACCTCCCATGGCGGTGCTATTCCAGGAGCAGTCGACAGTCATCCACCACTCTCGGCCGGGCGTCATCCTGTTGTGGCCAGTCTGGGGCCTACTTTCTAGCCTTCGAGAGGTGAGTTTTGGGGTTGGAATTGCTGCTGTTTGAGTCCACTTCTCATAGAGAAGTCTTGCTATGATTGCATCATCAATTAAAGGTCTGGGGTTGGCTTTTGGCCACGGAAGACCTGCTCATTACGTTGTTTCCAAATGAGCCATAGTACCCCTGCAAAGAGGGATTTTGCAGTGATCGATTTACTTGAGGTAAGGTTCTCGCATACCCATTTGTCCATCCGTTGGATTGTGTTTGGGGGGGAAATGACGCCCAATCTGGGATCTGTCCAAAGTTGGCCTGTCCACGAGCATAAGGCGAAGAGGTGCTCGGTGGTCTCCGGTGCATTGCGGCATACTAGGTAGTTTGGACTGGTATGAGCTTCCTTTTATGGAGGTTGGCTTTTGTTGGGAGTCCCTCGCAGCATAACCGCCACATGAAGAATATGACTTTTGAGGGTGTTTGCAGTTTCCAGATTTCTGTCCAAAGGTATCTGGGGGTTTGGTATGAGGACAACGCTTGCTACTCCGTGTTAGCTAACTCTAGGTAGCGTAGCCAATTGTATCCGCTCTTAACCATGTAATTGCCTGATTTGTTAACTATCCAAATCAGTTGATCTAGTGCTGGGTTGAAGCTTAGTGGAATGGATAAGATTTCATTGATGGTATTGTCCATGAACAGCCCATTCAGGAGTGGAATATTCCATTCCCTAGGTTTAGATGTATTAAAGCCGCCACATACTTAGGCTCATGTAGATTAGTAGGCCCTCCTATTTTGCCTGATGGCAGCCAAGCATCCTCTCTGATATTGATACTTTTCCCATCCCCCATTGCCCATCTAGTGTTAGGTGTGATTACCTCCCTTCCCAATAGCAAGCTTTGCCACCCCCAAGAGGGTCGTGAACCCTTGTGGGCATCCCACAAGTTTGTTCTCGGAAAGTATAGGCCTTTAAAAGTCGACTCCATAATGCGTGCGGGTTTTGACAAAGTCGCCAGACTTGTTTCCCCAACATAGCTTTGTTAAATGCCACTAGGTCTTTGAAGCCTAGGCCTCCCTAGTCTTTCCTTGTTTTCAAGGCTTCCCATTTCCTCCAATGGATACCTTGCTTGTTCGCGTTTTGTTGCCACCAAAATTAAGAGATTCTTTTCTCTATTGCTTGACAAATAGAGGTGGGAAGTTTAAAGATCGACATTGCGTATTGGGGTAGCGCTTGTATGATCGTTTTCAGCAAAATCTCCTTGTCGGCCTTTGATATTAGCTGTTCTTTCCAACCTTCCAGCTTGCGATCGACCCTTGTCAACACCCAAGAGAACATGTTTTTCTTGGTTTGTCCCTAGTTTGATGGAAAGCCTAAATATTTCCCTATTTTCTCCAATATCGGCACTCTTAACTCCGCTGCGATGTTTAATTTCAGTTCCCGGCGGCAAGCTTTCCCAAAAAATATACCCGACTTGTTCAAGTTGATGGCCTAACTAGATGCAATGTAGTACTGATTCAATACATTACCAAGATTCTGGGCTTCTCAAATAGTGCCATGTAGGAAGCAGATGGCATCATTTGCAAACAGTAGGTGGGAAAGTGTAGAACAGTGAGAGTTGAGTCGAATGCCTCTTATACTACCGTCGGCTACCGCCTTAGACATGAGGCAAGATAAGACGTTCACCACAATAAGAAATAAAAGGGCGAGAGGGGGTCTCCCTATCGTATCCCTCTTGTTGGTTGGAAAACTTTGCTAGCCTCATCATTAACTTTTACACTAAAGGCTACCAAGGATACACAAAATCTGACCAAGCTTACCCATCTTCCACAAAAGCCCATTTGTAACATGCAATCGCATAGGAAATTCCATTCAACTCTATTGTACGCTTTTTGCATATCTAATTTAAGGACCGCTTGGAATTTCTGTTTCCTTTTCCTCACCCTAAGCTGATGTAGCACTTCCTGAACAATAAAGATGTTGTCTTGGATTTGGCGACCTCCAATGAAGGCACTTTGTTCAGGAGAGATGATGTTCGATAGCCAAGGCTTGAGTCGATTGGCCATAACTTTGGCAATTATTTTGTAGTTGAAATTACATAGACTAATTAGCCTGTATTCTGTGATGCTTTCGGGGTTGGTTGTTTTCGGGATGAGGATAAGTTGGGTTCTGTTAATGGTAGGGTCAAAGGTGTCTTGATTGAAGAAAGAGTCGACCATCTTAAAAATGTCCGGTTGAACCACATTCAAATGCTTTTGGTAAAATAACCCGTTTAAACCATCCGGACCTGGGGCCTTGGTTGCTCCCAGTTGGAAGGTAGCAACTTGTACTTCTTCGCTAGTAAGTCTCCCCATTAGGGCTTCATTCATTTCTAGGGGCACCACTTTGGGGCATTGATCTAGAACGGGTTGGTAGTGTCGCTCCCCGACTGAAGTGTACAAGTTTCGGTAGAACGTGGTAATGTATTACTTGAGTGAGGTTGGATCTCGGCTCCAAGTGTGTTGGTCAGTACGAAGCATAGAGATTCTGTTGCGCTGTCTCCTTTGGATAGTGGTGGCATGAAAAAAATTGGTATTTTTGTCACCCCATTTCAGCCAATTAATCCGAGACCGCATACACCAGTACATCTCTTCCTGCTTCCAAAAGGCTTCAATTTGAGCTACAATCTCCCTATACTCAGCCCCGTTGGACTCCCTTTCCCCTCTATTTGTTAATTCTGTGAGTCTCCTCCGAAGTAAATCTAACTGTTTGTTGGCATGTTTAAAGGTTTTCTGGCTCCACCGACTCAATGCAAGTGCTACCTTTTGGCTCTTGCGGGCGATGTCTAGGCTTTGCACGTGGGCGTCCTTCCAAGCTTTTCTTACAATTGCCTTACAGTCTAGGTGATCTAACCAGAAAGCCTCGAAACGGAAAGGCCGCTGTTTCCTACACTTGGCTGCGTCTAGAAATAGGATGAGTGAGCTATGGTCTGAACCAATCACAGGAAGAGCTAATGCTTCCGCATTTGGGAAGGATACTCGCCATTCCATGTTACATAACCCTCTATCCAGTCGTTCCTTTACTAGGTCATCCCCTAACCGATTGTTGCTCCATGTGTAAGCACAGCCTTTGCTCTCTATATCCATAAGTGAACAAGAATCAACAAACTCCCGAAAAGTTGCTATTCTGTTTCGGTTAGCAGCTCGACGTCCCACCTTTTCCCAGTGGTATAAGATGTCATTGAAGTCACCAATGCACAACCACGGCAAGTCGTCGGAGAGGTGTCTTGAACGCAGTGTGTGCTATAGATGAAGTCTTGCTTATAGAATAGTCGGTGCATGTAGGAAGGAGATGTGCATTGGAGTTCCATCATGTTGGGATGTATAAACAGTCTCGAGGAGCTCCCCTGAGCTATATTCCACTCTCACGTCCACTGTTGTATCCCAAAATAAAGCTAAACCACCGCGATACCTCTAGGGTCGACAATAGAAGAGTAATCTAACTTCAGGCTATGTTTGAGTCGGTCCACAGCTTCTGCTCTATTTTTGGTCTCCATAAGGAACACCACGTTAGGCCTCTCATGAGTCACTAGGGCTCAAAGATGCTGGGCTGTCAAGGGAGAGCCTACACCTTGATAGTTCCAGCTCAATATTTTCATATCTTTTTTGGTGGCTCATTACGGTGAGCCACCAAAGCCTCTATCGCCACCCCGTCCCAGATTTGTATAGGTGTGTCCAGAAGATATTCTTCATCCAAAATAATGCCCCCCATTCCCTTTTTTTCATATGGGGCAAAGCGCTTGATTTTCTTTGCAGCATGTCTCTTCTTGGCTGGTTTCTCAGGTTTGGGATGCTTGATGCCTTGGTTAGCAATAGAGGCGGATCCTACGCGATTGTTGGGCTTGCATTGCTTGTTTGCCCTTCTTTGTGGACTTAGTGGCTGATAGATTGGCAGCAAGAGCTAAGTCTTGGGTCGCTGGGTTGTAAAGTACTATAGCCTGACTTGTGGCCCCCATAAGTTCATTGTTCGACCTGTTGGTTGCAGGGGAGGTAGGAGTGACGGGCACTATGTCATCTTCCTCCATGTCCTGTGCGATCTCTCCATAGAAGATTTCCCAGCAGGGGCTAAAGTCGCGCACCTCTGCCTTGAGCTAGCGCCATATTTCCTAGGTTGGTCCTGAACTAATCCAGTTGTTTCGAAGGGAATTGTTGGACAGAAGTTGGCATAGTGTCCAATACACCCACACGAATAGCAGTAATGCGGGAGTCTCTCAAATTTGAAGTCGATCCACCATTGCTCCCCCACATTGATTATCG
This sequence comes from Corymbia calophylla, assembly GCA_014182845.1. Taxonomy (NCBI): domain Eukaryota; kingdom Viridiplantae; phylum Streptophyta; class Magnoliopsida; order Myrtales; family Myrtaceae; genus Corymbia; species Corymbia calophylla. The sequence continues at coordinate 25,627,697 of CM024695.1, forward strand.
TCCCTAGTTTGAGCGGGCTCAATAGGTTCAGGCTCACTTTTGCTTTAGCTATTTTCCGGGAACTGCTAGTGCGAGCTTCAATTCTAACTTCCTCTATTGGGCCCAGTTTCCCGGCTATTTGTCTCACAAATTCCTCTACCACAGCAGCCCGAGGGAGCCCCACGAAATGCACCCAAAAAGGGCATTGTGTAAATTCATAGCAGTGTTCCGGTATGTTGGGATTGCTCTTTGCAACACGAGAAGGTTGCTAGCGAAGGACCAAAAACTTGATGGCAAGACTTTGTGTTTCTCTTCCGGTGAGTTAAAGGTAAATAGAAAAAACCCCGGTGCTAAGATTTCACATTTAACGTCCTCTAGTTTCCAAGCGCGCTTCATAGTGCTGAAAAATGCTTGGAAGTTGACGTTCGGTTTAGAAAATAGCTTACCGTATAGTAGGGAATCACGCTCCTGGTTCTCGCACAGTGCCGTAAGCTCGTTTGCTGCCCACAAATCGCTCATTTTCCTGCAGAGGGTCATCAATCGGAGGTGATTTTCCACTGCTTCTGTCATGGTGACCAAGCTACCGTATATCGTAGGGACTGGGAGCACGCCCAAGCTAGACTTTGAAATGTGGTTTGTCCGCCACAAAATCCCCGCTGTGGGAAGGGTTGAGTGGTTCAGCAAAACACAAGGGAGAGGGCAGAGCACAAGGAAGTTTGTTGGGGTTAACCCGTGGGAGTAGAGAGTGGCAGAAACTCTGCTCTGTTCCGACTGAGGAGTAGAGTAATCGGTTGACGGAGAAACTCACTGAGGAGTTAGGATTTGGAAGCTAGGGTTTCGAAGGATGCGACCACCATCATGGGGATAGAAGAAAGCTCACCCATCGGGAGCAGAGCAGAGCAGTTTTTTTGGATGGTCTACTTGAATTGTCTTTACTTCAAACATGTGAAATTGTGTTAGGTTTAAATAACAACTTTTAGATTTAATTTTAAATTTAACTAAAAAAGCAATGGTGATGTTGCGATCTTGTGACCATCAGAGGGAAAACTAATGAATTGTTAAGCTAAAAACTTAACATAAACTCTCTCAATCCTATCAACCGTAACTTGGCACTCAATTTAACATGGAATTTTCTTTCCTTTTGAAATCACCACTAATAAGTGGGAAAATACTTCACTTCTGAAAACCACATATTCAATAAATTCGAGAACTTGATTATGCTAAATTAATCTAACACCATTTTGATACATTTTCTCTTATTTTCAAAAATATTTGACAAGCAATTTTGGTTGATTTTAAGCCCAAGCCACTAAGGGTGCAAGAGTATAAATGTGGGTACACAATCAATATTTAACCTTTAGCAACCCAAAGCAATAAATAAATGACTAGAATAGGGTAAGAGCTTATATACCCCAAACAAAGTATAGCATAAATTCACCATGATTATGCTTCAATATCTACAAGAAATTTTTTTAATTAAAAATGCATGCCTAACCAAAACTTGGTTTCTAAATAATATTGCAATTCTAACTAATTCTTTTTTTTTTTGGGGTTTTTCTTGTTTATGAAAACTAGACTATACGCTATGCTAATCTAAATTTATTATGCATGAATTAATAGACTAATGACATGTGACATGACCAAATTTTAATGACAAGCAAAAAATAACGCGCTAATCTAACATGACATGAAATTTAATTCATATAATCTTAAACACACAATTGCTAAATGACATGGAAATATGATTACATGACAACAATGATGACGTGGCAATGACATGGCAACAATGATGACGTGACAACTAATTCTATATGATGCATGCACATTATTTTGGGATTTTCTTTTAAAATTGTAATTACCTAATTCAAACTAGGAAATAATTTAAATAACATCCTATTTAAAAAGAAATTTCCTAAATTACGATATATTTCCTAAACGTCCAATGCTAGCTGGGAAACTCATCTATCCTAACATGAAATGTAATTTTTGCATTTTTCAAATAAGAAAATTTACTAAGTAAAAAGACATGAAATATAATAAACCCATTGGGAAAATTTTAGATAAGGGCCTAAAATATACTCATAATCTCAAATAAGGATCCAAAATAGATTTTATTTTAAAGAATGGCTTAAAGTTGCTATGTCAATTTCAAAGGACTTGATTTTCTGGTTCATCAAAGGTATTTTTATCCTTTATCTTTTTTTTCCTTTTTTTTTCCTTTTTCCTTTTTTTCTTTCTTCTTAGTTGGTGGCCAATCTCAAGCCATGGCCGAGCGCCAGCAATGCTCGGAGAGAGTTGGGTGAGGGTTGCCTTGCTAGTGAAAGGCAAGGGACAACCTTGCCTCAGGGAGGCCACACTTGCCTTGGGTGAGGCCGCCCTTAAAGGCCACATGTGAGGGTCACCCTCGCCAAACCTGGGCGAGGGTCACCTCAAAAAAGAAAAGAGAGAAAAGTAAAAATAATTTATAATTGTCTCTATATTAAAAATGTCATTGATTGGCCGGAATATTTAGCCGGCTAGCAACCAATGAGGTCAACCCTTATTTGAAACTATCATGGCCATTTCAAGTCTTTACTTGACACAAAGTTCACTTTAGGCATTTATTTGAAAAAATGAAGGCACCTGAAACCCTTATCTAGAATTTTCCCTAACAAAATATTCATTAAACTCAAAATAGGGAACAATCATCCGATCTTAAATCTTAAAATCAAAACCGTGATATCATGCAAGACTCAAAACAAGAAAATTCTTAATTGGATAATGCCTAAAAATATCCAAAAAATCAAGTTAGATTTGATAAACTCTAATTAGCTAACAAATTAATCGAATTGAATTTGGTTTCATAATTACCTAACTTGGAAAATTTATTCTAAAATGGACCGGTGGCGATTGGTGAGTTAAGACCGGCAAGGCTAGGACCGGCAACGACGGGCAAACGGATGATGACCAGCAAGGGTCAAAGAATTTGTGGTGGTCCTAATGTTGTGGACTGAGCTGTAGTTTTGCTAATCATTGCAGTGGGGCTATTGCACCAGGTAGATTATTTGAGCTCATCCTCCATCGGTCCAATGCAAATAGATGGGTTTAATTAAAATACTCTTAATATTTATATGTAATTAAACTAATATTTTTATTTAGGATCATAACTAATCAATGAGTCGACAACCATTTTTAAATGCAACGGATATGTAAATACTAAGGCAAATATAGAATATTTACCTTTAACTTTTACCTGGAAGTCTAGGAGAGTAAATTTGGGCACGAGAGAATTTCATATGGAATTGACAAACATCTGGATATTTGACAGAGATCTGACAAGTTTAGTCGTGATTCTTCTTCTGGTTAGTCGAAGGTTCCTGCCAAACTCGAGGGTTTGAAACATTCACAAAATAAGATTTCTTTGAAAGATCTTTGACAGAAAATAAAGAGGAAACGAGAGGAAATTTTCTGTGTATAATTTTTTCTATGTAATAGATACCTAAATGAATCGTCAAAATTTAGGTATCAATAACTATTCTTCTTTGAAGGGGAGCTTAAAGAGATTTCATTAAAAGATAAAATGATACATAAATTTTGACTATGCAAATGCAATGTAATGAAAACAAATCTTTTTAAAAATAAATATAAATCTTAATGAGTCGACAACCATTTTTAAATGCAACGGATATGCAAATACTAACGCAAATATAGATTATTTACCTATAACTTTTTACCTGGAAGTCCGGGAGAGTAAATTTGGGCACGAGAGAATTTCATATGGAATTGACGAACATCTAGATATTTGATAGAGATCTGACAAGTTTAGTCGTGATGCAGAGTCATCAACGATCTGGTTAGTCGACAGGTTCCTGCCAAACTCAAGGGTTTGAAACATTCACAAAATAAGATTTCTTTGAAAGATCTTCAAGGGCCTAGATATCGAACAGGTTCTGAAAAAATCTCAAAGAAAAAGCACTTGGGTAGCCTACAAGTACTGTAGAAATTGTAAAAACCACCAAACATATGGATAATTGACAGATATTTGACAGGTTAGGAAATTGTGGAGAGTTTTTTTGAGCACCTAGATAGCTGACAGATTCTTGAGAAGCTCAACTGATATGACGGGTCCTCGAATAAAGATATGAACACGGTTATTAATCATTCTATTTCGAAAATTAATTTTATGTTAAAAATTAACTTCTTTATTTTTATTTCTAAGACGACTTTATGAGACACAAAATAAGTATTTAATAGCAATACAGAATTTCTATTTTCAAAATAAAAATTTGTTTAATAATGATGCAAAATTTCTCCTGACCTAATGGCGACGATAGACGTCTAGCAGGTAGGTGGCAAGAGGTGGGCGATCAACGGGTGGGAGGCTAGTGGGCGAGTGGTCGTCAGTGGCTAGAGGTGGGCGAGCGATAGCGAACAACAAAAGTAGGTAGGTTGGCGGTAGCAAATAGCAATGACGATCGACGAGCGAGCGGCGACGATGACTAGAGCATGCAATGAGAAGAGTTTTATTTCTCATTTTTATTTCAAAAATAGAAAAGAAAAAAAATTTTAGTTTTGATTCATGTTGCAAACTTATTTCTGGAGTAAAAATTTGTTACAAAAATAGAAAAATAAAATCATTATCAAACAGATTTTTATTTCAAATCTCTTCCTGAAATTAGAAAAATAGAAAAATATAATGATTATCATGGACGCTCCTGTTCTCTATGGGTGGTGATATGGGCGTGAATTTGACAGTACCTGTCTATGGATTTGAATGCTCGTAGACGCTCGGGATGATGCCTCATGGTGTCCCTAAAAAACTTCCTTTTTTTGTCAAGCCTGTTTTCCACCATTTTGGAATTATTGCTCGGTTTTCTGGTGTGGGCATGTTCTTGAACTTGTTGATGATGCTGACTGACTCCTGGTTCACTTTTCCTTTCGGATTTGGGTTCGAGCTCAAACTTCTCTTTTGGGTCATGAATCTCCTGCCGGCTATTTGATCTCGCCTTTGGCTTGCTAATCGATATTCTATGCTAATATAAATGAGGTAAATGATATTTTCGTCCATATGGTTGGATCAATTCCCAATTTTCTTACACAATAAATGATTATTACAATAATCAAAATTTATGAACTAACAAATTAAACTATATCATGCCATATATCTAGTCCTCTTATGAAATATCTACGTTTTACTAATCATGCCACGTGTCAATTTTCATTTGCAGCCTAGGCGTTGCATCAAATGAATGTATTTGAGTACAAGCACAACTCACAACTACTTATATCCACTGCATATTAAAATCTAATACTATTTTCTAGTCATGTCGAAAGAAAATTTCATCGCCATAGGGTATGTCAACAATGAAAAATATTATTCTCATCGTAGATTAAACAATTTGTCTCATTACATTGTAGTCAATAGTGACATAAACTTACTTTAATCTCCTTGAGCATGCCCAAAGGTGATGGAACAAATATTTTTGTCTCTTTAGGCAAACTAAAGGCAACAAATTCAAGGTTTGTTGTCTTTTTGGTCGACCAGGTGACGAGCACATAACTTTACTGCTTTAGTATCGACTCAAGGCAATAATTTTTTTTTTTGGTTTATTTCCTTAGGATCAACCAAAGGCGCCATACCTAAACATTTGTTGATGAAACAATAATTTTGTTCACTTAGGTTGTAAATATATTTAAAACTATAAGATAAAACTATTAGAGCTTAAGCCTTAGCAATGAATTTAGACATCTATTTTGTTAAATCAATAATAATCTTCTTGAACTCATTTAGGTGATTTTCACATGCATGTCTATTGCATTACATGAGATACAACAAGCCATTATAAACTCATCTTCTCTTTTTTTGGAGTTATGGGCAATTCATCCTTCTCTCCTACTCCCAGGGCCTTCCATAAATCTCTTGTTCTTAGCATTGCGTACATTTTGATCTGACATGTAAATTTTAATCGCATTCACAACAATAGTAGAAAGCCCCAACAAAAATTACAAGGACTTCATGTCTCTTAGTATTATCTAGACAATTGTTACATCGATAAACATTAACCTTATCAAAATTCTCAAAGAGATCACTTTAACTCATATAGAACTCTCAAAAACCTGATCATGACATGGCCTTGAATCTTTGCCGATAGGTCCATTTAGGTCAAAACTCAAGATTCGAGATCCGTAGTCATGAGATGGCCCAGTTTTTGACAAACAAGAATCATTTAGTGTCTTTAGAGTTCCATTTGCATATGGTAACTAAAATCATTCCATTTTAATAGCAAATGGATGTCATTTCTAAATAATTCAAAGGTTGACTTGTTTTTAAAACTTAAAAAGTTAGTTCTAGGTCAACATTCCATAATATTTGCGAAAATCATAATTGATGTCAATTTGATCCTAACATGTACAATTAGGCTTTGATATTCTAGATTTTCAAAAAAATGATTTGAGGGTTGACTTGTTGGTCAAATAAAAAAACTTTGACCATTGCTTAGAAATTCCAAAATTCATTTAATTTCATTGATTTGATTTCTCTTTTCCATAATACGTAATGTAGCCATCTTCTTAATATAAATCAGCCAAAATCCCAATCTCTCTCTATGGGCATTTCTAATCTTTGAGTTGAAAGCTTGCTTTGTTTTGCTTTCCATTTTTAGGTTTCGATTATTTTTCTCTCCCAATCTAATGTGAGTTTTTTTTTTCTGCTTCATTTGGCGCCTTCTTTAACTTGTTATTGTTGCTTCTCTTCGCTTGTCATGGTGAAGGCAAATGAAAACTTTGTTAGAGTGTTGTTTCCATTCTAGCCGTAGAATGCTTAGGACTTGGTTCTATGACAACTCTAAGATTTGGTGGAAGCTCTCCTCTACTGATTTTGCTCTAAATCTAAACCTATGAACTTTTCTCTCTTGATCTAGATCTAGATCAGAGAATTACTTAGGCTCATTCGATTTATTGTGGTTGAATATGTTTTATTGTCTTCATATGGTGAAAGTGTTGAGAATGTGCAAGTCATAATTACTAGAGGTGAAGCTCTTGGTGTGTGCACATCATTAATAGTTTTGATGATCAACTATCGATTGTTGTTTAATGATATGACAAATCTAGTCTTTTGGATGAAAGTGTGTTTATAGCTACATGTTACAAGTTGTACTTTATTGTTTTTTCAGTTTTGAGTTGTTTTGTAGCTCTTTAGGATTTTCTTTCTTTAAGCCTTTCTATGTTCCTCTCATATTTGATCTTTACAAGTGAATGGAATTTTCTTTCGACAAAAAAAAAATTCCTCTTTTTGACAATTGGTTTTGAGACTATGATAATTCAAGATGTTTAGCCAATTTTGAGATCTTGAGTTTAAATGGAACGATCAATCCTCGAACTTGAGTTTAGGGTTAGAGTTGATTTTTCATAAAAGCCAACAAGCATAATTTAAATTCAGTAAAGCCAAATTAATTTATTTTCAATATTAATTTAGGTGTAATCATGGTAAATAAGAAAAATTGAGCAAAAATAGAAAATTGAGACCAATAAGGTTGGGCTGGGTCAACCCAATTGACCCGACTTGGTTCATCCCTATGGACTGAAGCCTAATAGAGTCTAATTCGGCCAATTGGGCAGAACCATATGCTCACTCTCTCTAATTAATAAAATGTCATTATTTAATTATTGCCTATATTAATTTCTTATATCATCAAATTCAAAGAATAAGCAATCTTGGCCATACATTCCACTCCTATTCCTAACTATTGATTGTGCCATGTCATATATTTCAATCATATGACTAAGAAAGAGCCAATCACATGAATCTTTCCTCATTAAACAAAGGATGAAAGTCATTGTTAGATCTTGAGGTGAGTTTTATAGTTAGATTAGCTCTTAAATTTAATCTTCTCTTCAAAGCTTACTGGTCGAACCCCTCTAAGATTAATACAATTGAGCTTTAAAATTTGAGAATTGAGCATATTCTCTCTCTCTCTCTCTCTCTCTCTCTCTCTCTCCAAGCTCGACAAATTCCCGATGCCATCTAGCCAACCACTTCATGTAGCCAATATCCCCAAGGAGTCCTCAAGCTAATCAAGCCAAGTGTGCCCATCCTCATCATTGGAAGTGCTGCAATTTTGCCGATACTCTTAGTCACTTGATGAGTTCAATTCAAAGGTAAGTTTGAGTAATCTTTGAATACAAATTTCATATGATTATCCTAGGACCCATTGACCTTATTTTAAAATTGAAATCATATCTCCAATCTATAATAAAATCTAAGTAAGGATATGATGAAATTTAATTGAAATTGAGATAAAATTGCCTATAGACTTTGGTATATTTGATAAAGTTGAATGTCATTCCATGTTTAGACAACCTTCCAAAACATCTTGTAAGAAAATTGATAATGATGTTGGATGATTGATTGTTAATTTAAGCTAGATATTACATGTTTAAGTGTAATTGTTTGATACCTTAAAAATTTGACCTAATCAAGCGTAATTGAACTTATTGCATATCAATTGCTAGCTATGCTTATGTAGCCGAAATCTTTAGAGTGTGAATTTGAAGTTAATTTTTTGTTGTTGAAAAAGTTCATTTATTCATTCATAATAACAAGTACTAAAATAAAACATAAGTTTGAATACATAAAATATTTGGTAAAGGTTGAGGAGTAAAGTAAGCCAATTTAGGGGAAAGGTCTTTAGATGGTAGGTTTTATCGGCCTAAGCTGTAGCTTGGTTAGCTTCCTTGAGATGGTGGATAGTTTTCACTTCTTTCAATTAAGCCATAAGCATCATGCACTCATCAATAAAGTTACAAAGGGCCCATGGTTTGATGCCCTAAAATTTCTAATCCCAGCATTATGAATGAATTGATATGGCCAGGAGGATTGGATATTGGGTCGAGCAATGGGCCTGGTGGGCCGTGCATGAAGCTGTGAAAAGGGCTCAATGGGCCATGAGTTTGGGCCAGCATGGTGAGAATTAGGCTATGATTTGGGCCCGATCAATTGTGTGCATTTGTGAGGCCTAGTTTGGGTAGGAATGTTATAATTTGCCGATATAAGTTTTGAATATATTGTATTCGTAATCAATTGAGGTTTTGTGTAAATTTAGATGGTCTCGAATAGTCAAGATTGATACCTTATGGTTTGAATGGTAATGTTGCTTTCCTATGATGTATAGAATTACTAATATTTTTATAACATTAGAAGACTAGAAATAATAATTTGAGATTATTTGACTAACTTTAGACCAACTCTTATAGTAGCTAACTTATACAGGAATTAATACATTACTAATGTGCCTTGCTTGCGACCTTAGTGTAACCCCTAAAATTTAAATGACCAAAACGGACACCCCCTTTTTTGTAGCCGAAAATGGTGAGGGCAAGTTGGGGAATGGACTTTGTAATTAAACTAGACAAGTCTTCCTCAAAATATTTTAGCTAAATAAAACTAAAAACTCTAAAAGCCATGCATGCAAATGGGACAAAAGTCCCTTCGACTCTCCATGCAAGAAAGGACTAGGATCCCTTCTTTTTCTCTCCCCTACCCCCCCGAACCATAGCCTCATCATCACTATTTCCCTCATCCTCCAATCACATTTCATGCATGGCTAAATAGCTTACAAAATATACCACAATCTCATCATCTTTTCCTCTTCCTCCCCTCTTCTTCACTGGCTTCTTCTCTTCTCTCATCCGAACCACCTTTCGTCCTTTTTCTTATTTCTCCTGCTTTCCCCTTGTTCTAACACACTTAGGAGGTTCAACCTTCAAGACCGCCCACCAAGAAGAGATTTTTAAGCACAAAGACCAAGTAAGGGGAAAATTGGGTATTAAGCTTCACTATTCTCTTGCCAAGACAAGTGGTTCGGATTGGCTTAGTTCTTAGCCATAGGTGATGGTCTTGTGTACAAACGTGGCTTGCATGTGATCAATAGTGGCTAATAGATCTTGCATGTGAGTTTCCTTAAGTGCTTTTGGTGATAGACTAGAATGGTGATGGAAATCTTGAGGTGAAAACTGTATTCCAGAATCTGCACTAAACCTCTATGGATCGTCGATTTTATAGCTTAAAATATGGTGTGATTTTGCAAGGACTTCTTCATGAAAAATGGTTTAAACATCTTAAGTAACATATATTTTATCTAAAATTTTCTAAATTAAGATAATAAACTTACAGACCCTATTTTTTTCGTGATGGTATTCTACCTATAATTGGAAAAAAGTGACCTTTAAGGCTTGTCGGATTTTTATAAAATTCTATGGTTCGATTTTCAAAATGTTTTCTTCATGAAAGTTGTTTGATGCATTTAACGTATGAAATATAAAAATTTCAAGGTAAATGGTAGAGTTGTGGATGCCAAAGTGACTTTGTTTTTAAGGACGAGCATTCTGGTTTTCAAAATAGTTTTGTGAGCTACTTTGTGTGATTTACTGTTCTTGCTAAAGGTAGAATTAGACTCAAATTTCTTTACAAAAAGTGTAGATTTAGGTTTTGGCTATGGCATGTTACAATTTGATAATTTTTTGAATTAGTTTACTATGCTTTTGGATTTATTTCTAAAATTGTACAAATGAGCTTGATTCTGCTCGGTAGATGAAGTTATGTGTTTTTGTGGATGTGTATGTAATTTCCTTGCTAGAAAATGTATGATTCATGGATATTGATGACATGGCATGTTGTAGACATTGTGATTGTGGGTTACACATGAGTGGTGAGTCGTGTGTGTATAAAATTATGTAGATTTGGTATGCATTAGATTTATATGGATGCATGGGTGCATTAGGTGATGCATGCATTTTGAATTTGTACAATCGGCAAGTGAAAAATGCCATGTGGAGGAGCAAACGTGTGTCAATTGTAATGTTACGGAATCATAATAAGACTGTATGGAAATGTGTATAAAGAACCTTAATTAAAAGATGTTCATTGGCCAGCGATCCAATGATGCCTTGAGAGTGGGATGTCCATGCTATGTGATCATGGATGCCTCAAATTAAATCATAAGGCTAGCGATTCTTGGATACCGGGATGCTTCAGAATTGAAATGCCCCTACTATATGTTTGAGATGCCTCGGTTTAAACAACAAGGCCAGCGACCTTTGGGTACCAGGATATCTCGGAGTGAGATTCTAGTGCCAGCATTTCTCGGAAGTCCAGCTAGCGACTCGAAAGTGACTCGAGCGGACTAGACAGCGATTCAATTTAAATCTGACTCAAGCATGAATTTGGATTGATTACACACTAAGTTCATTTCACAATGTGTGTAAGTACATGTGCATAGGTTTTATCATGTGCTTTGATTCCATGTTTGGACCTGTATTTGCATGACGTGACCGTGAAATGAGATTAGGTTGTTCGGATGTGCTTGGCTTGTTGAATTTGGTCATGTGCTGCCCATTTTGAGTTGCTGTCGTTTGTGCATTGGGCTACTACTTCGGACTATGATTGCTATTGAATGGTGTTAGAATTATGTAGCTGAATGCCTTGCTTTTTCCTTTACTAGGTGATTGCTCTCTCCTTCACATTTGTAAGATCATTAACATGGACGTATCTCCTGTCGTGACCTAGGGAGTACTCACCTATTTGGAAGGTGAGCTTCAAGATGTTCTAGACTTGAAGTCGGGCCTTAGTTTTTCACGTTATGTATGTATATTATGGATAGATGATAGGCATTCCGCCAAGTTTCCTATGCGATTCATGACTTGGTTTCTCAACTTGGATGGCGAGCTATTCGACCCCCTTCGTTTTTGAATTGGTGAGCCAATGACCCGAACGAATAAGCATATAGATAGATGGAGCGTCTTAGTTTGGAAATCTTATTGTAGAATGAGGAAACTGTCGAGTAAAAGAGTTAGACACCTTTTTGGCCTTTTCCAAGCGTTTTGGTTTTTAGTCATCATGATATATGCTTTGCTTGATTATTGATTGTCAAGATGAAAGTTTCCTCATGTAAGTTCTTAGTGAAATAAATGAAATGGAAGGGATTTTATGAATTGCCTGTGTATTATTCATCTTATAAATGCTAACCTATATAACCAACTTTCGCTCGCATGAGGACTTAAATTATTAGGTTCAGGGTCTAGTAAGTGATGGTCTTGGACGCCACACATGGACTCTAATCTTGACGTGAGAGGAATTCCACAAGTAATAAGTAATCTAACTCCAACTCCAACTCCAACTCCATGCTTAGATCATCAAAACTTCTCAAATCACTACTCTTTTGCAAGTACAACATCGGGCTCTTCACGACAAGAGTTTTGGTTAGCATAATAATATATGTGCCAATTTCTTCCGCAAACCTTGCGACTCCTAGTGTCATTTGAGTCTCAACAAATTCTCGCGATCGAATTTTTTGATTAAACATGTCGTGATATAGTATTTTAGTGTTGATGTGGGAATGTTTAGGAAAATGGAGGTTTAATATGTTAGGGATGTGAGTTGTTCTTTAAGTATGAAGATCAATGCAAAACCAATAATAAACATTGCAAATTGTTGGCCATCATTTCAAGAATAGGTGAATGGGAATTGTGAATGAATTAAATAAACTATTAAGATGATTTGAGATGAATGGAAGCTGGAAATGAAACAGTGAAAATGTTGAAAGAAATTTAGGATTTCGATATGATAACAAATTGGGGATTTGGGAATTTATGGTTTAGAGTTAGGTAGGGTTTTAGGTTAACTATCATCATGGAAATAGAGAAAAATTCTAGTAAGAAAAAAAAAAAGAGAACAACTCTCATAATGAAGAGCAATGACCACTTACAAATTTGAATAGTAATTGGACTTAGATTGTTGATTGATGTTCATATGTTTTTTTCTTGGTCAAAAGTAATATTTGATTCACTTCCACACAAAAAAGAAAATAAAAGAGCAATAATGTGGTCCCACTACAAACTAAGATAAATCCTTAACAATTTCAAAGCAAAACAAATTCTAGATAATAAAATAAATCATCATAAAAAATTTAGAGGTCACATGCTCAAAGACCAAATCTATGACTTATTCAAACCAAAATTAGTGGCCAATTACTTAATTTCTCTTTAGTAATGAGTACACACAAAGAACTTCATCTGTTACTAAGGCTTTGCCTTTTGGTGATGTGCACTTAGGTTCGGCGTCCCAAGATGTTCATAAGTTTGATTGAGAGCAATTTATGTTGAATTCATAAGAAGTTATGGTTTAATTTATTCATGATGATGAACATGGATGTTTAAAGGTGTATGAATGTTCAATTAACTGAGTTTCATGTAATCTAGGCTTAGTTGAATGATGAGGTTCATATATGTTAGATGGTTTGAATATTTGAAATTTGTTGGAGAATTCGAATGTGTTTCTCATCTTTGTGTTCATGATTTTTTTGGGAAAATAGACTCAAAATTAGGAAAACTCATCTTTTAATGCAACGAAATTAACATCCAAAATTTTAATTTAACATAAGTTTCATAAAATTTTAAGAATAGTAAGGTAGTGAAATCAAGTTTGTAATAGTTGGTTTTCTTGGGAGTCAAATCTGGAAAGCTAAACTGCATGTCAACTAACTTATTTTGCAAATTAAAAATAGTTGGAGGACTAATTATCAAAAGTGCAAAACACAAAACTTGAAGGGGAGCTCTTGATATATAGTTACCCATAATTTCATCAAAATCCACCTATGATAGATCATGCGATTTTATATAATTAGAAGGCTAATTTACAAGCATTCAAAAAATAAAAGTTATTAAGCATGTGATGAGATGTTTGCATGTTAAATTTTGCGTTGTTTAGTGGTCATTTGATATTTTTCCTAAATAAAAAAAAGGGTTGGAACTAGGTAAAACTATGAGTAGTTTGGCTTAATTGAGTATTTTGTACCAACTAAACCATAATTAGAAAAAATTATCTCAATAAAAGTTGTACTAGACATCCTAAGTTTTAATTGAGAATTTGAATTGCTTAATTTAGAATTCATTAATGCCTTCAATTGGATTAAACATTATATGGTAAAAAACAAAGGTGAATTAAGAAGTTGACCTTTTGGTTCACTAATTGATTTCATGATTGTTAATGTTGATTAGCCTTAGTGTATGCCTAATTGACCTTGTGTGTGATTGAATTGATATATGATCTAATGCAATTCGATCAGTCATGCATGATATCATTGGCAGGTAGATAGAAATTGTGATTAGATCTTAATTAAGTATTAAGTGACCTAGCCCACCGCTTGAAGAATTTGCAAGTGGGAATTAGTAATTACTTGACATTAATTAATTAATATGTAGTTCATTACAAGGTGGATGAGTAATTGAATTGCATCCACATCTAAATCTTAAACCGAACTCAATTTCCTTTTGTGTTAGAATGATTGGATGAACGTTTTAATTGGTGAATTGAGTGATTTCATGCATTATGAAATGGAATGTCGATGACGATCAAAGGCTCGCAGCTGAGAATCTTGGGATGCAGTAATCCATAGTGGCTCAAGCTTAGAATAATTAGTCTATATTAGAATCAATTAGGATAAGCCTAGTGCTTAGCTCAATAACTCTAAACATAGGATTAGATTGGCAATTTTTAGGCTTAATGTCATTCCCAATAATTTAGGTATCACATGAAAAAGAAAAAAATAATAGTTAATAGTTTAGTCTAAACCGGGATCATATCTAATGAATAAGTAGGTGGGGGAAATGACATAATGAAAGAGAGTTGGAAAAAACTAAAGAGTGCTATTATTCTAAATTGAATTGAGGCCCCAACAAGTATAGTGGATGCATCCACATAGTATTTCAAGCCTCTTTGTCATTATTGAACACCCATATTGCTCAATCTAAAATAGGTTATCCTTTAAACTCAAGTTTACAGGTTCGTCTCTCAAGGTTTAAAATAAGGTGATGTGATATTCTTTGCCCAACTTGATATCGAATCAAGCTCATGACGGATCATGTCCTGGGGCTTAAAAAACCAAGTCATAATATTCTCTACCTGAGGAGGATCAGGTTTTCTATTTCCGCATCTTTACTTTAAGTCTTTCAGTACTTAAGTATTTAACTTTTTCTTACATTGGTTGTTCTTTTCCTTTGTAGAACGGATGGGACAAACCTTATGATAATAATAAGCTCCCTAAAAACCATCAGATGAACACTTAGTGACTTAAATGACCTCTAGGACTCATAATTGGTAAATAATGTCGTTTGATCACTTAGACGAACACTTAATCAAGTTAAAGGTACCAAAAAGGCACTAATAAAAACTATTTGTTAATCAAGTTCCTAGACCTAGAATATTCAAATTACTTAGAAGTGAGGTATCCTCTTTGCTTTATTGAAGTTCTTGTCGACTCCTATAGGCTAGTGGTGACTCCCAATCCATATAGAATCTTTTAGGATTAATTAACACTTAAAATGAACCCCAACAACATGCGAGGTAAGTGCTTAGGAGAGCCCATGCCTAATCGAGAGTCATCGGCCCATCTTTTGGGCATTACATTTAAGCCCGTCTCCTTGATTGCGTTGGAAAGGGTTGCGACAAATATCAGATGGCTAAAACAACTTACATATGGAGAAGGAAATCATTCTTGCTCTAAAAATTCATTATTGTCGGGGAATAGATATTGGTCAAGAGGCTTTTATTGCTCCTTCAAACCCATTCATAACTTAGAAAATGTCAACCAACTGAATTTGAAAACTGCAATGAAGGATTTAGTTTCACTTGCACATGTGACTTCGCATTCTACTAAATCCATATCCTCAACCGGATGGGGTCCTATGGCCCCAAACCCCTACATTGAATTGTCCTTTCTTCATGCATTAATGTGTTGGGCCTCAATACTATAAACCAAGACACAGTTATTAGATTTAGTAAAAAAGGTAAAAGAGAAAGAAATTACAATATATAAGTCATTGAATTGAGAAATACATACATAAGAAATGTCACTAAATTCATTGCGAATCCAGAAGAAAACTCTCAATATGTACATGTAATTAATGATTAAATTGTCGTATTCTACAATATGGAAGTCATTGACTAATCGTCGATAAAAAGCGGAACAAATCAAGAAGTTTTACCTTAAATGGAGAAGCGAAAAGATATATTTAAGTCTATCATGGATTCTGCTGTACAAAACAAGAGTAGAAGAAGGAGAGAGGGCGGGATAAAGCAAGAAAAATATCTAGCTTTTTTTTCAGTGTAGATCATAAGATTGGAACAACTTCTTGCAAAGGTCAGTCAATTTCTCGCTTTGTAACGTTTGATTTTGTGATTCTTGGATTGTGAATCATTGTTTATAGAGAAGTATGTGATTCTGTAGAATGATTCAAGAGATCTAGAAGTAATTGCTTGGAAATCTTATGCAATTTTGACACAATCGTTTTCAGTACAATCATTGATGTTATGTCCATGTGCTTGCGTTTGTGTTTTTCCTTTAGTCTTCTCTTCTAGGGCAATCTAGGGAGGGGGAACTTTTATTTTGTTAGGTTATCGCCATTAGATTCAATGGACTTTTACCTGATCCTACAGGCCGTCTTAAAAAAGCTTTATCTCGTGGGACAATTTTGACATCCGTTGGCGGCTGATGTGAATGATTTGTGGCCTGGTTGTCATGTCACTGAACATTATTACATGGGAATTATTCCGGCCTTTGAGAAACGTTGGCGTCTGATGGATCTCGGTTTAAATTTAAGCGAAAAAATTTAACGACAATAAGGCTCTTTCTCTCAATCTCACTGTCGCTCATCGTCACTATCATGTTAAATGCTCGCTTCTTTTGCCATCATTATGATTTGGAATGTTAGCATCGACAATTTGGTACCAGTGGCCGGCGGTGAGATTGAGAGAGAGCTTTCTCAGTTCTGTTGTTCACTTAAATTTGAACCTAGATCCAACGGTTATTGTTTAATAAATGATATCGAAGGCTAGAATGATATAAGTATAATGTACGATGACATGGCAATTACATCACAGATTGTCAGTCGCATCAACTGCCGCGTAGATTTTCTTTGAACGATGTTTTATTACAGAAACCTTAAGTGGATGCCGAAGTTCTCACTGGCAAAACGTGTGCATCTTTTAAAGACATTTGGAATGTCGTGTTAGAAGTGTCTTGGAAGTGAACACTTATGTTATCTTTTTGAGAGGTTCGAAAGGTCATGTTAATCTATATGGCCTTTTGCTTAGATGACCTCTTAAGCCCGAGTGCTATGTATGGTTTGATGTCTTATTTCTTACGATGGTGGTAATCTATATGGCCGTTTGTTTGGATGTGTGGAACGTGGGATCATTATTTGTTCATGTATGAATGAGGTAGTTTATCGTATTTCTTCAATCTTGAATTCATGTGGTATTTCTTCTTTTCATTTTCTTGAAACAATATATTGTTCATAAGATGATCTATCTTATGGATCACCTCCACTTCACGTGGGGCAAGAGAATATCTCACGGGGTGTTGAGACTCGAGTACAATTTTATCTTAGCCAATTGTCAATGCACTTCATTTCATCTTCAGGGAATCAGTTTATGTCTAAGATTATTGTCACATTGGCGATGAAAGATTTGATACAACTTGTATTTCAGGATGGGAAAGAGAAGGCGGACTGGAATCGCATGGCAGTATTGCACTGTGGTTGGCAACAATGTCGGGCATGTCCGTTGCAATTTCTGTGGACATATGATGTGGGGAGGCGTGACTCGACTTAAGCAGCATCTGGCATGTATCAAAGGCAATGTGATCTCCTGCAGGAGCTGCCCTCCCGAAGTAAAGGCGGAGATTCAGGAATATCTTGGTGATGGTCTGCAGGAGAACGAAGAAAAAACTGACAGCGGTAGGGAGCAGGTGGAGATTCAGGAATATCTTGGTGATGGTCCGCAGGAGAATGAAGAAAAAACTGACAGCGGTTGGGAGCAAGCGGAGATTCAGGAATATCTTGGTGATGGCTCACAGGAGAATGAAGAAAACATTGACAGCAGTAGGGAGCAAGAGAATGACATGAGAGGGGGAGGAAATGAAGAGCAATTACAGTCGGATGAAGAATATTGGCCAGAGTTTGTGAGTGAGATTAATGAAAATCTCCCCCAAGGCTCGCAAAAGAATGAAGCAAACATGGACGGTGTTAGCGAGCAAGTGAATGACATGATAGGCGTAGGAAATGTAGAGCAATTACAGCAGAAGCAAGAATGTTGGCAAAAGAGTGTCGCTGATGACATGTTCACATATCTGTGCGAAGCACCGTATGAGTATGGTTGGTTACCGAGAAATCAAGATTATGAGATGGATTTGAAACCAAAGAATGATGAGTATGATCCTGCAGTTGAGACTGCGCTACATGAAAGCAAGCTTACTTTCTGGGAGGACCGGATCCTGCACGGCGAAGGTTGTAGTGGAACGAAGCCTGTGCCATCTTGCCAAGAGAATGGCACGACCAGTGATGATTCAGATGATAGTAGTGAGCTAGGGTTCTAAAGCCCTGATCCATGTGTGCCTTAAAAGAGAGAACCATCAAGTTAGGTCTCTTCTGTTTCTTTTATACAATAACAGCTTAGCCAAACTTTGGGATGCTCTGCGCCGATACAATTGAATTTGGGACAAAGTGAACGTGTTTGTTATAATGTTGGTGGTGATGTAATGTGATTGAGTTAAAATGCTCATGGCAGTATGTTTAGCTCATTGTTTGGACATTTTGCTATGCAATTTACAGATACCAGAATGATTTTGAAATGCTTATGTGCACTATTTGCATCTGATGTGACTTCTCTAAGATTAGGCACATGTCTGGTGACAACCGAGATTTTTTACAGGTTTTAGGTGCAAGGAGAGTATGAAATTTAGGTCATCCGAATCAATAACCATCGAGGCGTCAAGTTCATGTACTTTGGTATACGATGATTGACTTAGGTGGATGGTGACGATGTATTTCAGGAATATTAAATACTTCTTAAGTATTTTGAAATGCTTAAAGAAGTGTGTGGATCTTATTGGTGGAGATACGCAATGGATGGGCAATTCTTTTGCCGTGACTTGGATCCGACTTAGGGACGGATGTATTTCTTGCAAGTTTTTTTTTTTTTTAAGATTTTAGATTATTCAACGATCATTTGTGCTCCTAGCTAGGTAGTCCAATCATTCGGGTTCATGTTCCAGGTGATGTTGAATTATGAAGTTGATTGGCGGCACCTCTGAGTCCCTCTGTATCTTTGAATGTAGTCATCTCCACCGAGTAAATCCAGCAGACTCCATAAGATCGAATGATGCACAGATGTACTTGAGACATGCACCCCAAAGTCTGTGGTTTAACTCCTTGTCCTAGAGAATGGTCATAATTTACACATGAAAGAAAACATCTTACTGTTTGTATTAGGTTTGAACTTTCGTTTCGACTGAGAATTGCTACCGAAGCCGTAAAGCGTCTGATGCCCCTTAGCACAGGTCCCCCAGCCAAATGGTATTCTTCACGGGCTCGAGATTTACCTACTTAAGGTATCTTCACATCACACTAACGATAGAGAACATCGCTCGACTAATGAGGTAATGAGATGGTTGTGTCCAAACCACGCATTTCATGACGATTATAGGGAGAGTGGAGAGTAGATGACGACGACGAAGGCAAATGACAAGGCAAGAATGACACAATACTTTCTTTTCAAACATCGGGAAAAGAACAAATCGAACGACCTTGTTCTTTGGCAAGAACAGGAACATTCGGATCCTAAATGTCCTGGCATTTCCAAGATCACAGAAACATAAACCACTACATAAATATGAGTATGTATACATGATTTGACATACGAGACCAGCCAAACGTTCCCTTGGTATGGAAGAAAAACTACCGTCAAATGGCTCTCCCATTATTGCCAAACCTTTGGTAAGGGTCTTGCATCCTTTGCACCTCTATTGCACTAAAAATTCCATATGCATCACTTTCGTCACTATCCCCTTTTTGGTGGCGGTCATCGTCGCCGTCTTCGTCGTCGGTTTGATCTTGTGCCATCAAGTTGTCGCCATACTTGATGCTCTCTATCCTCATCTGCATCACTTTGGCCTTGGGCTCCTCGCCCTTCAGGATGCTCACCACCTCCTTCATGGTAGGCCTCCTCTCGCCCTCACTCTGCACGCACAGCGCCGCCACATTGATCGCCTGCTTCAACTGGGCCTCGTCGAAGTTCCCTCGGAGCTTCGGGTCCGCGAGGTCCCGGAACCTCCCCTTCACGATGTAGGGCTCCGCCCACTCGGTGATCGTCCTCTTGATCCCCCCCGGGAGCTTCTCGATGGGCTTCCTCCCTGTGACGATCTCGAGGAGGAGGATCCCGAAGCTATACACATCGCAACTCTCCGAGACCTTCCCCCACATGGCGTACTCGGGCGCCAGGTACCCCAGGGTTCCCTTGACGCGAGTGGTCATGTGGCTCACGCCCTCCGGGATGAGCTTCGCAAAGCCGAAATCAGCTACCAGCGGTTCGAAGTCTGAGTCTAGAAGAACATTGCTTGCCTTTAATGTCCCTGTGGATTATGTGAGGCGTTACCTCATGATGTAAGTACCTGCCGAAGAATATTCAATCACAGGGTATGTCAGATATCACATAAACTACATCAATGGCATATCATGACATAATGAGATTCAAAGTCTCAAAAGTATAAATTCTTTAGAGTTTTTGCACTGTGATTGACTCTGTCATCATACGATCCATGAATAATGTCTCATATTTTTTTTCCCAAAGAGACTTCTCTAAGGAAAAGGCAATCAATGCTGTCTTATACAAATTATTCATTCAGAATATACTCGTGAATACCATTCCTCACAATTACCTTATAAGTTTGATAGGTTCTTCGTTCAACACTGTCTAATAGTTCACTTTTTTTTTTTTTTTGTTTTTCAATCAATTTATCTGTTCTACGATGTCTTATATATGGAATAGAAATCAAACAGAAAATCATAAATTTAAAGAAAAGAAAAGGGTCAGGGCGACTGATGCTTACACCAAGCCTTCGGCCGACCCGATTGCAATCTTCATCCTCCTTTTCCAGTCCAAGTGAGCATCGCTCGCGAACTGGCCGTGCAAGTGAGAGAGCAGACTCAGATTCGGCATGTAATCGTACACGATCAGCCGCTGATCCGTCCCGGCACAATACCCTCGCAGGCCCAGCAAGTTCTTGTGCCGGACTCTGCCGAGGACCTCGACCTCCACTGCAAATTCCATCTCAGCCTTCAAGTTCATTGCCTTCAACTTCTTCACAGCTATCTAGAACCAACAGTCCATCAACATTGCTCAGCTTCCACCATAATGTCAAGAAGTACGATTTTTACACAATATGTGCCGGAGAAACAATCGAAACGACTTGTTTTTAACATGGTATCGAAGTTTCAGGCGAAATTCAAGTTCTAACACCGATCGTTACTATTTTGCTCAAGTTTTCTAAGAACAAAAGGTTGTCTAGCATGATCAGTTGAACTGAGCGAGGTTTCTGCGTAGCTAATGTTCCAGTACACTGTACCTACTAATTAATCGAAGTTCCATAAAGAGTTAGATCAAACTGGACAAGAAAATACTTGTCTACACTTATTCTACACCAGGTTCTTCTTATCGCGTTAAAGGCACGAAAAACAGGTCGACAAAACAAAATCATGTCTCTTCATTGGAATGATATTAAAATAGGGTTCCAAGTAAAGGGAGACCAATGGATTCACCTGAAGACCATCAGAAGTTTTGCCCCAGTAGACACTCCCAAACCCTCCCTCTCCAAGCTTGTTGTCATCACTGAATCCATTCGTCGCCGTGTGCAGCTCCTTGTACGTGAATATCCTCCATGAATTATTGCCTCCACCTATTCCACTGAACCTGAAAATCCACCAAAGAAGAAAAAATAAAAAAAAAAACAGAACATAAGAGCCATACACGGTTGATAATTTAGATGAAGAAATCAATCAATGACTTCGATATGAGCTCACCCTTGGTCGACCTTCTCCGAATTGCAGCAACAGAGAGATGATCCCATAGCTTCTCACTATGGGATTTACGAAGTTTCAGCTTGTTTAACGCCTTTTTTATTTGTCAATGGAGTTTCTTCTTTTAAACTGGGCTGGTGGCCCTTCTGTCGTTTTCACGCTTAACGCCAGCCGACCCTGGCCGGCTTTCTTTTAGGGTTTTTTTGGTTTCCTTTTCTTTATATGAGGAAGAGATCCTCGTGTTTTATATTCATTTCTTTTCTCTTCTTGAACGGTCATTACCAAGATCCAGAATTTCTTACCAAACTCCAATGTCAAAGCTTGACGCTCCACTCTGTGATGGGAACAGTGATGAACTCGATACGGGCCAAGAAAGAAACTAAGTTAGACATGCATGGAACCATCCGCCAAGTGGGTTTTTCAGACATCTTCCCATTTTTTTTTTTGGTAAAGGTAAGTAGTATATATGAATCCAACCATGCATTGTACAAGGGGGTGAGACTCGGCACCATCGCACTCAACTGGACAACATGTCACTGGAGTGTGGAGGGGCCAAGTACACAAAAACATGCTAGAGGATACTAAAGAAGAAACAAAGGAGCAGTCACACCTGAGCTCCCTCTAACTGTCCAAAAATGGTGGGATCAATGCCCCAACTACTTTGTAATCGCCTATTCCTTGGAGAATCAATTACCACATTGAAAGCCAACGCTTTGTCCTTTACTGCCTTGGTAATATATTGCTTCATCGAGGGCAAGGAGAAGTTGGAAGACCGGAATGTGATATCATTCATAGTTTTCCAAATTATATAACATAGGGCACCAAAGGAGAATCTGGCAATGTCCTCATAAAATCCACTACCCGAGAGAGAGTTATGAGCCCACCGAATTAGTTCTAGCCAAGGTCGATTAGTCCACGAAAGATTACACTTAGCAGCCCAAAAAATAGCGAGGGAGTTGGATATATGACAATCAAAAAATAAGTGGTCAATAGAGTCTGGCCTTGAGTTGCATAAAGCACAGTGGGCCAAAGTCAGTCTACCATGTGACATTAAGGATACCTGGGTTGGGAGTCGATTGCGAGAAATGAGCCAAAGGAGAAATTGGTACCGAGGGATAATAGATTTGTGCCACACAAAAGAAGCCCACGGGACCGATGATACCTTCCTCCTAATGGCCGACCATGCAGACGCTATGGAGAATCTGCCAGAAGGATTTTTGGTCCAAGAAAAGGAGTCCGGCATTTGGTTTAAAGAGGGAATCAAGAACTGCCATGAGTGCAACTTGTGAAGTATTTCCTGACCATCAGGGGAGAATAGAGCCACCACCTTTGCGTGCCTTGAAAGAGGCGATTGATAGATCTGAGCATCCGTGTAAATCAAACTGAGTGGACCCATCTCAAGCCACGGTTCAAACCAAAGCGATGTAGATAGTCCATTCCCTATTTTCCATTGGAAATAGCCTCGGATTCCTTCCCTTAGCGCTAGCATCTTCCTCCAAGCCCGGGAGCGAGAGAGTTGGGGTGGGAGCGGTCCCGAAAAATGCTTACTTTTAAGGTGGTTTGCATGTATCCATTTACACCGGAGGGGATTCCTTATCGGTGAAAAGGATCCATATATGCTTGATCATCGCGGCTTTGTTGCTATCTCGATTCTTCGAATCCCTAATCCTCCCTCTTGTTTAGGAAGACAAACATCATCCCAAGAGACTTTTGCTCCTCCCCGCTCCAAGCCCCGGTCCTTTCCAAAGGAATTGTCGACTAATCTGTTCTATCCTGTCGACTACAGAAGAGGGGAGCCAAAAAATGGAGGCCCAATACACTTGTGTAGCATGTAGGACTGATCTAATCAGTTGTAATCTACCCGCAAATGATAGAAATCGATGGGTCCAGGAATGGACTCTATTCGTCAGAAGACATACCAGGGCGTTGCAATCCGCTTTGCTCAGTCGTGAAGTGATAATAGGGACGCCTAGGTACCGAACCGGAGAGTCCCCATCCCGAACTCTAGAATTTGTAGAAGCTGGTTTCTAGTTGTCTCGTGCCACGACATAAAAACTTCACTTTTGCTATTGTTGGGGATGAGTCCACTCCACTTTGGGAAAATAGGTTGAGACCCTCTTTCATACATGAGACCGATGTTGTCTTACCTTCGCTGAAAATAAAGACATCGTCCGCGAAAAAGAGGTGCGACAGGCATGGGTTCTTGCACCGCCAGTAGAAACGAAAATCAGGCCTAGAGGCTTGCTTTTCCAAGATACCCGAGAGCACTTCCATAGCCAGGGTAAAGAGGTAAGGGGAGACTGGGTCGCCTTGCCTAAGACCGCGGCCGCTATTGAAAAATCCATGAAGATTACCATTAAGAGAGATGGAGAATTTTGGAGTGCGAACACATACCATGATTAATCGGATAAAATGATCAGGAAACCCGAATGCTATAAGGGTCGTCTCCAAGAAATCCCAGTCTAGAGTATCGTATGCTTTCCTGAAATCAACTTTTATGGCACACTTTGAGGAATATCTGTCTAAGTGGAAGCCACTAAACAGCTCTTGCGCCAAGAGAATGTTGTCAGTAATGCGTCTGCCCCTGACAAAAGCTGTCTGGGCTGGGCTGATGATATCAGGGAGGATCTAAAGAATTCTATTTGCCAATATCTTGGTAATACACTTGTAAATAGTATTACAACAAGCTATAGGGCGAAAGTCATTGACGAAGATGCATTCGGAACTTTGGGAACCGGGCGAGAATTGTGCAATTGATTTCCTTAAGTAACCTACCCGTTTGGAAAAAGTCTAGTACCGCCTCTTCAACTGAAGGACCGACCTTTTCCCAATTTATTTTTAAAAAATCAGCATTGAACCCATCAGGCCCAGGGGCTTTTTGCCCTGCCAAGGAGAACATGGCTGTCCTGACATCCTGGGGGGTAACGAGTTCAGATAGGAGTCTAACCTGGTCATCATGTAGTGTGTGCTTCAGCATTTCCTTGATATCCCCAGTAGATGGCTTCAAGACCATGTTTGCCTGAGCCAAGAGAGTCTGGAAGTAATCAACAAACGCCAACTGAATTGCTTCAGGTTCTGTGACCCTATTACCCACCCCATCCTGGATTGAGATAATCCGATTGCGCAAGTGGTGGCGGTTGACCGAATGGTGAAAAAAGCTTGTATTTTGATCACCCTCCTTCAACCATCGAATCCTTGATTTTTGTCTAAAGAAAGATTCCTCAAGAGATCGAAGCTCGTAGTAGTGTCGAGCTTGGGTCGTTGCAGTCATCGCCAATGGTACATCCCCAGGCTCATGGATGAGCTCTTCTTGGGTTGTGTGGAGAGCCCGCTTGGCAGTAGCTACTCTCTCTGATATATCATAGTACACATCCTTATTCAACTGCTTAAGTCTGCATTTCAGGAGTTTAAGTTTGGTACATAACTTGTACATGTGCGTTCCCGAGATTTGGTTATCCCACACCTGAGAGACAATATCATTAAAATCCGGATGGGCCATCCAGAAGTTAAAGAATTTGAACGGTTTCCTCTGCGGCCTTGGGGCCAAAATTTTAACTAGCATCGGGGTGTGATCCGAGATACCGGGGAAGGAAGTTTGCTTCGAGTAAGAGTACTCCGAGCTCCATTTATTGTTCACCAATACTCGATCTATCTTCCTTTGTTTTCTATTTACTCCCGAAGAGAAAACCAGGTAAATCGAAAGCCAACATATCTAAGGTCTTCAAGTTCAGCTTGGAATAGGCATTCATTTAGATCATCAAAAGAAGGGGGCCAAGTATCCGGGCTCCCCATACGGTCTGACGAATCCCGAATAGCATTGAAATCACCACCCACCATCCAAGGGCTGTCCGAGAGGGTAGGACTCAAGCGAATCAAATCAGTCCATAGAGGTCTACGAGCTACAAACGTATGGTCCCCATACACAGCTGTGAAATGAAGAAAAGAGCCAGAATGCAAAAACTTGATCTCACCATGTATCATTTGGCTAGAGACATATAAACAATTGAAATCAACCAAAATAGGGTTCCAACCAACCCATATGCGCCCCTAGCCGAGAAATCATAATTAGCTTTCCATTTCCATCCCAAAAAAGGTTGGAGGAGATAGAGTCAAAATGGTGCGGCGGGACTTTAGTTTCCATAAGGCCAAGACAAAGAAATGTCATTGGCACGAACAAAATGCTTCACCTCCGATTGCTTGACCGGTCCATCATACCCCGTATATTCCGAGAAACCAAAGTTCATCAAAAAAGGGGGGGGTAAGGTAGTAGACACCTACTTGCGTTTTCCCGAACGGCGTTTCCCAACCGTCGGTCTTTGAGGCAACGATTTCTGTTTTGAGGGGGGGCTGACTTCTCCTTTAGCCGAGAGTTGAGGGTCCTGGAGAGTGGGCTGAGGTTCAGCCATTTCCAGCGAAGGGTCTGGAACTTTGTTGCTCGAGGATAGGACTACCTCCTGTGGGCCTTCGAGACTGGCCTTGGGGATCGCCTCCTGGCCTGCTTCCTCTAAGGTACTGCCAGCCTCAGAGTCTTCAAGATCATCTCTGCGAGAGGAGAAGGATTGCCGAAGACCAGCCAACCGCCTTATGGCTTCTTCAAACCGGAGGGGGTCTTTGTGCCTTCTTCTACTTACTCTTCTTGAACGGTCATTACCAAGATCCAGAATTTCTTACCAAACTCCAATGTCAAAGCTTGACGCTCCACTCTGTGATGGGAACAGTGATGAACTCGATACGGTCCAAGAAAGAAACTAAGTTAGACATGCATGGAACCATCCGCCAAGTGGGTTTTTCATACATCTTCCCATTTGTTAAATTGTTGTTCTTTTATTTCTTCTCTATATTTTACACCAGCTGTCAATGTTCTACACGATCCGCCAGTGATTTTTGTGATCGGCTTGGATGATAGTGGATCAATGAGAGCGTTCATAATAAAATTGACGCTGGCGTGTCAGATTGGCATCGCCTGAACTTTGCTTATTTGGGATGCGTGTTAACTTGCGCCTTGTACAGTCCGATCCGTTCCTGTCCCATCCCCATTAAGAAATCTACCGGCGAAGTGCCTTTTGCCCGATCTCTCCGTCCGAGCAATCACTCTCCGCCCTCGTTAGAAAGTCCTGCTATGATGTAATCTGGAGCAACCTCACTGGTGTCGCAGGAGCCAAAATCCATAAAAAAAAAAATAAAAGAAAGAAAAAAAAAAAGAAGAAAAAGAAGTACATAGAGTGATCATACTAGGTGGTGACAACTTGTGATGGTTCTTGCTTATTAATCACTTACTGGGGCCTCTCCCCTTTAATGTGGAATTTTAATATATTACAAAGCTATTGAAAAATCATTCCAATACAAAAAACGAAAATCTCTATTCACTATAGAACTAATCAATGTTGTAATTGAATCAGGAAGGTGTGCCAATTGGCATAATTATTTTCTTTATAAAATAGGATGTTTGAAATATTTGACTGGTCTAATCTAAATGGATGCACGTAAATCCTCTTGTCCATGGACGTTCTATCTATAAGGTGGTTCATGCGGTTCCGAAATTACTATGAGCTAGAGACATCATTATTTGAATATAGAATTTGAAATATTTTTCAATAAGCGCTTGACTGCCCAATCAACTTTTAAAGAGTTGCCAATTGCCAACTACCATTATAAAGAAGAAATCACTTCAAATTTATGGGACTCAAGTTTCATTGTAAGTTCTAAAGCCTTTGGTTTGGAATATAATCCAATCTTAAATTGTTTATCTAATACAAATAATTTTTAGATCTATTCTAAAGGTGCAACCGAGTCATTTTTTTAAAACCAAGTGTCAAGTGATTTAAGACTTGGTTTGCAAGCCAAAGGTTACAAGTTTAATTTCCTAATCTATTTTTGGTTTCAAGAAACCTTGGTTATTCTACGAAGGATTAATCTAGGCTTAGGTATATCATCGGTCTTGAGATTCCCCACTTGAATCTAGTGGGCCAATGATGATCATCTTGCCAAGTAGGCAACTAGTGTTTCGTTAGCACTTTAAACCAAACATTTCAGTAGTGGGTGAGGTAAATCCCAATCCCCTCTAATCTCTTCATATCATACAGAAGTCATTTCGTCAGAAATTGTTTATATTGCAACCAGAAAATTGCTTCCAAGACAGCATCTATTACTATGTACTAAAAAATCAAAGAAGCGATAGTCAAAAGATTTTATTGCCATTTTTTTTGTAAAAGGTTTAGAAATTAGATACATTTATTGAAAATTCTTACACTGGATTACGCTTCCTACGCAAATGCTAAAGACTTTTGCCTATCTTACCATAAAAACACGACCGCATAAGAACGGAATTGAAGTTGAACCTATTCCTTTATCAAGCATTGGCCAGAAAATTCTACCGCAATAAGTCAAAATTACACACATATAAACTATTTTTAACTGCTACTCTTATTTACAGTAATCTTGTCCAATCCCTCTCTCTAGGAAGGACAATAATGGAAGCCATTGAATATATTGACTTCAAAATGAGCAAACAAAACTAAAAAAGAAAGAACAAAATAAGATAGTTTATGTTAGGGGCTAACTTGGTTAGTTTAATTAAAATTTCCAATTAAATACAGCAGAAAAAGAGTATGTTGATTGACTATTCTGGGTAGTGACTACTTGTGGTGGTTGTTACTTATTAATCACATAGTAGGGGCTCTCCCTCTAATGTGGGATGGTAATATATTACAAAATTATCGAAGAATCATTCCAATACAAAAAAGAAAATCTCTCGTCATTGTAGAACTAATCAAAGGTGCAACTGAATTAGCAAGGTGTGCCGATTGGCATTATTAATTCTTTTTATAACATAGGCTGTCCAAAATATTTGAATTGTCTAATCCAAATGAATGCACATAAATCCTCATGTGGTTCACGTGGCTTTGAAATCGTAAAGGTGGCTCATGTGGCTCCGAAATTACTATGAGCTAGAGACATCATCATTTGAATATAGAATCTGAAGCATTTTTTGATATGTGCTTGATTGCTCAACCAACTTTCATATAGTTGCCAATTGCCAACTAGTATAATCAACAAGATAGTACTTCAAATTGATGGCACTAAAGTTTCATTGTAAGTTTTAAACCTTTTGTTCAGAATATAAACCACTTATGTTATACAACTCATTTTTAGATCCATTCAAAAGAGCAACCGAGTCATTATGTTCATACTAACCAAGTGATTGGTTGAGTGGTCTAAGACTTGATTTGCAAGGTGTAATGTCACAAGTTTGATTCCTTGATTTAGCCTCGGCCTCAAGAAACCTTGGTTAGTCTACGAAGGATGAGCCTAAATTTAGGTGTATCCTTGGTCTTGATCTTCCCCTTTTGTACCTAGCGGGCCTCTGATAATAGGCTCGCCAAGAAGGCAATTAGTGCTTTGTTGGCATCTTAAAATGAACATTCTAGCAAGGACCGCTCAATCTCTTCGTATCACGCAAAAATCATTCTGTCAGACATTGCCCATATTGCAATCAGAAAAGTCCTTCTAAGATAGCTTCATATATTAATATGTGCTAGAAATTCAAAGAAGTGATAGTTGAAAGATTTGATTGCCTATTTTAAGTAAAGTTTAGGAATTAGCTACATTAATTGAAAATTCTTAAACCCGACTGTGCTTCCTACACAAATACTTAAAAGACTTTTGTTCTAATCTTTATCAATTTCAAATCTATCTTACCATAATAGCAAAACCACATAAGAACGGAATTGAAGTTGAACTTATTCCTAGATCAAGCATAGGCCAGAAAATTCTACCACAATAAGTGAAAATTACATGCACATAATATATTTCTAACTCCTGCTCTTATATACAACATTAATCTTGTCCAATCCCTCTGTCCGCGAATATGTTGACTTCAAAATGACCAAAAAAAAAGGGAAAAAAATGAAAATAAGATAGTTTATATCAGGGGCTAACTTGGTTAGTTTACTTAAGTTTCCTTAATTATGTACGACAGGAAAGCAAGGCTTCAATATGAATTGCTCAATTCTTATTGAGCGACGGACGATGCCTAGTCAAAATCTTGGCCAACCCCATTGCGTTTGAAACTTCAATGGTCAAAAGCTTCTCCAAGGGCTGACGATTGAGTAGGTGAACAGTCCAGATCAGAGATGGTGCATTAAACTTGTATAAACACTCGATACAAAGCCATGTGGACGCATTGCGAGGCCATGGACTTCTTTCGGTCAATACAAGAATATGAGAAAATCGTCCGTTCCTCCAAATGCAAAACGACAACTTTAAACGTCACATCACAAATCCAGGCTCGAGTGTTTTAAAGGTGCAATTTGTCTTTTTATTATTATTAATTTCCAGGATTTTGGAGGGTTTGTAATAAATAAGCAGAAATTAGTGGTAATCACTGGGCAGGGTTGAACAGGCCTAGGTCAAAGAAGGGTGGGCCGGGTTTTCTCGTGTGAGAGCATTGCCCAAGCCCGCCCATTAAATTCTTGGGCCGGGTGGGCTTGGGCAGGCCCAATAGGTCGCATGCTTTCAGATTAACTCTAACAGAAGCGACCCAATAGGAATCTTAATGATGCATTTATTTTGTGAAAAATATCAATCTCGAAAATATTTTAATGAAAAATGATAGCTTCTATCCATTGCACATTTTAATTAACGAAAAATATCTTCATCATCAATAAAAATATTTATATATATAATTTTGTTGATAATAACAATGATTGTTTTCTTGAAAAATGTTTAGCTGTGTTCTACATCTTTCGGTAGTAGTTTGGATCTATATATGCACTTTATCTATAATTTCGACTTAGTGATAGCCAACAAAATCCATTTTTTGGCGAAAGTCTATGTAACTCTCTCTGTATCTGTGACTATTAAAAACTGACTTTCTCAAATCTTGATTGTTAGAGAATCCGCAAGTAGGACTTCGAGATTTACATTATCTTCCCTGCGCCATTCGTTATTATGCTTTATGTAAATATCCAAACGAAAGGGGACTATTTATCGGTACAAGTTGGGTCACTTTCTGAAGTTATGCTGAAAACAAATGATCAACATGAGGATATAAAGACGGGCTTTGGCCCCGATACTTCAGCCCATCTCTGAAAAAGGCCGGTGATATCACTAAAGCCTCATTTATAATTTCAATACCAGTCATGCATTTCCAATTTTCTTTGTCTAATCAACTTCAATTTACTATGAATTTCATGCAATATAATCATCTCCTCGTAGATTATTGAAGTGTAAGTTTATCCATCCGATCTTATTTTGTGCGCCTTTTGTGCAGGTTTGAGGAGTCAGGTGATCTCGATAGCTTCTCTGTCAATTGAAGCTCAAGTTACCTACATGTTGTGCTTTGTGTCGAGAAAGAATATGATGTGGATTATCTTTTTATACATAGTTTGTTAAGGTACGAAGAATTTCCGCTGAAACTTAGAATGTGTTTCTTCTCATAAAGAATTTTCTGAGAATTAGTTTTTTGGACTTTCATGTGTTTAGTTTACTAAAAATGATCAGTCAATGAAAAATCATTTACAGTTAAAGACAATATGCACATTTAAAGTTAGGAAAATGAATTCTCTAACCTGCAAAATGAAAAACATTTTCTTGAAAAAAACACCCTAATTGAAAGGAGGGGGCCAGTTTACATTATGTCTTAGAACCAGTACTGTGCATGGATAGAGTTATTACCTTGAATAGATCCTAGACACTAATGCTAGAAATCATGATGAGATTTAAAGAATATGATTTTTTAGAAGAGGTGATGTTAGTGGAATGATTTAGGGAAGTCGAGTGACACAAACTTTGGCTTAATATATAATGTTATTCATGAATTTTTAATTCGTTTAATATGGTTTTTAAACTATTCCTAACCATTCAATCTCGTTCCTAAACTTTCAAGTTGTTCAATATACCCTATCAACTATCTATAAAAAAGTCAAAAGTCTTTCTATTACACTTTTGTCTTTTTAAATGCAAAACAACTACTTTAAACGTCCGTTCCTTTGCCCACCCGAAACGGAATGAATAAACAGAAGTTAGAGGTAGGCTGGGGTTGAACCGGGCCTAGGTCAAAGAAGGGCAGGCCAGGGTTTCTCATGTAAGAGCATTGCCCAAGCACGTCCATTTAATTCTTGGGCCTAGGTGGGCTTGAGTGGCCGAGTAGGTCATCCACTGTTGGATCACCCCTAGCAGAAGTGGCCTGAAAAGCAATTTTAAGGATGCATTTATTTAACGAAAATATCAATCTCGAAAATATTTTTCTAAAAAACTAATGATAGCTTCCATCCATCTGCAAATATAAATTAACGAAAAATATGTTCATCATCAATAAAAATATTCAGATATAGGTTTTTTTAATAATAAAAATATTTTTCATTGACTAATTTTTCTAAGTGATAAAAGTGATTGTTTTTGAAAAAAATGTTTAGTTGTGTTCAACATTCAATAGCAATTTAGATCTTTGCACTTTTTTATAATTTGGATTTAGTGATAGCCAATTATATATATATATATATATATGATATAAGTCTTTGTAATGCTCTTTCTATCTGTGAATATTTTTCAATGGATTAATATCACCAAAAACTCCAAACTGCTATACCTTTCACAAATTTACCCCAAATCAGTACACTCGTGATAAATTTACGTTATGTTAGTTTCCGTTAAATTTTACCACCAAATTACTAAGTTGGATTATATGTGACAGTTGACTAGTATACCGATTTGGGATTTTATTCTCCGTTTGTCACATTTGTACCAATTTTGTGATTTTTTGTGGTATTAATCCAATTTAATAGATGATATATTTGTCACAAATGTACCATTTTGGAGTTTTTGGTAGTAAAAAAATTAGTTTGGGGTAAATTTATCATAAGTGTACAAGTTTGGGGTTTTCTATGGTCATTTAGGGTAAATTTATCATAGATTTACTAGTTTGAAGTTTTTGATGGTTAAAAAATTAGTTTGGAATAAATTTGTCACATGAATATCAGTTTTGGGTTTTCCGTGATATTAACCCTTTTTTAATTGACTTTCTCAAATCTTGATTGTTAGAGAATCCGCAAGTAGGACTTCAAAATTCATATTATCTTCCCTGCACCATTCGTTATTATGCTTCATGTAAATATTGAAATGAAAGGGGCAGCTTTGCAAATATTTATCAGTACAAGGGGGGTCATCTTTCAAAGTTATGTTGAGTGCAAATAATCGACATAAGGATATAAAGAGGGACTTCGGCCCCATATCATCAGCCCATCTCTGAAAAAGGCCGGTGATATCATTAAAGCCTCATTTTCTAATTTCAATACCAGTCATTCATTTCCAATTTTCTTGGTCTAATCAACTTGAATTTACTGTGAATTCCATGCTATATAATCATTGCCTCGTAAATTATTTAAGTGTAAGTTTATCCATCGGATCTTATTTCATGTATTTTGTGCACTGATGAGGACTCAAGAAGTGATCTCGGTAGCTTATTTGTCGTCTGAAGTTCAAGTTACCCATGTGATGTGCCTTGCCACAAAAAAGAATACGATGTGTATTATCTTTTATATATTAAGGTACGAAGAATTTCCACTTAAACTTAGGATGTGCTCATTTGAGAATTTTTTTTTCTGAGAATTAGTTTTCTAAACTTTTTTTTTGTTTGGTTTGCTGAAAATTATCAGTTAACATAAATTCATTACGATTAAAGAAAATATGCATGTTTAAAGTTAGGAAGATAAAATCCTAACTTGAAATGGGGAAAACATTTTTATTGAAAAATAATTTTCAGAAAATATTTTCCTTTATCATAAAATTATTTCCAAAACAAATATATCCTAATGGAAAAAAGGGGGCAAATTTTCATCATATCTTGGAACTAGTGATGTACATGGATAGAGTGGTTACATTGAATAGTTACTAGAGACTAATGCTAGAAATCAAAATGAAATTTAAAAATATGATTTACTAGAAGAGGTGATGTTATTGGAATGATCTAGGGAAATCAAATGACACAAACTTTGGCTTAATATACAATGTCATTCTTGAACTTTTAATTCATTTATGATCATTGAATTATCCCTAAATGTTCCATTTCATTTCTAAATCTTCAATCTATTCAATGTATCCCATTAACTATACACAAAAAGTCAAAAATCTCTAAATTTTAGGATATTTTTAGATTTCAATCAATTTCTTAAATTAACAAAAATATGGCTATATTTTTATTGCTTTTTTACTTTTTTACTTTTTTGGTCTTTACAAATGTTAAGATAGTTTTATTTAAGTATATTGTTACCTATGATCTCTATAATAGTCAAAATAAAATTTCATTTCGAGTTGTATTTGGTTGATATTCATGGCATTTTATCTCCTACTTTATAGATTTGACTAAATTTGATTATTTAAACACATAACACAAAAACTTGACAATTTTATCCATCTAAAAAAATTAGGAATAATAATTAGCTTAATATAAGCACGACAAATCTATAGATAAATTGATATATTCATTAAATATTCTAAAGAAAAAACTTATTTAAAAAAAAAAAGAATATAAATCCAATGGAACTCTAAACGATGTTATATTTTTACTATTATAAAGATAATAAGTTAAAACATACTTAAATAGAACTATAGTAATATTTATAAAAAAAAAAACAAATAAAAGTTCAGTAAAAATATAGATTTTTTTTTTTTGTGCCTTTAGGAAAAGGATTGAAATGAAAAGATATTTCCAAAATTTGGGTAATAGTGTAATTATACAAACTTGTGAATAGTAACAAAGAACTAATTTGACTTTTTATAGGAAGTTGAGGGGCTAAATTGAACAAATTAAAAGTTTATGAACTAGATTGAACATTTAGGAACAATTTAAGACAATATTGAACAAATTTAAAAGTCCAAGGAGCTTAGGTTTAGGGACTATTTGTAGGTGTTAAGTAGTAGAAGCTCCACACTTTTTTAGGGAATATTTGTAGGTGTTATGCAATAGAAGCTCCACACTTTTTTCTAGGCAAATCACCAAGAGAGAGCCAAGGTTTGAATTCATCAATCTAGTTCGATCTACTTTTACTCTAAAGCTTAAATCAATAAATTATGAACTAATTAAAATATATTAACCACTCCATAACACACCAATTTCTTTGATGTGGAAATTTTTTTTAATACAATTTACACATGTATTTCAACAATCCATCCCTCATATGTAAGCTTATGTTAGGTCTACTCCCTCACACGTGAGCTTAAACTAATGAGTTATAAACTAACTAAAATATGTTAACTACTCCATAAAACATCAATTTATTCTATGTGAAACTCTCTTTTTTAACATAATTGACATGGGTATTTCGATAGTTCATCTCTTACATGTGATGTTATGTTAGGTCTGCTCCCCCTTAATTTAAATATCATTCTATGTCAAGATGTCTCAACTTGAATTTCCAACATCTACCCTTATCTTTAGTCACTTTGTCTAAACAGAACCAAGAAAGTTGTGCTCGGAAAATGAGTTGCTCATATTTCTTCATGGTGATATTCACAAAATATAGAAACACGTTTTGAATGGGTCAATGGGATTCATTAGTCAACCATTGACTTTAATACTATTGATTCGGGATGTGCAAAAGAAACTCGATACTTTCATCTAAAGAGATCGCTAAATGGGAGCTTAAATTAAATCCGAGTATGTCAACATCTAGTTGATCAAGCTTCATTTAAAAGATTAAGTCAATGCTTTATTTTATAGAAAGATTGAAAGATTGACTTATTATAACATAACCTTTTACCATTCTATGGAGTGATATACTCAATCAGTAAATTTTCTCTTTACCGATAATGTTGACGAGACACCTCATTTGCCTACTTGAAAGTTGGATTCGTAAAAAATGATGTAGCTCATTGAATATTATCATCTTATCAATTCATTTACTTCTCGATAGTTTCTTTGGTAGATTCTATTTTGAAACTCTAAAATCCATTTGGCACTTGAGCGCTTTGATATGTTTTCATGGAAATGTGTGTTGATGATAGAAATCTATTTCCAAAGATATAAGTTAGGTAAATAGTCTGAATTTTAAAAATCTCAAAAGTGATAAAAAATTATTTTTCCTTCACAAATTTTCAAGAGAAATTGCAAATATAGGTTTCCACAAATGAAGATATTTTTCAAAAGCTAAAAGCATGTCTCAAGTGACTTTTTGTTTAAATATTTCAAAATCTGAAATATTTAAACCTTTCGCAACACTCAAATTTTATTACGTAGATTAAGAGACGGATCTAGAAGACATGATAGCGGTTTGGGTCGGGAAGTTGCCAAAAAAGATCCACTTTCATTATCAAATCCAAAATTGATCAAGGATTATTTTCTGCATTAAAATAATATATTTGAATGTGGAGAGGTTTTCTCTAAAAAAGATTCCAATTTCTTGGCCTTCAATTGCAGATCTAATGATCTAATAAGAGTATAGAACATTCGTTAATAAAATAGAATATCCAACTTGATTATATTACATCGAAGTCTAAATTAATAGGTCTGCGTAAGAAAAACATACAGATAGAAAAGAAGTTTATCACAATAACAAATGAACACTAAATATTAGATCAGTTTCATGGAAAGAAGTATCTTGAATTTCTTAAAGTACAATTAATTGTTACATATAGCTTGGAAAGTGCCTCAAGATACATATGATCAATAAACGTGTCAAATAATCAGTTGCATCATCTTATCATCCGACAGTTTGATCCATAAACAAATTACGTTTGAGAATTATCAAATGGACTATAAATAAAGATAATAAAGGCAGAGTTATCAGGGGTATACAATATTAAGAAAACCAAATATAAAAGAGAGATCAATGGGTGCCGCTATCCTTTAGTTTGTACAGTTGATGGTTGGAAATTATACACGCTTATCTTACCAAAAAAAAGAAAGAAAAGAGATCAATTGATTGGCGGTTTGGGAGCCCCACCCTTGTATTTAATTGCCACCATTGAGTTTGAAACCATGAATAAACAACTGATGATCAGCTGGAGGAAGGTGAGGATGAAGTTAACCCATCATAGCGCTTATGACCTAGGCAAAACATGCGCTACAATGGCTGGGGAAAAAAATTGTGATCCCATGAGATGACCTAAATCCAAAAACCCATTCTCAATTCAAATTGCAGGCTATAACTCATTTGCATGAAGCCGGAATTGTTAGTAGTCACTGCTTAGCTATATGACATTGACTTCTTTCCCAAGCCTTGTACATTGCCTGCCACAATGTGGAAGATGACCATACACGTAATCATGGCCTTAACCTCAATGCTGAAGACAGGGCTAGCAATGGAGTGAAGTTGTAACAAAGGAGCCGTACTGGTTGCAGAAGAAGATTGCAATTAGGGGATTCACTCGCTGGGCACAAATTCATTCTTCCTACAAAACATCCCATATTTGTCTCAAACAACCGATCATCTAAGAGATTTTAGAAACTTGGCCCCTCCAGTTAACCTGTCCCTTTAAAATAATTAAAAAAATTCAAATATGCCCGTGTAGATTCACATAATTTTTTTCTCAAAAATTTCTGAAATTTGATTGAATTTTAAATTTTGGTGGAAAAGTAAAAATATTTTTTCTTATTTTTATGGGTAAACAAAGAGTAAATTTATTCAGACATGTACTTTTTAATCATATGTCAAAGTTTGGAAACCTAATTTCCTATTTCTATATGTTAAAATTTTCCCTAGAGCATCGATTATCATTTTACATGAGATAAAAGGAAGACACTAGACATTGTTTATTTCATGGTTAATATTAGTAAAAACCCCAAATTGGTACACATGTCACAAATTTACACCAAACAAATTTTTTAATCATAAAAAATCTTAAACTGGTACATATATGACAAACTTATCCAAAAGTAATTTTTTGACCACAAAAAAAACCAAATAGGTGCATTTGTGACAATTTTACCTTCTATTAATTTCCGTTAAATTGGATTAATATCATGAAAAATCATAAACTAGTATGCTTGTGATAGACAAAGAGTAAAATCTCAAATTAGTACACCCATCAATTGCTATGTGCATCTAATTTCGTAATTTAATAGTAAAATTTAATGAAAATTAATGGTAAGTAAATTTGTTGCAAGTATATGAAGTTGGGATTTTTGATGGTATTAAATCTTTATTTTATTATCAACTAGTAATTAAGAACAACATGCGTGTTAAAGGTTTTTTCGAATTTTTTAATGTATATATATTAAAACAAGTAAAATTATTATATATATGATTTAGTATAGAAAAAAAAAAAACTGTACTGGATGTGGTAGAAATAAGAAATGCAATATAAGTCTACGTAATAAAAAGGGATCATCCTAGAAATGTTGTTACAGAAAGATAAAGACTTACAATACACGTAATTGAAATATTTGAAAAACATATCTATATTTCTATATGTCAATCCTTGTATTTTCTTTCTCAAATATCCTCAAATACTTATATATTCATAAAAAATACATAAATTAGTAAGTCTCTTTTATCCCCCACATGTTTCAGTGGTAAGTCTTGATCTAATCCATCCTACATTAGCATTCTTTATAAAAAACTACAAATCTCGAAACTACAACTCTAATCTATCCTAATAATCTCTGCATTGTGTATTTCATCAACAGTTTCTTCCCGTTAAATATTTCCAATAATGTGATTCTTCTTAATTCTTGAAATGTCAATTTTTTGCACACACGCAATGCAGGTGCACATTTATTGGTCGGATT
Source organism: Corymbia calophylla (assembly GCA_014182845.1). Lineage (NCBI taxonomy): Eukaryota > Viridiplantae > Streptophyta > Magnoliopsida > Myrtales > Myrtaceae > Corymbia > Corymbia calophylla. Next base: position 25,666,287 of record CM024695.1, read on the forward strand.
CTACAAAAGCTATATCGGCCATTTAAAATTACGAATACATAACAAAAATAGAATACGATTCACAATTTTTTTTAAATTGCTTTAAGGTTTTGCGGTTAATAATCTCAAAAGTCCATGTCTACATATGTAATTTCATTACGAACTATATTAAATAGTTCAGGAACCAAAGAAATGGGAAAAAAGCATTCTTGGTAATATACAAAAATCGATGGGAAAAGGTCATAATCTTACCTCAGGAACCTTTGCAACAGCATAATATCCTGGCAAGATAGTTCTTCAGGGGAGTCCTTGGAACAGGTATCAGTTTCCCAACAGTGGCAAGAGGCCAGCTGATTACAAACAAGAATGAGAACAAGCGAAGTAACCAGCACGTTGGTGTTAGTCGCTTGTTCAGGAATCAAACGCACAGAATCGGCTCGCCCAAAAGAACGGCAAGAACTTTGGAAAAAAGCATGATGGTATGCCTAGCCATGGACGGAATAGAAAGAAAAGGAACCAACTGATTTTTTACACCGTATGAGTTGTTGAAGTCTATGTCAGCTAACCTGATGAGAGCAATAATTATCGATATGAGCCACTGATTCCAACTAAGCTTTGTTGATGAAGTAAATGTTCCGAAAAACTCGATGAAAATGACCTGAGGGAATATAAAGAGAAAAGTTAGATCATGTGAAGGAACACTGAACACATCAAATACGACTAAGCATGACTTACCTGAATTATAAGTGTAAAACCCACTATAGCCATGAAGAGGTAGTTTCTGGTGATTCCTTTGAACATATTCAATTCATCTGGTTTCCGAGCACTAAATTCGTTAAGAATCTGCAGTGCGAATGAAATTCGGTTTGTCTGATGCTCAAGGTAAAACATTTAGCATTAGCTACTTTTCTAGCAAAGAGAGCAGTTCACATAAGTGCCAAAAGAATGTTCATTCAAGAAAAGAGTTACTATGCAACCACATCCTTAGAAATTGAGAATAAAACAAAATTCCATGAGGAAGCAGAGCAATGCATATACTCACAAAACCCTAATGACGAAAGAGAATGAGTGCATCCATGTTTTAATTTCCAGAAGTTTTGAAATCATATATGACAAAAACTTCACTATAGATCAACAGATTAATTAGATGATGCATGTTCATGAAGATGTAGTAGGGCATGCTATTCACTGTCATGTCTCCTAACTTGGATGCACAACAACAGCACAACTCTGTTCTGGATAAGAGTAGCATTACAAGCTAAGTTTTCATAACCGTCTGCACTAATCACTTCTGACCAAAAGTAATAAAAAAAAGTGCCAAAATGGAATAACCACTCATGCACAAATTTCATTCCAATATAAGATTGACTCAAAGAATGACACTTACTTGGCAAAGGACATATGCATTGAAGATCAAAGTGTTCTTCACTTTATTTGCATGATCACTGCTATCATTCTCTAGATTTAGCAGGCTTCTTCCTCGATAATTGAGAACAAGCAAGACACTAACTTGATAAAAAGACTGCAATACAAAATTTACACTTGTAACTTTTGGCAAACCGTAGATGGAACTTAGCACAAAGGCGTTTAGATGGATCTTTACCTGTATCAGCAAGTTCCGCCACATAATATTGGTTATGAGAGGTTCTCTGGTCAAAAAGATCCAACCAAGTGCATCATACATCTTACCGTGCAATGTATAAATGGGTGAGCCAAGTGCAGCATTCAGGTAAGAAAAATGAAGATATTGAGGATGTGGTGGAAAAGTGGAGAATCGCTGATATATCTGCTACCACCAATAAATTTTTACCTCCGACCAACAGGTGGCCTGCGCATCAGTTGATCTGTAGGGGGCTCTGTGGCCAATGCAAGTGCTCCAAGAGTGTCCTGGATGAGATTGACCCAGAGAAGCTGCCCAAATAGGAAGCCAGCCAAGCATAAGATTCATACAGAAACAAATAAGTGCAGGAATAAATTTAAGAATCTCTGAGAGAGAGAGGGGGGGACTGAGGGAGGGAGAGAGATGACCATACCTGCACTGCATTTAGTGGAACTCTGCCGGAGGAAACTGCAGCAATGACGTTAATCGCAACCGCTGTAAAAGTAATTGTAAGCTGGAACTGGATGAATTTCTGGATATTTGTATATACTGATCGTCCCCACCTGACAACCTGCATGGTGTCCATGATAGGTGAAGATTATTTTAAGAAATTCAAGGACTTTATCTATAAAAAAGAAAAAAAAAACTCCATTCAAACTCCTTTTGCGTCGACAGGGTTGCTCTACAAGATACAACTCAAAATAACGAAAAAAGAAAAATTAATAGCACAATAAGAACTATATTATTTTGTTTCCTCCTTCCAGCCTATAAATTGTTATATGCAATCGCATGATGCATTTTTTGCAGCCACGTATTTAAACGCATTCTGCCAAAGAAAAAAACGGAACGACTGAAACAAAAAATAAAAGCAAAAGAAACACAGGAAATAAAGACCAAAAAAGAGCAATCTTACATCACAGCTCATGCAGACCAGCACATATCTAAGTCTCATAGGTCATATACTTATTCAATTATGAGAGATTAAGAAATCTCTAAAAGATCAGTATACGGTTGAACGTTAGTTGGTGGAATAAGGGTAACAGCGGTCATTTCCGAATTTGACAGAAGATCAAGGCACTACTTTGCCCCATGCACTGAGGGAAAAGATTGAAAATTTTCCATGAATATCACTCACTTTCAGTGAGACGCGAGATCATAAGTTAATCAGGGTGGCAAGTACTAACCTTGACAACAGAGGCGAAATTATCATCCAAAATAATGATATCGGAGCTCTCCTTAGCAACTTCTGTCCCTTGAATACCCATTGCAAGGCCAATATGTGCCTGAACACCATAAAAAGTTTTAGTCCCAACAACAATATCAGAGAGTAAATAAATCCAATCTGTGAATATTATACCATGAGAAGGAAATGCAAAAAATGTGTTGTGTACCAATGATAATATACCATAAGACATCAAGACCACAACAAGGTGTACAAACCAATTTGATAACATTTATTGCACCCAAGTTAATTTGACTGTCTACCGGTCAACTAGAGAATTTAGGAGCTTATGGACAATTGAGCAGCATAATGCAAATGTGGCCATCGAAGTGGCCATTAATGCCAATGTGCTGCCAGCATAACCATATCATAAATAGATCCGAACCTTCCCATAAAAATAAAAAAAGAAACGAAAGATCCGAACCTCATGGAGAGCAGGAGCGTCATTTGTGCCATCTCCAGTGACAGCAACTACATGTCCTCGTTTCTTCAGAGCTTGCACAAGCAGAAGCTTGTCATTTGGCGAGGATCGTCCCATCACCTAAACATGCAAGGCACGATCAGATTTCATTCTATACCAGAAGAGGGTAAAACAACGGAACTAATCAGCCAAAACATACAGATATTCTTTCTGCAATTTCTTCCCTTTGAACATCAGATAAGGCACGGAAGGCTCTTCCTTCAATGAGATTTGGTTCAGTAGCATCTGCATCAGAACTCAATATCCCACATTCCAAAGCAATTGCTTTAGCAGTTTGAAGATTGTCGCCTGTAACCATGCGTACCTACGTATTGAGAGTGAGGATACATTTTACAAAAAAAGACAAATTGGATGACCTAATTTTTCCAGCCATCTTTTGGACTTAGGAGGATGCATTGTGGATGTATGTGTATTTAATTTGCATAGCTTCTAGCATCAAGATGAATAGTAAGTGTCCAAAAGCTTAACAGAGCTGATAAAATCATCTAATAATAAGGAGAAAGAGAAAATAATTCTCTGATAGCAATGCTCCACCTGTTTCCCCTAATAGAAAGGACAATACAAAGTATTCCCATGAGTCACAGGATGAATAAAATTATGAGACAGCAGGATAAGGGCCAAATATAGCAATGGCAACAAGCCAAGCTTGGTTTTCGGAAAATCAGTGGGGCATTGACAGTCACCTTCACGGCTTGTCACCCATGAAAATGACAAAGCAAACTGCTTTATTAGATCTAGTATGAGCAACCATTACACTCCACGATATCAGTCAAGCAGACCAAAATAGTCGATGTGGTCAACATGGGAACTGACAGCATTTGGACCTGGACACACACTTAATTCTGTGACTGAAGAGTCCAAAAGATATGTTTTGCACCTTTTATCCAACTCACTATATAAGCTCGGCTATCTGCAGATACCAATGTGTAAATACCAAGATAATATATTGAAAACCAAAGTAAACGAGAAAATAATATACTGCATTTGGAAGGGCAGAGAGAGGGTGGGGGAGATTTTTCATTTTCACAAACGAAAAGTTGCAGAATCTGAGAGGAAATTCGGGTGCTACATTTTGAAATATATAACAAATATATCATTGTTATCCATAACATCAGATTTCAGTCTTCATAGAAGTCTAGTTCTAACAGAACTGAATGAGTGTTCATCCATGAAAAAACTTAAACATGACATAAACTTAAAGATTATAAATGGGAAAAGAACCTACTTTAACACCAGCTTCTTGGCATAATCGTACAGCATCCTTTACACCAGGTCGACATGGATCCTGCAATGCAGAGGAAAATTAAAAGAGAAAAACAGAATTTATTGATCAGTTATAGAGACAGTTAAAAAATAGGAACAAACTTAATTATTTAGATGCAAGGTAGCTTGTCATCAGTCTATTTTTTTTGTCCCCTGTTATAAGAACTTGTAATTGAAAAACAGATCTGTCTTGAAAGTAAAACTAGAATAACTATCACTAGCAATAGATGAATTATAGCTCTATCAACATTACGCTTATTATAATTCCTCATTTAGCATCAGATACAATGCCAAGTCACTATCATTTATCATGAATGCCCTTTGGAACCAGAATCCCCACCTATCTTATGGACAGAATGCTGGAAGCATCTATAAAGTGGTGTAACAGCTATATCTTTCAACAGAGGCATTCAAAGCATGGTGAAAGTGTTACATGTTGCAACATAAGATTAAATCTATGGTGAAAAGACATAATAAAAAATGCAACAACAACAACGACAATTATTAGCACACTGTAACTGCCGTCAAAATCATTTTCCATGATATAAGTTTAGAACAGAGAACATTCTCATGCTCGATAATTTGCACACAGTAATTGATATCAAAATTGTTTTCCATGATATATGTACAGAAAAGAGAACATTCTCATAAAAGCATTTCGTGCAAATGTCTCAAAGAAAATGTCTGAATGAAAAAATAAAGAAACTCAAGTGAAGGAATGTACCTTCAGGCCAACAATAGCCAGTAAAATAAGCTCGTCCTCAGGCAGTGCCCACTTAGTTAATTGTTCTTCATCAGTTGGAATGTCTTTCAAGTCAATGGTCCTACATGCAATGGCAACACAGCGTAGACTACTAGCAGCCATATCTTCAATAGCTTTCATAAAAAACATGACCTGCAAACAGGGGTTATGATCAGGAATATAAATAACAATTATCAGAAACATGAGATATATTAATCCTCAGGACTTAGTATGACAATCATTAACAATAATATCAATGAGAAGAACAATTAAACTTGTGCATGTACAACTGCATGTAACTGATCTTTCATTTCTTCATTGTTTGTGGTATAACAATTTTTATATATCTTGGTTGCTTATTTCACAAAGCTTGGGCAACATGCTTTCCGCTGCAGCATTCTTCTGCCACTTGCTTAGAAATCATATAGTGGAATGAATTAAGGAGAGACAAGTGCAAAGAGAATCTGGTGAAGCTTGATGGAATGTTTTCCAACCAGTGGGTAAAAATTATCTAGTTAGAGTACTATCATAGTTTTGGAAACAGAGAAGGTACCCTATTTCTAGACGACTTAACATACTACCATCATAATAGTGATGGAAAAAGGAAAAATAAAAATAAATCCTTGAAACTAGTGTGGCAACCCTTTCATTAATGATTATTATCATAATCAGATTTGAGCTCAATTGCACTTTAACTAGCTCAAAGAATCTGTGCCCTAAAGGCCTAATGTTACATACCTTTTCTTCATCCAGTGCAGCCACCTGATAATTTAAATCCATGTATCGGGTACATGAGGACAAGACTATTTCAGCAGCTCCTTTCCAGTGTACATGAACCTCAGAATTTGTCTGTGCACACAATATAATGTACAACCACTTAATCCCACTTTAAACTGCACAACTATGTCATGAGGCAACATTCTGAACCCGCAGTAAAGTATCCTCAGAACAGAAAAGAGAATGGGTTAAATTGAAATATGTAGAGAGACTGCAATCATTCATCTAGATATAAGGCATGAGATGGTCAAAGACAACTCTGAGAACTGTTTCATCATAAGCAAAGCAAAATATGGACCAGAGATGACAGAATTATCGACCAGAAGCAAAATAGAAGTTGCAACGATTAAAAAAGGACTCCAATTCCAATGACTAGTGTTGACAATAGTGAACAAAATCTTTCAACACACACAAAATGACAGCGACATGATAGGGTAGAGAGAATTTTTTGGCACATTGGAAGAAGCAAGTCAGCTTTCGTTATTGGGCAGTGCAAAGTGACTTTTATTAGAATATTTTCAACTTACTTTATAACCATTAAGCTGGCAGAATCTACAACAAGATCAGAAGGACTGCTTTGGATGTAAAACAAAATATTCTGGGGCTATGACAATAATTGTTAGTGGACATCTTCTGGTGATCACTGAATGCAAAATATTCTCTTTAATCTTGACATAGTTGCTTGGGTATCTTGTTGAAATGACCATGACAATGAAGTTCCAATTACAACAATCTTTTTCCACTTTTTCGATCAACTTATTTTATTTGAATGGAAGGGAGTGCCTCCCCTGCACAAAAATCGCATACATGCAAATGCATCCAGTATCCACTAACCATATGATATCATTTGTATCGACTCAATTATAATTATTATACCAAAAGTTCATAATGAAAACTAACATTATCTTCATCTGTACAGGGCAAGAAGCCAACAGTAAAATGAGGTCACTCACTCTCTAAACTAATTCCAATACTCAGGTTTCTCTCCCTCTGAACTAACCAAAACAGAGCAAACGTACCATGGTGGATTGGTTTCCATCCTTTTCCTAATGCTTTCCTAAGACTTCCAACTCTACTTAGAACTTGCTGCATTGACCAAATAGGTCCCTGTCATCGTGAGGACCATGTTTCAAAAGTCACTGTACAAGAACAGTAACGAAACAAGTTCTTCACGGTCATTGTTTCCTCCTTGCAGAGGCCACAAATCCATTGACTATCCTTCTATTCTGCAGATTATCCAAGTAAGGATACTTGACCATGAAGCTTCCTAGTCATTGAAAGAAATATTACAGGCGGAGTCAAGCTATCCAGAGCAACTTGTCCTCATCTAGTTTTCTGCCCATACTCGAATCTAATATTTTCCCGATTCAAGTGGCCTGCATAACTTATTAAATTCAGCTGGAGATCACTAATACTTGACTTAAGCAACTGTCTTAGAGGGTTGTGCTACGCCCCCATTAGGCTATAAGAGAACAGTATTCTCGCTACAAATTGAATGACAGATATTGTTTAAGAAACCATCAAATGTTTGCTAATGCATTCCAAACAACCTACAAAACAAGTTCATGCAACTAAGGAAGCATAAATTTCATCACATTATATATGTCAAGAAAAACAAATTAGCATGCACATTGCTATTGCATATAAAAGACAAATCAACAATTACCAGCTTTAATGCAATGCCCCCTCGTTTCTTCTGAGAATTAAATGGAAAAACATGAATTATTGAGGACTGCGATCGGGTCACTTCAAAGTTCATCCCAAGCTACCAAAAAGAAAACAGCATATAAACAGTTTAACCTTCAGAATCTAACCACGAAGAGATAGCTATTGAAATGAAGCTCGGGACAGGAGGCATTGCAGATGTAGCATATTTAAGTTGAAATTGAAAACCTTAAGTCCCCAACCAAGGATGGCCTTTTCTGTTGGTGAGCCAGAAATCTCAACATCTTTCCCACCCTGCATATTGTCAGACAACAGATAATAACCATGCCTTACAAACTCCACTATCAAAAACTGTCTCTGATAACTTAAAAGACTGTTAGACATACCTCAGGGGTGAAAATACTGCCATTGGTATTCTGTGCGATACTTTCAGTGAGTAAATTTATCATTGCTGTGGGTAGCTGTGAACTGCTATTAGAAGAGTCCATTTTCTCCCCACCAACATAAGCTTCAACTACTGTCATCTGTCGGATAATGAAGAACATCAAACTAAACCTTCTTCCTGACAACAAATCTCGTATTCAATAAATTAGTTGTTAAAGATTAAGCTTGCTTTAAAATTTTCAATCTGGAAAATAATGAAAATTCGGAAAAGGGGATGATCCTAATGCAATAAGACAATAAGATACTGAAAGGTTAAGGAGGGCACTTCAAGATAAACTTTTACTTTTTGCTTTATGCTTAATATAAATTTTGCGAGGGAAATGATTTGACTTATTCCTAGCACGAAAGACCTTAAAACGTCACAATATACAAATGTTGACACATAAATTGATATATAATTTTTTTTATAATCTTTTGATATCTGACTAACATTATAAATCTTGGCAGGAAAGCAGAAAATTACTCTTTTCTTTTCAAAAAGAATAAACTAACAGGCCCTGAGTTTTTAGTAGTTGCACCACAAAGGGTAAAAGGAATCTTCTTTAGATGCTAACCAGGTGGTACAACCAACTAAAATCTTAGATTTTAGACATCCCAAATGAAACTGAGAATATGAACAGGAATGCACCTGGTTTGAAGTCAAGGTGCCAGTCTTGTCACTACATATGGTCGTGGCAGATCCCATAGTCTCACAAGCCGAAAGTCTTCGCACCTGCAAATTTACTACTTCTAGACCTTATTCCATATTTACCTAATATATTCCATCAAACGGGTTTAATAGCTCAAGAATATGTACCAACGCCTTGTCCGCCATCATTTTCCTCATTGAATAAGCAAGTCTGCATTGTGGGGGAAAAGAATATGAGCGGATGGAGAGGCAGAGTAAAGGACACATCATGATTATACAAATCTATTAGTTATTGCACAAGAAGATCGGAAGATGCCATCACTCTCACGCGCAAGCATAGATTGAGATAACTTGTATGATTACATATATTAAATATGAATTGAATTTTAAAATTCTAGAATCGCCACGTTATTTGTGTGTTGTCATTCCAAATATGAGAGGACAGGGCTGACAAGTGATGCAAACTTAACCAGCTTCTATGTTTCAATGTACAAAATTTAATCTAGCAGGATAGTCCTCGCCAACTACATTGAGTACGATTGTTAGGGGAGGGAACTCAAGAAGAAACAAGTCTGGTTGAGAGTGCCTTACGTCAGTGTAACGGCTAAAGGCAACCCTTCAGGCACTGCTATAACCACAATTAGGATCTGCCATTGTATTTTCGGTCATGAAAAGTAAAGAGAAAAAGAAAAAGGAAAGTTTGGCTGCGCAGAATGCAAAAGATGATTGCACCCACCGCGATCGTGAAGATTTTGACGACTCCATCTACAGCGCTACTAACACTGGTCTTTCCCGCCCTAAACTGAGGACGGCCATCTGAATATTTTGTGAGGCCAGTAAAGTATCTGCACACATGTACAAAGTTGACAAACCATACGCACAGAAACACTTGAGAGAGAGAGCCCCCGCCGGGGGGGGGGTGTGGGCGTTCCTTCTTTCAAAGGACGATCACGAGCTAAATGGTACTTGCCTTGCCAGAAGCACAATCAAAACCACTGCAGCGATAGCCAGCCCAGCATTCCCTAAGAACGTGGTAACTCCATTTAAGCGTACCTACTCATGAAGACCACTTTCCAGTTTCAAGAATACCAAAGCAATTTTATTGAATCATATCGATATATCCTTCAATATTTTTATTAGAATATTTAAATAATAAATTACGCTTTCGTCTAAAAGCTTATGCTTTTAGAAAAGTTGACAGTGAGGTCCCATAAAATCTCATATGGTATCAGAGCCCAGGTTGCCAACAAGTCTAGACACAAAAAAAGTCACATGATATTAGAGGTGGAAGTCTTGAGTTCAAATTTTTATAGGCTCTATTTGCCTCCTTAATTAAATTTCAACGCTTAGTACTTAGCAAAAGATCAGATTAAATGTGAGGGAAAATGTTAGAATATTTAAATAATAATTCATACTTTCATCTAAAAGCTTAAACTTTTAGAATAATAGGCAGTGGCCTCACAAAATCTCACAATTCTAAATGCTTGCCAACACAAAACTTGAGAAAAAACAGAGAAACTACACCATCAATCAACATGTCCACATAAAGCATAACAGAACAAACAAGTACAACTCAAAGATTAATTAAAGAAGGACCTGCAGGGGTGTCTCTTCGCCGGTGTCTTCTGAAATACTGGCCATAAGCATCCCCCATTCAGTATTAATTCCAACGCTTGTCACCTAGAAGAACGAAGAATTGTAGGCAATCTGAACTTTATTTAAGGGAACAATATGTGCATGTGTCCAAGCATGTTAGAAACAGCAATTGTGTTTTCAAGCTCAGTAAGCACTTCACAATCTGGAATTGTGAGGATTTTCTTCAACACTAGTATGTGCGGCTAGAGCTACATCAAAGAAAGAAGCTTCCTGTGGAAATAAATGAATAATACTTGACCAAATCTACTACCATGTACGATTAATATCACCCAGAAAGCATATGCAACAGAATACAGCAGAAAGGACAGCCTAGTACTTGACTAGGAGCTTAACTATATATCCGTCTTTATTCCCAGTGGGATTGCACGAACAAATTACCAAATTCAATTGTCTTGAACTCTTGATACCATATGTCCCAGGCTTTTATTTATTTAATTTTTTTAAAGGACACATAGATGCAAAAAGTTATGGGAACATCTAAAACCACAGTGCACAATTCATCTGTCAATCAATAGGAATTAATTTAGTGTCAATATAACTTGTAAAAAACGACATCAAGGGCATGATATACAATTTATGCGGCCAACAGCAACCATTAAAATGGATATGTCTGTTGTGCATCTGAAGAACTGGTAGTCAACAATGAGAGAGCACAATGGGGGACTGAGACAATCACAGATGCAAGTGTTAGGAGCAACTGGACTTATCCGAATCCACTTAACAAAGGTCTATTCATTTTAAAAACTAACATGAGACTCCATAAGATATCACAGAAATGATGTATTTACGACCAAGAAGAATTTAAAACAAAAGAAACCTCAACAAAGTTTAGTTACCAGCATGGTACCGCTACCATCAGCCACTTTGCACCCAGACATTAGAAAGGATGCCTTGAATCTTTGTGAATCTGTGCAAAATAAAAAATAACAAAACAAAATAAAGAATTGCATTACATGAGATAAGATCAAGAAAAACCAGCAGAAAGCCATACGATTTTGCTCTCTCCAGTCATGCTAGATTCATCAATCGCAAGAGAATGACCAGAAACCAAAACTCCATCAGCAGGTACCTGCAGAAGATCAAAGTGAATATTAGGCTGAATTACTTCCAAACACTGAGTTGAAATCCCAAAGAAGGTGAAGCAGCTTACCTGATCGCCAATATTAAGAGGTACAATGTCACCGACCACCATATCATATATTGAGACCTCAACTCGACGACCATCTCTGACAACCTACAAGTATGTTCTGCCGGGTTGAAAGCAAGAGAAAGATGTTTAAGGTTCCTAAACATCAAACTAAGTGTACATAGCATACCTCCATGTGAATGTTTCTCTTCTCTTCATTTAAGTCCTGAAACTGAAGGGACTGTCTATAGTCGCTTATAGCTGCAAAGAATTCACAAAGGTATAAACGATCAACCGCTAGTATCAGTCAGCTGCCACATGCATTCATTATAAAACTCCGCAAGTGTCTAGTTGAGAAAAACATAGTCTAACAAACACTGATTCCGTCACGATATCTTAAATATTAAACAATACTTTCATCTAACAACTACAAAAGCACTAGCCTTAAGCACTCAAGCGAGGTGAACCACAAGCTCAGCAATTCACTTGGTCATAGGTGAAGTGCCATCACCTAGGTGCTGCTTAGGCGAGCGATTCAAGGTGAGGCGCTTCGCTGCTGAGGCAACACCACGGCAAAGTTGATTCTTGTCATCTAAATTAGTAGTACTAAAAGTACAAAGAAAGCATTGATTAACCAATAAACCAGCTTCTATCTTTTAAAATGTCAATACTAATACAATTCGTCTTTTGAAAAATTTTACTAATTGATAAAATTTCTTGTCTTTTCAACTTCGCAGCTCTCTTCACTCAGGCATGCGCCTAAATTAGCCCCTAACACCTTAGGATGACAAGGTCCTAATACCAAGAGTGCCTGGCAGTTTTTAATAATGGTTTATAGTGGTTCAACAAAATCTCACATAATATTAGAGCAGAATATTGTGAGTTCAAATCTTACAAGTCCCTTATTTGCTGCCTGGTTAAATAATCTCATGCTTCAATCTTTGGCCAAAGTTCAACCCACATATGAGAGGAAGTGTTAAAACATTAAATACTAAACCATCCCTTCATCAAACACTATAAGCTTTTGAAAATAGCTAACAATAGTTGCACAAATCTTCACAAAATCATCACAGAGATTAAATGGACATGAACAAGTCCTAGACATCAAGGTAGAGAAAGATTTTATGTTTGGACAGGTGGCAACGATCCTACAAAATTTTATAGATTCATGGATGAAATTAGGCACGCATCGACAAGTCCTAGAAACAAAGGTAGAGAAAGACTGTTTGACATATGAAAAGCATAGGCAAATCATTACTTTTATGGATAATGACGATGGAACCTACCTAAGACCATGTTGGCTTTAGTGGCTTGCACATATGCATCGTACTACCGCATGCAATAGCTTAGATTGAACCCAATAAACTTGGAGTGGATTTGGGTACAAACTACTTGCCAAGTAAACCTGGCTCAGCGCTCATCCTTTCAACAACTACAGATGTATTAACAATCAATCTAGGCTGTTCAGTCTCCGCTATCCGCAACTTGTCAAACACCAAGGGATGGATTAGATTACCACTATCCGGAACTTGTCAAACACACTCTCTCTCTCTCTCTCTCCATCCCTATCGGATCCATGGAGTTTGTCAGGACCAATCTAGCCGCTGCTTGAAAATAGACAAATGACTATAGCAAACCGGAAAGCTCTAAGCTGGCTGTTCTTTATTTCACTCTCTTCAGAGTAGCGTGTAAGAAAATTTCACGAGGCTATTAGCATGACAAGGAAAATGAACACGAAAACAATATCAGTCCCACCAATCCTAGTCTAATAAAAAAATCTAAGGTACCATAAAGTATGATCGACATTAGAATGCCCACGAACATCTAGATATCTAGCTCCCAAGATGAAAATGTATTGTGATATCAAGAAACATTATAAGCAAATTTTAGCACCTGTGAAGATAAAGGGGGGAAGTACATGTATACACCAAATACAAACAACAGAGAAATTCATACCGGTGATAACAATCACGAGGATAACTGCAACAGAAATGCTCACACCGTTGTACCATCCTTGTTTAATGCCCTAGATAGGAATCGCAAGAAGCAACAAAAAAAGAAAAAAAATTCATACCACAGATAGCACATATAATTGAAAAATTGCGAGCAGCACAAAGATTGAAACTAAAACAAACTCAGTCTGTCCGGACTGACCTTTGCTTTCTATTGTTTGCTTAATCTAAATCTTGCACACCCAAACTTTCACAATGTACAAATATTGACAGATAGATTCACAAATAGGTATTTCGGACTTGGGAGGGAGAGCAAAAAAATACTATTTGCTATCCTGAATTCTAAACAAACCAGTCCCTGGTCAGAAGAGTTGGCATTTTTAATGCAATGCACTGACTTTTAGGTATTCTTAACTAATGTTCACTGGATACTTGTTAACATGATTCTTTTTATAAAATGCAAGGGGTGTCCCTAAAATACCGAAATACATGCACTTGTTTCAGTAATACCAGCGTTTTGAACCAAAAGAGGCCATTCGAAATCTCTCTCGTTTGAGTTAATATGTTCTCTCCAGCTTACCTCGGTCTTTATTCCCAGCACCAGAGAAGCCACTGCAGCAATAATTAGTATAATCAACGTGAGATCCTGCCAAGCCTCCCAGAGGAAAATCTGAATACACCCAAAATTGGCGGGACAAAACAGTGAAGCCTTGTCAGCACATTTTTTCCATCTTCAACGCAGAAGCTTCAGCAACTTCGGATGGTCATTCATTTTGAGGAAAATGAATGATTTTGTAAACATTTTCTTTAGAATAATCGATTATATCACTTATAAAAATGAATGAATAAAAAATATTTTCATTACATACGAATATATTTAGACAATAATTTTTGTTGAAATGAAAATATTTATTAATGATTAATTTTTTTTAAGTGATCATCTTTAGGAAAATGTCTTTCAAATCAAACATTTTCCATGAAACAAACAGAGTCTTAATGTAAATACATGATACATTAAGATATCTTACATACTCACTTACCCAAAAGCTTTTTCCTTGTTTACGAGGATAAGTGTTTGACCCGAATGCATCCCTCCGTGCTTGTAAATCAGCACCGTCACCACAAACACCCTTCTCTAAGTTTGTTTTTAAAGAATTCGACAGCCCCTCAACCTGAATGAAGAAGTAGCAAAAATTGAGATGACCATGCTTCGTTCATCACAAATCTAAGGATAGTGACATTTTGTAAGAGTATTTACCCCCCCGTATTCCTCAAGTGCAGAATGATCTTGATCCCCCGTCAACGAAACAAGTTGGTCTCCGGAGATCCCAAAATCACCAGTTGGGACTGGGGATATTGCAGTTCCTGCCACTAGCACCCATGATTTCAATCATAGAACATGCAGCATAAGAGTGAGAGTGAAATGAGTGAAATTTCTGCGTGTCAAGCTATGGACTGAAAAGAAAACCGAATCATTTAGTTTCATTTGCTGGACAGTTTGTGACTCAAGCAGAAGTTAAGGTGAAAGGTACCATTGATATGTTCCCCAGCAGCTCGAAAGGAATGGGCAGCCTAATTCCAAGAAATCAAAAAACTCCAAGTTACTACTTATATTGATGAAACGGCACAAAGCTATTGAAATCATATATGGAGAAGTTTGTACTCGGATGGCTTGAACATGGGCTCTATTTTTACAAAGCACTTGCTTTTTCTC
Source organism: Corymbia calophylla (assembly GCA_014182845.1). Taxonomy (NCBI): domain Eukaryota; kingdom Viridiplantae; phylum Streptophyta; class Magnoliopsida; order Myrtales; family Myrtaceae; genus Corymbia; species Corymbia calophylla. The sequence continues at coordinate 25,681,536 of CM024695.1, forward strand.
TTCCTCTTCATCCAAGTCCAGGGTGTACCGAAAGCGGCGAGAGGCGTTCAGAACAAGAGATGCTTGCTGCATTAGCCATTCAACCAAGTTGCATTTGAATCACACAATCAGTTAAAACAAACAGATATAATCACATTCGCAAATTTAACGAAAGCATTGTCAGATAAAAGTGACTGATCACGTGAAAAGCTGGCATCACATAATGACATTTCATCACACGAGGTGACGTTGCATAGGAGTACTTTAATTAGTACATCAGTATTAAGGAACTTTACCTTTCCCGAAGAAAGTGATCAATCACAAGCCAATGAGCGCAAAATAGTGGAACATAAGCCAACCATAGATATGTGGTTAGATAGACAAATCTTTTTTTCAAAAAAAAATTAGCTTACTGATTTTCCTACCAAAGCCTAAAATGTTGTTCAAACTACAAACAAAGTGAAAAAAAAAAAAGTGTGTATGATTCGATGTGTCGATTTAATACATTTTGAAAGGTCACAAGTGTTTTGTGGTAGATAAAAATCAAAATAGTTTTGCAATTCAATACAAAAAAAGAAGAAGCAAAAGTTAAAACTAGAAGACCCTGCGAACACACCCTATAATCCCTCAACTGCTCAAGGTATCAATCAAGTCACTACAGCTGGTTAATCTTTTTCAATAGGCCTTCCGCTTTCATGCTTGAAGTCAAGTTTTTATGTTTATGTTGACATTTTCTCCATAACATAGCATACAATTTTTATTCATGACTATGACATGCAAGCCAAAAAAATTTCCAGAGCTAAGAAGCTTCCCTGAACATATCCTCCACTTCAATGAAGTTGAAAGAAACCTTCAGCAACAATAAGTTTGAAAACACCCCTAAGCTGGTAGTTTTCTATCTGCTTCTACTCTTAAAAGTCCACTAAAATCACTGTAGCAGCAGCTATCCAACTTTCGAAATCAGAAACAGCTGCCTCCAGGCACTGACAAAGAAGTATATAGGTCTGCCGCACACGGTTTGTCCAGTTCAATAGTCAAGTTGCGACCACTTCATCGAACTTCAGTCACATAAACAGGAATGGGAGCAAAGCACAGTCACTTGAACTGTACAATTCAACCTCATAACACATGAATTTCTGATTATCCAGATTTGAAGGCAGAATGCAGAGAGTACCGTACCCGCCAGTGCTTGAGGCTATCAGCAGGAGCATTCTTCGTGCTGGTGACGTCGAATGGATTTGAAGACGAACCTTCTTCCAACTCGCCTGAGATTCTGTCTCCGGCTTCCACATCATGTTGCTTCCCATTAGGTGAGCCTTGGAACGTATTCGCCATCTGTATCTGTAAAATCATTGCAGGGGAGATGGCGCTGTCACACACTCGAAGTGTTGCCTAGTGCACAACCACAACAATACATGCACATATCGCAGACTTGACTCGAGACGGAGGAGACACGCACAAGAGTTCACTTTACTCAACCTGACTCGACTCCATCACGCACGACTATGCAGCATTCCAATACCGTTAGAAGTCTCAAACTCATATCAAAATTTTTGTATCAACAAAATCTCAAATTAATATGTAACATATTTATTCCAAATTTGGTTGTCATCTAATTGTTTCCATTTTCTCATTAGAAATTTCAAACTTGCATGTGTGATACATTTACCCAAATATAATATTCCTTTCACAAAAAGCCACAAATTGATACCTTGATCCAAAACTATATTCCGTTACCATTTCATCCGATATTGTGTTAAAATCTATACATGTGACTATGTCAATGGATGTGGTAGACGACGACAAGATAAATTTAAAGTGGAAAATGACATATCCGAGGTGAGAAATTCACATGCTTTAATACATATGCATTACAATGGAGAATAGATTTGAGTTAGTGGTGACAATTTATGATTTTTTATTAGAAGAAAATTAATTTATGGTAAATATGTCATACAATATTAGCTTGGGTTAAAAGTGCCGTGGGCACTAAGTTCACGGCACTAAGTTTAGAATTCTTAATGATAGTACCAAGGTAAAGACAGACGGCAGGTTCCTTTGGGGTCCAGTCTACTTGGCAACTTTCTCGGGAAAAAGAAGAAGAACAAATCCACATGAATGCTCTAACGCTTCGTTAATCCATGCTCATTTTGATGAATTGTGCCGTAAATTGCTCTGTAATTGTTTATCATTTATGGCAATAAATGTAGATTTATATATCGATAACTATATATTTATATCTACACACCAATAGATGCAATTATATCTACACATATTGTGTATGGTAGTCCGAATAAGATAACAGAATATCCTATCCAGTATTCGATGATGTCTTCTGGACTAAATAGATTTGGATATACCCAAATAAAATGTCGAATAAGAAATATGGACCAGGGATGGGATAGATCTGAATTGGATAAAAATTTTATAAAAAAAAACATAACAATTTCCTTCTAAGGATGGATTGATAGAATCCAGCTTTGCCGGCCACTATGCAGGACCACCGCCACAATAAACTATCACTATAGACCATCATGCAATTGTCATCATCTTTGATTAATGCCGATTGTCATCGCCATCTAGTCAGTTGTTGTCCGACGACTATCGATCTGAATCAGCCATCCATAATGAATGACCGAAATCAATAGATCAACTTGAAAAGTCTTCTTTGAAAAAGAATAAAAAACCAAAACGCACAAAGTTTTGGGTGTTCGTATGTTGGTCCTAATTGGTGGTCACCTGATTTTGTTGTGATGCTTCAACACCCAATTTGTACTCAACTCATAAATGATACTTTGTGTGCTGATAGATAAAATATTTCAAATGAGGAGGAGGAGGAGGAAATTGGCAAAAACGATGATCACTCAAAATGGTGCTAGTCTCAGCGATGTGAGATTATGTCAACAAGATGCCACACTAGATTTGGAAAGTTTCACCTCTATGAGGAAGTGAGCTTTTCAAAAATTGTGAATCCTATTTTGGATTGCATCAGACATGAGAAATTATCTTTTTCACAATCCAGAGGATATTTGAAGGATTTTTAATCTCACATTATCCTATCATCTTGATTTAAATTCACAAACTCGCATTATTATGATTAATTAAGAAAATTTGAATACCTATAACATGATTACGAAATTTACCATACTATCACGACTTTCCATAAAATACAACACGTTATGCATGTCCTTTGCATTGCTAGAGCAAAAGTTAAAAGAAGGAAAATATGGGAAAAGAAAAAACAAAAGAAATATTCAACTGATATAAACCTGGATTTATCATGAACTGCTTTATTTTGACTCGTGAACAGTACTTTTTAATTTTGTAGTTTGCTCATGTAGTTGTTGCTTTCTCCTTAAGGTTATAAATAAAACCTATTTGTTTGTAATATATGTTGAGTATTTAAGTGATTAGTATTAACTTTGAGGTCAAATCTCAAATTTTAAGAGTAAAAAGTAATTAAAAAAAGAAAGTAATTCCAGACACTTGCGATGTAATCAACTAAATGACATGTACTTCACTTAGAAATGTGGACAAATCAAATTGCCATGCCTTTTCTTTTCTTTTTTTCTGTAAATTGCCCTCCCTATTCCAAATCAATCAAAGTTCTATAACGAATAGAAAATCGATAGTGCCCACCAATGTCTCATAAAGTTCAAACTCGTGGTCCTAATTTTCGTAATGTCATTATTTACTTGATAAGATGATGTATTGCAAAGCAATTTGAAACATACACGCAATAACCTTTCGTATAAAAGCACAAATTAGGTGTATGTAGACTAGCTTATTCTAGTTTCATGTCCATTTCTTTTATAATCCAGGATAGGCTATGGAGGGCCGACTACCTGCAAGTTCATAGAACACCTTGTAAGCCCCACAAACTGGCTTAACACCAAGCCTTTGGTTAGTGCAGGGGCCCTAATTCAAAGTAATTTGCATGTCTTTCGTGAGATTTGAACAGATAACTTCTAGTTATTGAGCTAAAAATATCTCAACACTCTGGCCAACAACACTTATCCTAAGGAATTAGTTTTATGCCCATTCTTGATTTGAGGTGGAATCTCATGTTTCAACTTTTTTCAAAAGTCACTACTCTTTTCAACAATTGTGTGCTCTAAATTTCTCAATTCATTCAATCAAATTACTCTATTAAATACCACACCCACTTGTTGATGTGTCCAAAATATTCCCATGTAGGGTTCATATGGCAGAGATTGTTTCTAAAGAACAAAGACAGAATCACCACTCAACTTCTATAAAAACTTTGTCAACCTTTACTACAAACAGTCTCAAATCTCTCTCCCTCTTTCTTCTGCTCACCATCGACAATGGTGAAATGACTTGTGGGCCTAGTGGGCTTCGGATATGATCGCTCAACATGTCCCATCAGTAGTTTGACAATATTAATGATGGTAATTTATGAAAGGACTTGATTGTATATTATTATAAAAAACTAAGCACTTGCTAGAAAAAAACAAAATTGGAGAGCAATTGCACAATGACCCAAAAGTGCTAGATGATCACCACTGTAACTGAATGCTTTTATGTCATGTCTAGTCGAGGAACCTTCAAGTCCATTTAAAATCTTAGTAAGCACGGAATGAACAATAGAAAGGTAAACGTTCTGTATAGGACACAGTTATATTTTCCTTTTCTTGGGAAACAATAGGACGTCTCTTTAAAAATGAATCAGGGTAAATTTTTTCTTAACCTCATTTACTTAAGACCACTTGTAAAATTACTCTATATAACTCCATATATTCAAGAATTAAAAAGAGAGACTCCCATCACTAGGGTTTGCCCTAATGACTATCCTTCCTAAATGGAAAGGGGGAGGTGGGGTTTGAATCTCCACATTCTGAGAGAGGATTGGAATAGGAACGATTTAGTTTCAGATAAATATTTCAACTCTCATACTCTACAAGGAGGTAAATCAAAAGTATAAGAGTAAGAGTTAGAGTAGAATTGACAAAAAAAAAAAGAAAATAAAAAGAAAAGAGATTTCAGTAATCATTTTTCTTGTCATACTCTATCAATATTTTATGAGATGATCACAATCAATTTGACATGAATTTATGTCTGAACTGCCATCAAATTTGCATTGTCGTCTGTCAATTTATTGTTTTTATCTTATTTGTATGATTAAATTGATAGGGATGCATCCTTTAACCTAATTTCTCATATTTATCCTAAGATACTAAGGAAGGAAACCAAGCAAAATAGCCCTCATATCAATTGTAAAAGTACATGACTATCCCCCAAAAAAATTTAATGCAGTATATCACTTTCACATATTATAATGATTTAAGCATAGTTGACTCCTAAATGAATTACAGTGAAAGATTCTTGCTTCCTGTTGTTAAAATGGGTATTCACCTCGTAAAATGTAGTCATCAGATGATTAGATGTCGTATTCAAATCGGAAGTTTCTAGAATCGAAATAAAAATCACTTGCCAAGACTATAAAATTGGTGTAAGACCCATGGTAAAATCATAAGAGTTTGAGATTTACCTTCTCCTTTTCCATCTAAAAACCCATAAAAAAGAAAGATTTCCAAAGAAGAAGATAGAAATTGCATCCGACGGGAAATATATTTAGCGTAACCCTGTCATCAACTACATACCAGTTCTAGAGCAAAAGTGACGTTGAAGATGGTATACAAGGCAATCAATTAGCCATTGAAAAGTTTCAGAATGTTTGAACATTATGAGTTTGACCTTTTCAATTGAAAAATGAAATGCCTGACTTCATCTCGACTACAAATCAACCAAGGATCGATTTTTTTTGTTTGTTTGTTATACTTTATGAGTAATTTACATTTACTTCAGAGAAATTAATTATAAATTACCTAAAGAAATCGGAGGAGGAGACAAAACAATAAACATACTTTCAATTCCTTGGCATGTTTCACTCATCTTTTTTTTTTTTTTGCTTTGTTTTGTTAATTTAGTTAATGAATGTGGAACGGTATTGTAATTTCTTTCCGCGATTGCTCACTTTATCTAGTGCAGTTTACATGTTCAAATTCCAGAGATCGCTCTTAAAGCTTATATATTCGAGACCCAAATACACGGATCTCTCAATGACATTGCATGAAAGCATGATTTTAACAATCTCACTTACCTTATTGCAGAATCAGCATGATCAAAATCCCTTCTTTGGAGCAGCAAGACGCAAACCCGTCGGAAATGGAGAGCAGCCAGGCTTAATGATGGCGCCACTGGTCGGAAAAGTAGAGAGAGAGAGAGAGAGAGAGAGAGAGAGAGAGAGAAGGCAGGAGAATGTGTCGCAGAAGATGGTGGAGCAAATAAAAGGTGGAGGCCTCAGGATGAATGGGATGAAGCAGAGGAAAGTTCGAAGGCCACCTATGTACTGTCGAAGCCCAGATGAAACCTCAGGGATCGAATCAAAATAAAAAATGAAACTTCGTAGGAGTATCTGGGGCAAAAGACGAAGTTGACATCATGGGACATTGTCCTAATAACTCATTTTCTGTCGATTTCGCGGGTTTCCTAATGGCCATATTATATTGCTAGGGAAACTTCCAAGAAGTTACATTTTGGCGCGTAGAACACTTTCATAAGACTTGTTAAATAAAAAATTTTAAAAAAAAGGAGCTATACTAAATTCTCTCTCTCTCTCTCTCTGCCTTTTTTGTCCTTCAGGGTTTTTGGGCCAGGCGACTCCGCAACCGCGTATGGCGACAGAATCAAAGGTACTCCTCAAAAGACCCAATAGGAGCACAGACAGCGAGGAAAAGTCTGCGTACCATGTTGTTGTTTTTCTTGGGGGTTGAAGGCACGACTAGCTTTTAATATTGGCTCGTTATTTAATTTCGTCTCTAGACTTCTTGCATTTCTGAAATTTCCTGGACGCCAGACATCGCCACTGCCGCCCTTAAGCTTATTTATTCTTAACCAATTACAAACTGACACGTGCACAGTGTGTGGAAATAAAGAAACATATCAAGAATTCCCAGTCAAGCTGGACTCCTGTACGAGCCCAACCTCCGCGCCTCCTTCCGCCCTTGCCCACGCCGGAGTCGCCGGCATCTCTCCAACTCGGTCGTCTTCTCCGTCCGGTGCCTCACTTCTAGATCCGGCAGCAAGGGACTGGATTTAGTCGGAAGAGAATCCATGGCCGAAGTTGGTCTCTCCTTCTGCCACTCAACACAATATCCATGAATTGATATGAGTGCAGGTTTGTTCTGTCAGGAGACGACCAAAACAGAAAACGATTGTGTAGAACCAGTTCCGTTTATGCTAGATTTGGAGCCTTGGACACTAGTGACGACGGTTTGTTCACACACAACGATGGGCGCGAAGGTCGGTGAAGTCCAGCTCTGGAACCGTCGTCGCTCACGGCCATGGCTCTAGATATGGAAGCTCGGCTAGATTAGGAGCCTTGGCCACGAGCGATGACGGGAAGTGAGGGGGTGGACGCGGAGGTCAGTGCTCAGATCTGTGGACGAGAGGCCGTCCATGGCCGACCGCTGCTCTGCATCTCCATGTCTATGGACGAGCGTTCGTGGCCAAGGCTTAGTGGCCGGGACGACGGAGAGGGTGGACACGGAGGTCGGCCTATACGCGACGATACCGTCCCTCAACAGCTAGATCTGGCTTGTTGTTCAACACCTTTGAGCTCGAGTCTTGGCTCCTCCATGGCTGAGCTAGATCTGGTTTGCTGCTCAGTAGCTTTGAGCTCGAGTCTTGGCTCGTCCATGGCTACCGGCGACGAGCTCAACAGCTTTGCCGGGACCGCGGTGGCCACGGTGAGGCGGTGGCTCAAGGATGGTGGCGGCGGCGGTTTGGGCAGTGGAGATAGCAAAGCCCAGGCGGACCAAGGTTGAAGATGGAGGAGGAAAAGAAGAAAATAATAATTTTTCTAATTTCCACGTCACTCAAAGTGCCAAAATCTAATTGGCTATCAATAAATAAGTGCACGCCACGTCAGCCGTTGACGTGGCGCTTGTTAACCGCTGAATATTTCCTCTGACTCACAAGACCAATGAGCGCACTTACCTCAAGATCTTAGTTGCCTCTAAGCCAGATTACAGTTCCTCACTAATTACAAGAGGAAGTTTTTCGAGACACTTTGATAGGCGAGCTATATTGATACTTTAAATTTTTTGAACAATTGACGATAATTTTTACAAAATCTTACATAATATCAAGATAAAATGATTTTTAAATAAAGTATTCATCGAACAACTTAATCTTGTATCGAAATTTAAATATTGGATCACGTTTTAATTTTATAATTTAAACTTTTAGAAAAAATCGAGGTGTAATTTGATTTTATTGATTATCTGATAAAAATAGAAAGGAAAAAAAAAAATGAAAACTCAAGTGCAAGTCATTAGGGCGAAAGCCGTCAGGGGAAAGCATGATGAACCGTCAGGTGGAAAAAGGGGCTCGTCGTGGGGCAGCAAATATCGATGCCCACCTCGAATGCTTTGCCAAGTCCACGACAGACCATGTGGTCGCTCCTTCCCTCGAGGAAAGTCTCAGCGGCTTTGCTTCTCCAGGGCGAAGAAGCGACCAGGGCTTTCAACCAGCCTTGCCAACTCCCAAGTACAGCAGCACCCTCGGCTTTACACCAGAGGATGGTGCATCCGACCGAGGCGATCCTCATCAGGGCGGAGAAGGCTCGACAAGCGTCTAGGGCTCGGCCTAGCCCGAGGCACGTTTGTACCAACTACCTAGGCTGACCTCGTGCGTGTCTTGATCCTTCAAGGATGTTTTTAACGATACAAGGACTCAAGGGAACGAAAGATATTGCTCCCCAATAGAAGGGGAAAAAGAAGAAGAAGAAAAGGACGAAGGAGGAGGCTGTGGCGCAATACTATCGAATCTATACGTATCCGGGTACAATACGTCCATCTAATGAACCATTTGTGAAAAAAAAAAAAAGAGAGTAGAGAGAGAGAATCTCAGGTAAGGAATTGCCAAAGTCTGTTAATAGTTGTTAAGCTTACTTACCGAGATATAGTAGTACAAGTACAAAGCATATGTATGCTTATTCTTGATATGTTACAAAAGTACATACCTTTGGAAAATTGAATATGTTGAGAGAAATCATATATCGGAGAATTAATATGTTGTTAAGTAGTTAATATATTCTAATTGGCCCATAATTCATTAACTTAAACTTTTGAGTGAAAGTATATCCAATTAGATATATTGACGGACTTAAACTTAAACTCTTTTTTGGCAATCTTCCTTAATGAATGTATCATATTTGTACTGTGCACTCCCAATAGTACAAATCTCTATGATTGTGCTATAAAATGAAGCACCGTTTAACTTGGCAAAAGAATTTCTGAGTATTAAATAAGAATTTCTCGACAAATGTTTTTGCCTTAAAGTGTCAATGAAATATCTTTTGAAGTATAGATGGATATGTGAATTGACAAGGTTGCAAATGGTCCTTTGTTGATTATGGATAGGAAAGTAAGTGACCAAGAATATAAAACATGAAATTTGGAGGTATTCATGGCCAGCCATTTAAATTGCTAACTCAGCTTTCCATCTTTTGACAATATTGAAAACACTTGTATATGTATTTGTAAATTTTAACCAAACTTTATTGAGCATATAACTCTTCCTTCCCAATGTCTAATTGACCTGATTTTGGTACCCATAAAAACCTCTTGATTCAAAATTTTCGAAGGTGGGATCCAATCTTTAGATAAGTATGGGGATTGTAGATTTCTAAGAATAAAGCTAAATAGATAACCATTATGAAAAGTTATGATTTATTTTCGTTTAGAAATCCGATCAACATGATTCTTGCACCATTAGAAAGTTTGTGAATTGATCTTTAAGATGGAATTAATTGATTAGATCAAATCATGAAATTCATGACACCTCATTATTAGATAGTCATAATTGAAAGTTCCGATATTTTAAGCCTGCTAGATTTGGACAAATTAAGTATCATTGGAAGGCTCTTGACGAGTATGACCCAATTACATTCTTTCATCAAACTTTTAATGAAGCTTTGTTGACTATCAACTTCAGTGGAAACTTAGATAAATGATTAATCGTCTAGTTGTGTCTATAGGACCCACATGTAGACCCACCATTTTCAGTGGTTCACAAATATTTAATTCATATACCGCACTCATATACTGCTTCTTGCCCAAGGGAATAATGAGGACCACGATGACGGTTGTTTAGAGCAATAGTTGGTCATGATACGTAACCTTTACTCTCAGTTAAGGGTTCTGTGATTGGTGGATTTCAATTTCCCGTATAAATGATTGGTGAATCTTTCATTGAGTTTGTCTAGTTTTGCATAATTGTACCTTTAGTTTCAAGTGTCAAGATTGTTCCACGTAATATTTGTATATTAGACGTGTGCTGTTTGTTTTTCTTTTTGTCGTGCATGCCATCAGGAAACTGGGAAGAAGTTTTCTTCCTTTTTTAAAGGTTCTCTCGAGCAACATTTTAAAAATGAAGTGGGATGGAATGGGTCACGTCTGTAATAGGCGACCCAACTCCTTTCAAGAAGCCCACCAGAGTCGATAAGGAATATGTTTCAATAGCTTTTGTTTCAGTAGCAACCCCTAAAAATTTTTATCACGTGCTTTTTTTTTCATAAATTGATGCTTAGATTTCACAATTCAGGAGTTCTTTCGCCGCATTTGTTGCACAAACATTCAATTTGCTTGGTAATCTGAAAAGAAAAAGAGTATTACTCAATTTTAAATATTGACTGTGAGTAAGAAGTTGGTAGATTTTCAAAAGGCATGATGACATCACAAGTACTTGAACTTTTACCTGTTCCAATATTTAGTAACTAAACTTTGTTTTTCAATTCAATTAAGTAGCTCAAATTTGGCTCAATGTGAAGCATTCATTAAAATTGCAGATATTAAATGCCAAAGTAGGTCAATCTAGAATTTTGCATTATCACTTGACTTGAACTTGAACTTGATTTTCATTCATGTGATCTTAATTGTACAAATTTCTTTCGTTAAAATGTTTTAGTATGTTTTGAACATTGTTTTGATGCTAATTCCATGGTCATAATTGAAATGCTTATGAAGCCTGATCAATAGTGCACAAGATACATCCAGTTTAGCCTTGTCAATTTAATGTACCTCATAGCTTCAATGGAATGGTGTCGCCCTTTTCATTCATATGTTTTACTTGGCATTAATTTCATCTTGGTTTGGGCCATATTTAGAATGTTTGCAAAACTTGATTAGCAATGAATAAGATGCATCCGAGTTAGCCTTGATTGCTAAATGTGCCCCATAGCCTCGATGCACCTATGCCTTGTCCTCATTAAACCTTTTCAAATTTTATGTTATGATTGACCCTTATATAGTTTTGGGCATTACTTGGGCCATTTTTTCTTTTGATTTTTCATATGTGTTTGTGCTTGGCGCATGATGATTGAATAAGTGGTTTGGTGTCGGCTCACTAAATTGCTTGATTGATTGAGAACCAAGGCCAACAGCTTGAATGCATGTTTACTTTTGTGTTTTGCATGTGTCTTCTAGATGAATGTATAGGTGCGGTGCATGAACTTGTGGGATAGTTCGGAATGTCACATAGCATCAAATTAAAGGGCTTGTGGCATTAGTTACCATGGATGAATGCCAATGATGGCTAATAACCATAAGCTGTGTCTAAAATGAACAAGGTAGACATCTTAACATGGCATGTTACATGAACAACTTTAAAGGCCAACCCTAAGGCTATTCTTGATATTCCTTCAGTTGCCTTGTTTGATGTTTTGTCATTGGATGCCCTAACTGCTATAACTGCTATGAATTACCTATTTTATTTCAAGCACTAGATTAGGATTAAAATAGGTCCAACAAGGCAGCCCTCTGGAGGTGGTGATCTTGAAGACGGTGCATAGTCGATGTCCAATCCGGACTATTTTTTGTAAATGGCGAACTGGTCTATGTCCTTTCCAACAAACTTTTATTGTAATATTCATTACCCGACACATGTCTCGAATCTTTCCTTATGCTTTGTATTAAAACTCGATGATGTGTGGGTTTCTCTTTTTCTTCTTTTATTTCGCTTTAGGGTTTCATGTTAGATTTTATATGCTATCCTTAAACTGCTTTGGGTGTTTAATTTCCGTATTGTCATTTTAATTTCAATTGTGTGACTTCTTTTTCCTTTTCTCTAGATTAAAATGGCACGAAACTGACTATTTACACATGATCACCCTATCCGTTACAAATTGCACAAAACTATTGAAACAACATGCTTGGACATGTTAGGTAAAACAATCAAAATGGCACTAATAGACTTATTTGCGTAACCTAGTTCTCGAACTTCATAATCTCTAGTTGTGCAAAAATTGTTGGATCATTCCTGACCCTCGATTGGGTTTTCTAGCTGGCCCACAAAAATGAGGTTAGTAGTGGCTCCTAGATGATATTTAGGTTGTTTAGATAATAACTAAAAAATGAACCCGTTGTGTGCAGTATGGATCTCGTAGAGACTCACCATGATTTAATAGATTCAATGTGACGATAGTCCAAAAGATGAAGTGATGCCATCTTTTTGGACGAAAACACCTTCTAGAGGGCATCATGGTAAAAGTACCCTTAAACACGCCTTTCACACCCAATTTCCTTTTCGTAAGATGTGCCGTGTGTGTGGGAGATGAGTCATGAAAGAATGCAGGCTATGAGTTTGAGAGAGCCCGTAGTCACATAGATTTCAAACTCATTGGGTCGAAGTCAAAAGTGAGGTGATGATGTCTTTGATGGACGTGACCCCAAATGAGAGCTGTGATGTCCTGAAATTTGAGTCTTTTGAGGGATAAATGAACGTGAATTTCGTCAATGCATTATTGGTTGATTTCACTCGGAACTAATCATTCTCGGGATACTGACCTAAAAGAGAAAGGCTAATGAGGACAGAACTTGTGCAGCTAAAGAACTTGACCTGGGAAAATGACTCGACCGTGAGACCTGCGTAAGGACGATCCTATAAATATGCAGGCCGATTTCAGGGATGACTAGAAGTCAATTCGCGGACAGAACATAATAGGACGATGGGTGATTCCATTTAATATTATCGAGCCCGCGAACGACCCTATGTCGATCATTGGTAATCGTGTACTTTGAAATAAGAATCTATCATTCGCAATTTCACGTAGTCAAGGATATCCATGTGTCGAGAAGTGTTGAACGTGATTTGGCACGAGTTACGTGTGAATCCTCAAAGCCGCATGTCAGTTTGAGTTGTACCAAAATGGCATTTGGGCGAAATTGACATGGCATAAGAATCCAATATTGGACTTCAAATTTTCGGGAACTCTGAAACGGACTTTTGGACAATTCTTCTTTGACAGTCGACAATGTCAATTAAGCCAAGTTTTTGTAAAAGGGGTTGACGGACCGAGGAAATACGCCTATGAGGATGTGGGCCGGGTAAGACCAGTGTGGGCCTCACACCAAGGTAGGACAGCCACCATGGTAGGCCTGAGGCAAGCAAGTGAGCCCGTCAGACCAAACCGACCAATAATATTCTTCATGTTACTTAGGTAATTATGCTAATAAAATTTTACTGAAATGTGTTCATATAGTTTAATTGGTCTAATTTCATCAAAATTGAACCGTTTCCTTTCAAATTAGCCCATTTTTGTCTCCAATAGGACAAATTTTCTTTACAATTAGACCCCTATGAGGACAAAATTGCATAAAAGAAGCAAGAGGAGAATAGAACTGATCAAACCCGTTTGGACCAGTTTGACAAGTCTAATTGACCACTGGCAGAAAGGCCGATTTGTGCCTCTTTTAACCAATTCACAGTGTTCGGCAACCATCGTAAGGTGGCCCACTCCGTGGCAATCGTTTTTGTGCAATCACTTTTTAAAAATTACAAATTGACCCCTATTTTGCGAAATTATGAAAATGCCCCTTGTTAGGCCTTAATTGCAAAATTGATTGCGACTGTCGATTGCAATGCATCATAGCTGTTGAAATTTACATGTGATTTTTTCTTAACCTTGCTTAAAGGCTAAGCAAGTTTGTTACATGGGAAGATTACTACCTAGCTCTTGGATTGAACCAAAGGTTAGGATTTGATCTTGAGGGGACAAATTCAAACCATTTTCCTTCTAAATTTTCAAAGCGGGCTAATTTGTGCCAAAAAATTATAAATCTAAATCTGCAGATTCTCTCTAAAAAAATTTCTCACTTCCCCTCTCTTTCCCACCAAAACGCCCATCAGCCATTGCCTCTCCTGCCACTGTTAGAGCCCAACTAGTGAAGTGTTATAGCCTCTACGCCTCATAGGTTCTTTCTTGACCTAGCCATCATTGATCGATGGCTATTAGAGCTCTAGAGCTCCTCATGGTGGCACTCTCCCCTCTCGGTCCTCAAGACTGTTGCTCACGTTAGTAATTAAGCTGGCATGTTCCTTCGCTTTGATCGGTGGCCAATGGCCCTCCAACAGTGAAACACCACCTCCAACGGCCTTTGTCAACCTCTCTAGGAGTCGCTAGACTTCGGCATCCCCTTTGGTGGCCATTCGATCCATCTGATTCTGTCGATCTTCCTCACTAGTGTCAAATCGACGTGCAAACTGGAGCCACCAATGGCAATTCGACCCCTCCAATGATCCTCTAGCCATCACAGTGTTCCCTCAACGTCCACAAGGCATTGTGGAGGCTCGGCGTGTGCTCGATTGAGCTCAATTCACAATATACACACAAAGGTAATTACCAATGCCTTGAGCTTAATGAAGTGAGATCTCATTAGGAGATTGGGGCTAGAGCTTACCTTAAGGTTTCTATTTTTACAAATTTTAGCATGTTTAGGATGTTAGAAAGGTCTTAAGACAGATTAGGATGGACTTGAATGAGTGGATTGTGATGATTTGCTTGATTGATAATGTTCTATAGTTTTCGAATGCCTGAGTAGACCTTCAAAGCAATTAACTTGATATGAGCTACTTAATGCTCTTTTTATTATCAAGCCTTTCATGAAAGTTGTAGTTGACTTGATTACCTTTCCAATGAGCCATAGAATACCCCAAAGGGACCTTGTTAGATGTGATTTTCGCATGCTCAAAGTCGTGTATATAATTTGTCAAATGTTTTGCTGTTCTTCTATACTAAGACCTAATTGTCTTGCTGATTTTTGTGAATTTTTGTGAGTCAAATTACAATTGGAGGTTTCCATGAGAAGTGACTATGATATTTTGATCTACATGCATGAATTTTTGTAGATTTTTATCATATTAGTAGATTAGTCAAAACTGCTTCTGTTTTATGGAATTGCATAATTCTTGTGTGATCCCTTTAAGACATACTTAGGAAATGTCATGAGCTTTGAAACAATGTGTGGCTTGTGCAAATTGATGATCATTTGCCCTACAAAAATGTCCCACGAAGTTACTGATACAATTGATGCATTTATGGAATTGCGTGACAGATAGTGTTAGCCTACCTATATCATTTCATGAATTTATTTGATTTTTTGTGTATCAATCTAGGGTTAAGTGTCTAATCATTTTTGTCCTTCACATTTAATCCTACATCATGTTAAAATTTCTTGAATTTCATGCATCATTTAGGCGGTTTAGCAAACTTATCTCCATGCATCATAATCTATCCTCTCTGTTACTGATTGGTGCACTTTTGCAAATGTCATCATTTGGGCATGTAATTAACTGTATTTGAACCTATTATCTCATAGAAAGTCTTAGCGCACATCCTAAACTTTTTAATGACATCAATTTGGCTTCAATTCAATTCCATTTGGTCCATTTTCTGTTTTTACAAAATTTGCCCTGGAATCTATCATGTCTTATATTTGGAATGCTTGTTTTGCCCTTACTGAAAATGATTCTTTGTAATTTTTGTATGAATTTTTCTATGAGGATTTTGAAGATAGATACTTGACAGAAAATGCTCATGACTTGCATGTCTACAACATATTAAATTTTAAGAATTTTTTAACATTGTTTGCTAGGGCAAATTGCAATTAGTATTCATGAATTCACTACTGCCCTGTTATGATTCTTGTTGATGGCTCTTTATTCTTGATTTTTTAGAAATTCATGTGTAGGTAATCTTAAGAAACTTCCTCAAAAGTTGTTCCTTATTGAATGCTTGATGTATCATATATTTCCCAAAGCCAATTTACCATGGGTCATGCCCCGATTGCATGAATCTATTATCCCATGTTCTGAGATGTTCTATTTTTCCTTTTATGACATGTTTCTATTCTATCAATTTTAGAAAATTATGCATACTGAACTGGCTCTTGATGTCTCCATGGGTTTTGTTTTACACGCCATGATTTTCCTTGTCAAAAATTCTTAGAAAATACAAAGATGATTTGATATTTTTGCCAAGTCCCTCAAAGTTGCAGGACACTATAGAATTTTGCATTATCACTTGATCCGAATTTGGTTTTCATTTATGTAATGCCCAATTGCACAAATTTCTTTCATCAAAGTGCTTTAGGATCCTTTGAATTCTAATTTGACACTAATTCCATTCATAGTTTTGGTCATATTTAAAATGCCTACGAAGCCCAATCAATAGTGCACAAGATGCACCTAGGTTAGCTTTGGCAATTTAATGTGCTCCATAACTTCGATGGAACTGTGTTATGCTTTTCATTCTCATGTTTTGATTTGGCATTAACTTCATTTCAATTTGAGTCATATTTAGAATGTCTGCGAAGCCTAATAAGCTTTGCATAAGATGCGCCCAAATTAGCCTTGATGGCTAAATGTGCCCCATAGCCTTGATGCACCTTTGTTTTGTCTTTACCAAATCTTTTTAATCAATGTTTCCATTGTATTCTTCGATGATTTTAAGCATTCCTAGAAGCTTCCTATGCTTTAATTTTCCTGATTCAACACATGTGATTGTGGTTGGCGCATGATGATTAAGTAAGTGATCCGGTGTCGGTTCACTAAATTGTTTGATTGATTAAGAACTAAGGCCAATGGCTTGAATGCATGTTTTTCATACATGTTTTGCATGTGTTTTACAGATGAATGTTTAGGTGCAATACATGACCTATGGGATAATTTGGGATATCACATAGTGCCAATTCTAGGGACCTATGACATTAGTCACCATGAGTGAATGCAAACGATAGCTAATGGAAATAGGTCATATCTAAAATAAATTGGGTAGACATTTTAGCACAGCACGTTGCATGGACAACTTTAAAGGCCAACCCTGAGGCCATTCTTGACGTTTCTTTTCAATTGCCTTTTTTGATATTGCGCAATTGAATGTGTGATTGCTATAATTGCCATGAATTTCCCTTTCTATTCCAAGCACTAGACTAGGATTAGAATAGGTCCAAAAAGGTGCTCCCCTAAAGATAGTGATCCTAAAGATGACGTATGGTTGATGTCTAATCCGATCACATCTTTGTACTATTTATTCATACTCGACATATGTCTCAAGTTTTCTTATATGTGTTGTATAAATGCCCAACGAGTTGCGGGTTTCTTCTTGCTTTCTTCATTTCCATTATTAGTATGCCATGTTTAGATGTTCATTGTTTGCTTTGAATTGCTTTGGGTGTTTACTTTCTTGCATTGTCATGTCAATTCCTTAGAGTAGAATTGCATGAAACGAACCATCTAAGCATGATTGCCTTTATTATGAAAATTGCATGAAAATGTTAAACAAAAAAAGAAATGCATGAACACATTAGGTAAAACAACAACCATTAGGTATTGAAAGGGCATTAATAGACTTGTTAGCATAACCCAAGTCCCCAAATTTTAGAATCTTTGGTTCCGTTAAAATTGAGGGATCACTCCCGACCCTTGATTGGATTTTCTAGCTGGTCCCTAAAAATGAGGCTAGTGGCGACTCCTAGATGATATTTAGGTTGTCTAAATAATAACTAAAAAATGAATCTGTCATGTGGTGTATGAACCTTTGGAAAAGATCCACAGGTTATGATTTAGCATACCTAAGAAGGGTGAAGTTGAAAGGTGAAGTAATGCCACCTTCGATGGATGTACCTCTTGAGAGGGTTATCGTAGAGAAGATAACCCTAAATTTGCCTCTTACACGTGGTCTCCTTTTCATGAGGTGTACCGTGTGTGCAAGAGACGAGTCACAACACCCTTTTGCTGTCACGTGAGGTTTGGGTTTGGGAGAATCCACAATTGTGGAATAATCAAACTCAATGGGTCGAAACTAAAGACGGAGTAATGACGTCTTGGTAGACGTGACTTCAAGGGCGACTTCTCGATCAAATACCTTTAAACCCTTCCTTTGGTGCCATTATTGAGGGAAGATCCCCTAGCACCAAAAACCCCCTATGGGCGCCCGTGGTTGGGTCACGACATTTGCAAAGCAAAGCTTTGTACAAAAGATATTTAACATTGTGTTATTAACATTCAGGGGGCCTTTGAGGGCCAAATGTTGTGTGTAAAAATTGAACCAAACGCATCTATAAAGCATCACTGTTGCACCAAAGCCACACAACTATACCAAAGAAGCACTAAGTCTACTCGTTTTTCTTTCTTCAAATACAAACGATCTTTTTTTCGTTATATTAATCATAGTCATTTAGAGGATATACAGTATTCGACGATTTAATCCTGTCGTGTTCTCGTAATGGACCACAAATGGACAACTCATGACCCATGATATCAACCCATAACTTTCAGCCACACCTCCTACAAAAAGCATAAGCAATGGGAATGTTCTGAATTTGACATGAATTGACCAATCTTGGGTAGTCGACAATCAATTGGAATCGGATCAACTCTTCATCCACAAGGACACTCAATCGGGTTAATTCAGTCTCGTCATCCACCACACGAATGAACCCAGAATTTGGTGCCAAGAGAAAGCCACGATTTCGTGTTTGTAGCATCGCTTTATATCGCCAATATGCGGTGTTAATCACGTCCCATTCTCTGTCATCTTTTCAGCGTGTTTGCTCGTTTTTAGTAGGCCATGGATGAAGAGGAGAGACGTTTTTCAGGTCCCAGAATCATGAAGAATGTCTTATGCTGACGACCCCAATGTATGCTCCTGGAAAGGCACAAGTCACGCTCGCTTGCTGCAACTTGTGGCCATATATGCATGCCTAAGCTTCACATCAAGGTACTGTTTCATGAAATCAGGGCCACATCTTCATATTCTAGCTATTCTTGATGGAGTCGGAGCATTCATGAGTAGGTTGACTGGTGGAATGAGATGATCTCATGAGCTAAATTTGACTGAAAAAGGGATTGGGACCATGTGTAATTGAGTGGCGACAAAGGGGATGCACAGTGAGTCCGTTCGCGCACTAATAGAACCGGACCAATGTGATGCTCGAGATCGAACACGTTGCACTTGAGTTTGCGTTGGACTCGAGTAGCCCGAGACGTGAATCGAGCAATCGGCTGCTACTTTTCCTCCGAGACGTCGGCTACTGGAGCTCAACTACGCGTATGGCCATCCTATCAGATCAAGACCGTATTCTATCCACAACAGGAAGTCTCTTGGCGGCCTCAGGCTAAGAGAAATTCCTTCTTATGAAAATGAACCCGTGATCATGCTTCACATGACCCAGATTGGTATTGAGAGCGAACCAAATGGACAATGCCTTATTGTCTTTAATGTACCTATGTACTTATACTGTTATACATTTATGTACCTAATACATATGATAGTGTCCGTAGATGGACCTTTGAATTCTAGTTTAAATCAAATTCTGCAACAAATTGAGCTGATTAGAGTTAACTTTGAGTTTAGTTGCCCTCTTATTTAAGTTTGAGGAAATCAATATGATTGAATTCAAGTTCAGTATCAATGGCTAAAATATGTACAAAAGATACTTTGAGACATGAAAAATGAGTAAAGGATAACATAAGTACTATCATCTTTGTAAGGTATTCACTTAAATGTCATAATTTCTTTTTTGATCACTTAAGCGTCATACATAACATTTGAGTGTCATAACTTATGTATGATGCTCATTTGAGTACCATAGTGCCATATAGCATTTCAATTGATCATTTGAGTGCATAACATTTTAAAAACTTTGACTACAACTACCATTCCACCTCAGAATTCTGACACTCGGGTGAGTGAGATTCAAGTGATTAATTAAAAATCATGGCAAACCAATGTTGTTTAGAAGTCACGACACTCAAGTAGTCGAAAAAAAAAGTTATGAAGCTCATGTGAGCGCCATAATAAAATTATGACACTTGTGATGTCCTTATTCTTATTTCAACACTTACATGAATATTTTTTTAAAAAAGTTATGATATTAAGTGGTCGGAAAAAAAGAAGTTATGCAACTTATAATGTCCTTAGATGCATTTACCAACTCAATAATTTAGAACAATCAGAGCATACTTAACTTTAAGACAACATCTGAGCTGCAGCAACGCATTCAATTCCTTGTGCGGTACAGCCCATGCTCTCCGATTGACTCTTGAGATTATCTTAAACATGAGATCACCTTAAGCATGCTTATCGAGTTGGTTAATGGAAGAAATTAACCGGGGATGAGTGAGGGGATAAGCTTAGCTTTTGAGGGATAAAATCCCACTCAAGTAGTTGGATCAACTCCAGTGCTTATCAACCAGCGATAGTGCATTGAGAGGGAGACGGGACACGCATCTTTTCATTAAGGCCTGCAGATATTCCCTACAAGAAACGAAACCATAGGAAAACGAAAGGCGCGTAAAACCCTAATCATTTTTGGGTCAGTGCGGTTGCTTACTTCATGGAGCATCGAGTGAAAGATATTAAATGATTATGAGCGTCCCCTTCGAATAGTACGCTCACCTCATAAAATATCCAATCATTGTCGCCCTGCGAAATATATTTCCTCTGTGAACTGCCAATAACATCAACGACTGTTGCTGCTTTAGGATCTCTCAGGTGCGGATAACTACAAACATCACCAACTTTTGAGCAACTGTACAATTATGACCTAGATATTCGATTATTTACCAATTGAGTTCTGAACATTTCGAATAATACCCACAAAAGTTTGAAGTTGGAAGATTCAATGTGACGTTTTCACCATTGGAATGCAATTGCAGGAAGATTTTTAAAAAAGTTTAACAAGTTAGATGGTCGAAAATTAATGTTTTAGAATTCAACTATGCAGTGTGTAAATGTTAGTAAATTCCTTCGCACTTATCTTGACAAGATAGTGGTATATAGTAGGACAATATTTAAAAAGAAAAAAGACGCAGATCTTGATTTGGGAAATTATCTTTAATTGACAGACAAAACTTGAGTTCATAAACGGGAGACTACATATAAGTACCAAATTAGAGATCAACTTTCCAAAATTTTATCTTTTTTACAAGGAACCCACTCGAGCAAGAACAATTAGCTTGAAGTAACTTTGATTTTCGAATTTTTTTCATTTACACAATTTAACTTTCACTTGATGCCAAACACGTGAAATTTTGACTGGCAGATTGGCATATAGCATCTTCATATTTGCTCAGAATTCAAATGGCATGTTAAATTTTTTACTAAAACTTCTTGCTTAAATAAGTGAAAATAAACGAGTGCGACTATTCGATCAATGTGCTGCCAAGTTGTCCCTAACCCCATTACCTTAATACAGCAACTTTGGAAGTTTGATTTATTTCTCTGTGAATGAGAACTCAATCCACCGTCATTGCAAGATCACCATACCCGACTAGATTCAGACCCGACCTATCATGCCGAGATCAAATTTCACTGCCGTTGCTCGCCGATCATCATTCCGTTGACAGAACATTCAACATAACGACATCAAAATTGATCTTCCAAGAAAAAAGAGAGAATCATACTTGAATCCTCCGCATATCATATTTACGTTTCCCGGACCACAACAGGGGAATAAAAAGATGGGAAAATAGAAAAAAGACCAAAAGGAAAAAGGAAAAAAAAAGAAAAATTCTTGAAGCTAAGTGATGCCCAAACCCACGAACTCATCCCTCTAAAAAGAAAAATTCCCCAATCAAGAGCTCTGATCAGAGCCATCCTGGTTCTCCAAGTTCCTACTGTGTTCCACCGTGTCGGACTCGCCATGCTTGCTCGCCATCTCCGCCTCTCCAACGGCCAACTTCTCATTCTTACCATTAACGCCACCGCACTCACTGCCCTCAAAACAGGACAACCTCGTACTACAGTCACAGCTTCTGTTGGTACTGCTGTTACTGCTGCCTGGGGACAGGATGGGCGTGGCCAAGAACATGGTGTTCGCTCGACCGGCCACGATCACCACTATCTTCTCCTCGAAAACCTTCTCTTTCTTCTCGTCCCCACAGTCCTCTGCCTCCTTCTCTGCACCGGCCTCGAGGTCCCGCTGGTTCTCCGAGGAGTCGCCGTTGCTCCTGGAGTCGAAATGGCCGGAAAGTTTCCAGTAAGAGCAGGCGAGAATCAGGAGGGCGAAGGCGACCAGGCCAAGCATCGCGGCGAGCCCGCCGAAGAGGTAAGGCACGGGGGAGTGCCACGACGAGTGCTGGTGGGATTCGGGCAGCGTTCCTGCTGTCAAGTTGAAGTGCCCTCTCGCAGCTGCCATTTCCCTTATCTTTTGTGAAGATCTAAGGTTCTCTTTCGATTGTTTGTTTCTCGGCTTGAATTGGGAAGATTTGGAGCTGTTTGCGTTGGGACTGAAAAGCAAGAGCAAAGGTGAAGAGAAAGAAAAAGGGAAAGGGATGAACTTTGGATGGGGATGGTGGGTGCCAGGCAGAGAGAGCTCAATATATAGCAGAGCGAGAGTGGGTTTTTCGGAAATTTTCTCGAGTGGGATCTTGTGATCTGCTTTTCTTTTTTCTCCTGCCAATGCTTTATTTCGTCATTTAGCCACATCCGAAAGTGGGATGCGTCACCAAATTGTTTTCTCCCAAAATTCGCCAGATTGACGCCGCCCCCCCCCCCCCCACTAGAGGAAGACTCCTCAATGAAGAGTAGGCTAAGAATCGGCAAATGTGAAAGACATATGGTTCCTTGTATTCTTGATTACATGATTATAGTTTAAAAAGGCATATGACCTACATCGAAGGATGGATCGGAGCTGAAAATAGATGGCGCGAACGCAAATCAAGCTCACAAGAACGAGCGTATGGTAAAATAAAAGGAAAAGCCAACAAAAGGATGGGTAAAACAAGTAAAATCTTGAGATTTGGTTGAGTGCACTGTCCTTCATGCTTTAACACGTTCTTTTTGTATCTATGGGTCTTTAGGATCCTTTTCATCTTCTAAGATTCGTGCCCCAATGTCAAATTCTAATCCCGACATTGTCAATGCTAATCTTGCACATGGCAATCCTTCTATTGCCCATTTTCAAGGGCCAACATGAACAAACTCGGTGTACACATGTTATTGACAGAAGCCATCAAGATATAACAAAGTAATTCTTTCATGACAAACTCCTTAGATAGGTTAATTTCAAACTCATGAAATATCTTGCTAACCTTATTATTATGTAGGATACAAAGTAAGATTCAATTGGACGATCCAAATATAAATTTGTTTAATACTATAAGGGAACAAACTTGCACCGCAGCCCTAAATCCTATGAAAATATACAATCAAGGCCTAAACTTTGTGATTGCCTAAACAAAAACAAAAAAAAAAAACTTAGGCATTAAACTTTTCAATTAGTTTAGTTTAGTTGTAAAAGTTCACTAAAATATGCAATTAAGTCCTAAACTTATGTTGAAAAGTGAAATTTAAGGATGACACGTAGGCAATAAGTGGCACCGAGGCAATCTTAGGTATTTTTCATCAAAAGAACTTGATTGCATTCTTAGAAAAGTTTTAGGACTTAATTGGACCAATCGAAAGGTTTATAACTTGATTGCTTTCTGCAAAACAAAGTTCAGGATTTCTAATGCACAATCCGCATAATTATGTAGTAAAACCATGGGATTAATAAAGAGATTTTTATGTATTAAAGATTTTCCTGTTCATAATCAGATGCATGTGAAATATTTTTTTGACTGAACCTTTTTCAGATGGAAGTCAAGTGATTCTTTTTTTGTTGTATTCCTTGTTGCGTGTGATCTAAGCTTGTTTTGACATTTGAGTCACGAGATAATGCTCAAACTGAACTGAGCTTGGGAAAAAGTGTAGATATGAAAACTGGTTTGGTACGAAAAAAGCTAGATGAGATGCTCGAGTTTTAACAAGTAAAATGAGTACAAAAAAGTTCCTCGAGGTGGATCCTGACGGGGTCCCATGAAAGATTATGTTGTTGGGGTTCTTGGCATATAGACAGCATTAATCGATGCGATCATAGAAATCTTCAGCAGTCGTTTCGATGGACGGCGAGTGACGTTTCCGGATACCAAGGAATGGATTCCTGGGATCGATGAAGGAAGGAATATGTACGAAAAACGAGTAAAACATGTCATCGGAATGTACGTCGGCATTAGAAAATGCGAAAGGAAAGACCATAAGAAAAGGTGTCGCAAGATAAGGTTAGAGACATGGCCCTCGAATTCGCACCATCTCGACCTTAATGCTAACAAAAAGGTTCCAGAGGAAAGAAATATGGCGAAGTAGTCTGGTTCTTACGGGGTCTGAGATGGTATTACCCGAACTGTAATTGGATTAGCAACGTGGCTTCTCATAGCAAAGTTAGTTCTACAAAGAAAGGGAAGGAAAACCAGATGGTAAGAAAGGGAGAAGGAAGGGTAGAAAGATAGAGAGGAAACGCCAAATTTAGGGAGGAGAAGAAACGCCAAATAGGGAATTTTCAATAACCAAATTATCAAATTTATGAAACGCCAATTTGGAAATGGATTGGATTTTAACTCCAAAGGCTTCGCGCCGTAATCCTAGAGGATTTAAATGGCGGACCGGCAGGTGAAGTGAAGACCCTTGGTGGGTTATCGTTGGAAGAAAAGATGCAACTATAACTTGTTAGTTTCTGTATCATCGCAACCATACTTCTGGGAAGGTGAGATACCCTATCCGATCTCGTAACTCAAATTTAGTAGATTAGGTAATATATAAGTCACTGGAATTTTCATATGCAGGTCAAAAGAATTAGAATATTTAAATAGTAAATCATCTTTTTGTCTAAATATTTAAAATTTTAAATCAATAGATAATAGTCTCATAAAATCTCATATGATATTAGAGTAGAAGGTCCGAATTCAAATTTTTTGAGATATTTATTTGCTTTTCCAATTGCATATTTCCACATTTTAGGCTAAGGTTAAGGTCCACTCTACGTGTAAAGAGTGTTTTTAGAATAATTGATAGTGATCTTATAAAATCTCATATAAAATAGTTTAAAAGAGTAAACTCCAATTTCAAACAAGTATGAGCTTTGTTAGGCAAAATATACCTATTTTCAACCTATTTTAATTAGGAAAAATGAGAAGATGATTGTCAGTCTCACAAGAATGAGAGAGCCCTATCTTCCTCTCATTATATCTCCAAATAGGGTAACTTATCTGTCCGGTTCTTGCAACGTCGATTCTCGCTTGGCCAGGAATGGCTTAGCAAGTGCATCCAACTCAAGTAATAGATCTTTTATTCAAAAAGAGAGAAATACAAAAAATGAGAAAGAAAATAATATCCCTAGAAGAATTGTCAGACATGGGTGGATAAAGTTCGCTAAAAAGTCGGGCATAATGTATATTTTATTAGTTATTTGATAACTGGATTTTCCATTGGAAGTACAACAAATAGTATGTCATTTTGTGTTTTTTGAGAGGAACTTTCAGACGTAAGCTCGGACCGACCTAGACCAGACCTATTTAATTCGGTCTGAGCCGACTCCTCTGAGACAGGGCCTGGCCAAAAATGCCTTGAAGTTGGACCTGTGTGTGGTGTGCATCAAGACTTGTCTGAATCGGGAACCGTTTGGATTGGATTAGACCGGTTAGTTCAGGGTTCCCACGGATGGCACTTTAGTTTCTGGTTCCTATTATTGGTATCGATGTCTAGTCGATTTGGTTCTTGGCTCAGGAGTGGGAATTAGACCGATTGGACCAAACTGCATGAATAAAATATATAAATATTAATTTCATAATAAGAATTTTTTCATGCCTAAAGGAGAGCTCCAATTGTTGCTGGACCTTGGGTAAGTCGCACGAGATTTTTTGGATTGCAAGGAGGAAGTGAGCCTAACGAAGTTCCTGCTTAGGTATGGTAAGTCCTTGAACAAGATGATCCTATGCTTAGAGGTTGGCATAAGATTCTATTTAAAAAAGAAAATTAGATCCTGAATCGTGGAATTATTCAAAGTGGCTTCTAATGAATTCTATAAGCTATTTCATTGGCCAAGTCTTGAGAATTTCATACTTCATATTTGTTTGCATTTTGCTGAAACATAACTATTTTTTTATCCCTTGAATGTGTCAACTCATCGCAAAATTGCCATCAGCAAAGCAAAGTAACCAATTCCACCAAACCGGACTAGACTAGTCAGTTAGTCTGATTCCTAATTCCAGGACTAGCCGATCCAATTCCTAGTGTCAAAAATTAGGAACCGGATTGGACCAAGAACAAATCACCTCTATCTGTGTGCTTACACCTATCGAATAGGATAATTACTATACAAATGAGCCGCCAACATGTGCCTGCCATCTTTTCATTTGTTTTCATTACATCTATACTTTTTGAAACTAATTTATATGACGGTACAAGATCATTCAAATGACAAAAGCATTAAAATTAACGAAAATTGCTACTTTAAGGTGAAAAGGGCAGACAGTGCTGCTTAATCAACCTCATTCGTAGAGAATAGAGGAAGAAAAGTTTTTCAATTGCTATTTTGACATGTTAATACTAAAATCGTCGCACAAGAAGTTTCTCGTTTTCCTCGTGATCGAATCTCAATCTCTCTTTATTAAAGTATTAATTAGATTGAGGGATGAATGTAATCACCCTTATTCATTTTTGACAATTGGAAGTTTGGAAAGGAAACAGGTGCCATCTCAACCACCTTTTGCAAAAAAAGTAAATAAATAGTACTCATCTTAAGCATGTAACAGCATCTTGATTGGAAAAAATATTTTGAATGGCAATTTATTGGATTGAGGAATGAATCTAATCACCTTTGTTCATCCTTAACATTTAAGAAATGGGTGCCATCTTAATCACCTTTTTGGAAAAGAGTGGTGGGCACCCCCTTCCTCCCCCCTCCGCCGCCCCCCCGGGTCTCTTTCTATCTATCAGCGAACCCTGAAAGGACAACCAAATGTTCCTTGCATATAATACGTCAACACAGGATAGTGGAGAATAAGATTAATTAATCCATTAATCCTCCACTAAGTCTATAGATTATGCTAGCTATATGATATTTATCTGTCTTAGCAGAATACAAATGCGACAAATTAGCGTGTCAATAGTGGAGAATAAGATTAATTAATCCTCAACTAAGTCTATAGACTATCCTAGCTATATGATATTTATCATCTGTCTTAGCAGAGTATAATTGTGACAAATTAGCATGTGACAGTCGGATCCCTCTCCTTGATTAGGTAATGACTGCAGGTGGATCAAAATCGCTTTGTCGAAGGCTATATTCTGCATCAATCAGAATCCTATTAGAAATTCAAACCCAAATATTTGAGTTATCAAGTGGAGGGATACACAAACTTGTTTGCCAATGCATGAAAGGAATGGTTGTACTTAAAGTGAAGGCATTTGTCTAGGTGAGAGACAACAAGTGTACGAGAGATTCTTTGAAACCACTGGAAGTGTAATTTATTGTTTCGGAAGAAGATCTACTATGGTGTGCGTATAAGGTGTGAACAATCACAGGAGGCCCAATAATTAGTCTATAGCAGAATTGTTGTTGAAGGAAGTCGGATTATATGTAGCAGTAGATTCTATACTTGTAAGGCGGTACTTGTACTTCTGGCATAACTAAGGGAATTGGGTTTATTTGGATTATTAGATCTAGAAGAGAGGAGCGAGTACATCCAAGCCCAGCCCCTATAAATTTTGTTTATAATTTCTCTTTCCCTAAATTCGTTAATCTCCACTTTCATTGTTTTTAAAACACTAATTCACCCCCTCTTGATTACTTATTTGGGCCAAGCGGAATAGCTCCTCCATTGTGGAGGAAACAAGATCCCATCCTCGCCGAGTCGAGTCACGACGATGGCCACAAAGAGAGGTGTGAATACTAAGGGCTTTGGTGGGGGACATCTTCTAATTTACAAAATAGATGAACTACATTTATCATAAGTCGATCCATATTTTATTTGAAGGGCCTATGTAAAGACGGCTAAGTCTAGGCTTCCCAAATTTTTCCTGTCGACCATTGAAGGGTATATATACCAAATACTTCAATTGTACGATGACTATGAGGGTAGACATACTATAGAATCAAGTGAATTATGTGATGTAAGGCGGCTGTGTTACTAATATCTCGACAACAGTTCGTCAGATGATCTCATTCTAGATAAGAATTTATCAACATGCGAAACAACTTCTTCGACTGATTATTTGTTCTCACGAGTATAAAAGGAATATTGGGATATATGGTTTTATTATAATATTCCCACTATTGATATGCATGAATCTCCCTCCAGAAAGAGGATATGTAGGCCCGATATATTTATGTTATATTCCCCACTAATCAAGTACCTGAATCTCCCTCGAGTGAAATAATGGATTATTGCTTTGCTTGAATGCCGTGGGTTACCACATCACTCATTGCTTAGAGGCTGCTCTCTAATTTGATTTGCAATTGGACTTTGCTCTTTAACGAATTTATTAATATATCATAGGATGATATCATTTTAGTCACGGCACTTTCTCATAGAATGACATCAGTAACTCAATCATTCACGAGCCAAGCGGGGTCTACTCAATGGTCTGCTTTAGTTTAGTTTGAACTTTTTTACACATTTCTTGGGAAAATGGACACCTTAAGTACCATAATTTTCATATGATACTCAATTTAATGCTATAAATTTTCAATCGATCACTAAGTGGTGGAAAATCCAACATTACATCATAATCTATGGCATTTGTGGTAAACGTTTTTCAAAAGTTATCATATTTAGGTGATCAATTGAAATGCTATGGCATCAAAGTGTTTGGCACCAAAATAAATACTTTTTAAAAGTTATGACATTCAAGTGATCTGTTGAAATATCACATATCACTTTACTATGGAGTTTTACATGCTCTTTTATATATACATGGTCTCCTTCCATCTATTAGTTTAAAGTTTTGAGTTGGATTATCTTAACATGATCGATTGAAAAATTATGACACTAATGTGATGGTCATTACTAAAGTCATGGCACTTGTGATGCTTTTCCTCACTTTGTTGTATTGCCATTTATCATAGCATTAATATATATATATATATATATATATATATATATTTATTTATTTATTTATTTATTGAACCCCTATACTAGAGCCGCCCAATCATGTCAATTAGCTAAATGATCACGTATTCCAAAAATGCTTATCGAGCATGGTCCTATAAATTGTAAATCACGGTCACTTAGGCAAACTAAAATGATCCTACCACGAATGGAAGCTCGCATAATAAATAGTTTGTAGACTTTCGTCTCATGCCCCATCAATGGTTTCACCAGAAGATGAAAGGAGTCTGCTTTAGTCAACACACTCGGTAATATCGTTTTTCCCAAGGGTGTTAAGATGAGAATTTTCATTAATCTGTACTTTATTGGATGGAAAGAAACGAACTACATTATTGAAAAACAGAAATACTAGAAAGCAATTAAATCCAATGAAACAAACTTTAGAAAACAATCGAAATCCTATAAAAAAAAATCATAGAAAGCAGGAAAGACTCCTACATAGTGGAGTGTGCAATAATTGAAAATGCCCCTACTCTAGGCGATTCGAACAAATCCAACCGTCTTGTTTCTCGTTGATGGCAAAGACAGTATCATTGGTTGCTTGGACGGTTTCATCATCCGGCAGATCATCCCTTCCGGTGGGTACAAGGTCCTTGATATCAATATTAGCACTTGGCAGTTTGGAGTTCGGAGGACACAATTGTCATTTTACCCACTTCTTGATTACCTTTTTCGGATGCGTTTGG
Organism: Corymbia calophylla; assembly: GCA_014182845.1. NCBI lineage: Eukaryota > Viridiplantae > Streptophyta > Magnoliopsida > Myrtales > Myrtaceae > Corymbia > Corymbia calophylla. Next base: position 25,711,496 of record CM024695.1, read on the forward strand.
TTCAGCATTCCCAATGGGCTTTTGGCTTCCAAAATCCCTCGGGGGAATGCTTGACCATTTTGGGAACTATTTTGAAGTAGCTTTCAAGTGAAAGCCAACATTGGGAAGGATGAAAACCCAATCTATTGCTAGTAGAGACTAGCATTGAGCTTTTAGCATTTGGCCAAATATTGAAACTCATTTTTCTTCCAAAATTACTCTCACCAATTCTTCAAATTTCTGATTTGCCTCTCATTATTATTTTTTTGGTCAATTTTTTTTTTTAATTAGAGAAGGACCAAACCCTTCGCCGGCCTGGCAAAGAGCTACGGCCGCCACAAGCTAGATTTGGCGCTACCGACTGTCGGTTGAGGTCACTTGACCTAGGGCAACCTCCGGCGAAGGTCGTGCGACCTTGGCGAGGGCCACTCGGGTTGCAAGACTCTGGCGAGGGCCCCCTGAGGTCACGAGACCTAAGCAGCAATCACCTGGGTTGCGCATTGCCTGGGTCAAAAAACCTCGATTGATCGTCGCCAGTGCCATAGCTCGCGCGTAGTCGTAGTCGACGAAGGGTTTGGTCTCTCTCTTTTTTTCTTAATTATATATTTGATTTTTTTAACATTATAGTCAAAATTTATATTTAAAACGTTACATATAATAATTTATTTCAATTTTAAACAAATGAAAATTAAAAAATTAATATTAATCACCCGAAGGGCTTTTTAAATGTGCTTTATATTAAATGACATTTCTCTCAAAATTACTTTTCAAAGCATAGTTTACTAAATGGCCTTTGCATTTATCTAAGCCCTTTAGGCTAAACTGCTTTGCATTTCTCCAATGGACTTTCAAAATGTTGAACCAAACGCACCCTTCATATCTTGTTGACACCTGATTTTTAATCGACACGTCAATAAAAATAAAAAAATCGAAATTGAGATTTTCGATCGCGATAGAGCTTGTTTTTTTTTTTTAAAAAAGTGTCATTTTTTTATTCTGTTTGTTGTCTTAGTTGCAGTAAGTAATTTCCTATTCATTTCACATAAAATTTTGAAAAATCAAATTGTTGGCTTTCGGATCGACTTTTTGTCAATCTTTTGACCAAAATTCAACGTTGCATCAAATTTTGACTTTTTTGCATAAAAATGTTCCTTACAAGTTTAATTTCACTTTAGAAGTGAAAATTTTTGAAAATTTCAAAGATTTGACCATAAAATCAAACTCCTAGTGAAAAGTCAACCAGGGTTTGACTTTTGGTCAAACCTTTGACTAAAAAATTAAAAAATATAAAAATACAAATTCATCTCATTTTAACTTTGGCATAAAAAATTTTGCGAAAATTGAATAAGAACCTCATTTTCTAAATTTTTCGGTTTTAGGTTCCAAATCAATCAAAAATAAAATTACTTTTGTTCTAGTCATAAGTAGGCTTAGATCCTTTTACAACATTTGATCTAGAGGTAATTACCCATTCATTCGTTCAATCAATTTCAAGATCAGGTGAGTCGGAATGTAAATTGACATTTTTGCCTTAATTAGGGGTTTGAATTGGTTCAACATGATTTGCAAACAAATATTTCTATTCTACTCAATTTCATGAGTTAAGTCTAAATTCGGGATCAATTTTGAGAAATTCTTTTGCTAACTTATTGATTTGGGGAAATTAGTTCACTTAGCTTTAAGAAAATAGGGTTGTTGAGCTTCAATTCATGAAATTCAAGTTCACCCATTCATGACTAAGGTTTAATTTGATATATTGAGGTTTAATTTCAACATTGGCCCTCCATTTAATTTTGATATAAAACTCATACAATTTATTCAAGGTCAATTTGGATGCAATAAGTTCCTCTAGGCATGGACAATTAGGCTAAAATGTCTCGTAATTTTAATTGAATCCAATTTCAATTAATTTGTAAATTTAGGCAAGCAATTAGGTTAAATTGGCCAATTGAGCCTAGTAAAGTCCAATGTGGTGCACCAATAACATAGGTCCAATAATTTTCATGATAATTGAATAATTAGGCCAATAAAAATCATTATATGGAATTCTCATGATTTAATTGACCTAATCAGATTTAAATTGGACCATTTCTTTTGTAATTGTACTATGATTTTTCATGATTAGCAAAATTTCTTTATAAATTGTAATGATTCAAAGGAAATAGGGACCGAACTGCCCTAGAGGGGCTCAAGCCGGTCAAATTGGCCGCCGGCGGAGGAGACCAGAGACCACCATGAGGTGGCCCACTTCATGGTCAGGCCTCCCATGCCCTTAGGTTTTGAAAATTGTAATTTTTCTCAATTTTCAATTTTTGCAAAATTACCCCCTACATTCAAGAAATTTGCACACAAAAAAAGCCCTAATCTCACAATTATATACCATCCATTCATTAGGGGTACATCTTAGCCCTTAAAAAAATCAGCATGTGATTAATTCAATGAATGGGATTAGATCTAGGGATAGGATTAAATCCTAGGCCTTGGATCAAATCAAGGGCTAGGATTTGATCTAAAGAGGGGTATATAAACATTTTTCCCTCCAAAATTTGAGAGGGATCATTTGTGCAACTCATTTTCTCTCTCTAATCTGCATTTTTATACTTGGGAGTCAAGATACCTTATGAGTTGGGATGCCCCGTGTGTTAAGATGCTTCGATAGTGTTCAGGAGGAAAAGTTAAAATGAATGAATATTCATATGTATATGTAGAATTATATGATGTTTAATTGGTTAACTGGCATTGGACAATATTTTGTCATATGCACGAGTCTGGATTGGAATATTGTGGAGTAATGAATTCTATGGCATACCAAAATAAAAGGTAAATCATTAATCATGTTTGCAGTATGCTTTCTAGTTTGTTATGTACTCATGTTGTTATTGGTACCGGGTTGAGTAGTAAGGTGATTTTCTAACTTAAACCTAGGAATTTCATTTACCAAGCTTAAGCTCATCCCTCATTTTTTAGTTTGTGGAATGGTCTCCTAAATATGACAATGGAAGGGATGAGATGGTACTTGAGACCTCAATCCCTGACTTGGATGGTGGCTTGCTTATAGAATAGTCTGGGAGTAGCGACGTTAGTTGACCTAGGACTTTTGTATTTTGTATTTGCTTGAAAGATGTGTTAAAGTTGTATTACTGTTGTTTATATAATGAAAATAACATATATGTTTACTTGTGCGATTTCTTGTATGGGGGTTTTGGTTAAAAGAAAATTTTTATCGATCTTCCATGAATCTTAGTTAATTAGTACTAGTAATTAGTTAATTACACTAACGGTACCAACAGTAAAGATTTCCTTCCTCACTAATGATGTCATAAATTATGTTATTAACATTGATGAAGGTTTCCTCATGTACGTGACTAGAGGAGAATGAGTTCTTCTCAAATGGTATCATTTTATAAGCCACTTGTCTCTTAAAATTATTAGCTTGAGAGGCTACATAATATTTATTTGCCATTCTAAGATTTTATATAGGGCCAAGTATCTTTCTTAAATTGTTTCTCTTCTACTCTTGCCACATAATGTCCACATGTCACCTTTAAGAATATACACAAAACTAGGTGTCTCACCCAAAGAAAGACTTTTATAAAAGCTTGACACCTCACATTTCTCTTATCAAGACACATCATGCCCACTTGTCTCTTAAAAGATTCATGTTAAGCCATTTGTTCTATTGAGTCTATATTCCCCCATGCTTTTGTGACTAGGGGTGATAAGTTCTCGGTCCGCTTTGGTTTCAAGGTGGAATTGGGAATTGGACTAGGAGGACCGATTCCCTGTTTTTAGGATTGGACTGTCTTAGAACCAGGAACAGGACTGACTAACTAGTTCAGTCCTGTCCTATGGAACCAGTCTCTATTTGAGTTTGTAGCAAATCACAAATATGCAAAAAAAGAAAAAATCTTAACAAAAACCTCCCTCACCCCTCTTTCGCTCATTTGAAGACAAAATCAAACCATCAAGCACCATGCAAAATAATAAAAAAAGTCACACATCTAGAAAAATCAAGCCAAATACAAAATCAATTAAAAGAGTTACACCTTGCCTAGAGGCAAGAGGAGAGAGTCGTCATTGTTGAAAGTAAGACAAATGCAATAGGGAGGGATTGAATGATTGAGGAAATTTGTAAAAGTTGAGGCTTATTAAGAAATTAAAAAAATATATAAAATTATATATAGTTAGTTCGGTCCAGTTTAGTTGGTTCAATCGAATTTTACATGGAAACCTTTTCAAAATTAGAAAGGTAAAAACCACAATGCGCGGCAATCTCTTCATTATTAATATTAGTATTAGTTTTAAGGTTACAAGTTACAACAATAAAAGAAATTGTCCTATTATAGCAAAAGTTTGGGCATATAAAGTAACAGCAGAAATTACACATAGGCCATTAACTATAAAAAAAATCTTCTTTACTTTAATATTATTTTTCTCTATTAGACTCCAAAAGTCCACGAAGGGAAAAGGTGTTTGAGAGAATATGAGTTATCCGAAAAGAGGGAATGAAAAAGTTGAAAGAGAAAGGTGGAGGAATATCGCCGAGATAAAATGGTAAGGCTGCGGGTTCTCTCTTCTTCTTTTTTGTCAATTCGGGGTGGGGGGAAGGGAAATCATTGAGTGAACGAGGGATTGGACGTCTATCACTTTTAGAGAGAGGGGTGGGCCGAGCACAAGATGGGCCCTTGGGCCAACATTGGCTATTTAATGAACCCCATCATGGGTCAACCCACTAACCAGTCCAAACTCCCTTGGGCTTGTCATTTAATCTTAATTGGCCCTCGGTTGTGTTTGCTAGAGAAATTCAATTGTCAACACCAACACTTGATCATAATATATATGTAGAAAACAAAATATTTTACAGGTGACATTTATCAACCCGACTTAACCCCTTATTCCAAAAGCAAAAGAAAAAAAGAGGCTAATATGTGCATATACATAGCTAGATGTGCTTAATCATTCTTATGCTCGATAGGCTTCTCCTAAAACACGATCTTGATTATTCAAATAAGTATAATTAGTACCAGCCTCTCTCCTTCATTCTAGTGTCCTCGCTATCAGTTCAACATCTTGATTAGGAGAAGCTTCCATACTTTGAAATTGGGAGGCTGGAACTTTCATAGGTCTATTTCTCTCCAAACAACCACATAATCCATGCTCGCGAAAGAAGTTATCCATAGTTTCCAGAAACTTGGACCAGAGGGAGCGATCAACAGCACGAACCGCGTTCGAAGAAGGCCAGTGAGAATAGAAGAACGAACCCACATATACCAACACCGATGATAACGAGACGATGCTGGTGATGATGAAGAGCCCTCCGAAGCTGTACACATTCAGGCTAAGACTGTCTGAAAAGATGGCAGCATCTTGATTTTGGCACGAGCTTTGACTGCGGAAGTATTTTCCTTCGATCGCGTCCATTTTCGCTTTATCTTGAGTGACATTCAAGATTGCCCTTGAAATGTAAGAGACCAAAGGGGACCTCAGTGGAAAGGCCTGATGAAGAAATTATTCATGTTAGTTCATGGTGTTACCAAAAAATACGTTCCATGCATGATCTTGTCCGTGCACAATCACGTCAGATGGGAATCGAGTGCATGCATGCGTGGCACGCCCATTGCATGCCAAGTGTCTTCGGTCATTATCTGCTCACTCAACATGTATTGACCTTCATTTTCATCAGGTGTATTCGTCTGTTTTTTAATGTACACTACATTTTAGTGATCCCTACTTTATCATCTGATTTGTTTTGCCCTTGCATATTCAATATATGTCCATAGACGGACTAAAATGACCAAATATAGATGTACTAAATGTCTTGTATTCATCTATATAACTCATGAGCGCACCATTACAAGCAAATTTGTTCTTTATTGTCTAGAACATCCATGTTTTGTGCATGACTATTCTTAAGATATATCATGACCTAAATAAATGCTTATATTGAATACAGTTTTTCGTACGTGTGTTGTCATTCAACATGCAAAGTACATTGGATCGCCTGAGCTCAACACACGAGTCCACTATAGTATATTGGATCCGTGCATGCAAGGGTTAGCTCACGAGTATTTGTGCATGCTAGCGCGAGTGCGAGATAGAGGGGGGAGAGAGAGAGACTTACAAAGCCAAAACCGTCGGTTTTATAGGTTGGTCCTACAATTTTGTACCTGTTGCAGTATCGGGCAAGGAAGAGTTTTATGTACGGCAATTCATCAAAGATCGCCGAGACTCCTCCATTTTCGCTTCCCTTCGATAGTGCCTCATGGTATTCCTCCGGCGAACCATAAGAAATTAATCTGGTCTCGTCAAAATTGAATTGTCTCATGAGAAATCCTCTCATGAACGATCCTTCCTGATATCCGACGTAATGGCGATTCCTTATCAAGTCTTGCACATCCACAAACTTTGGTGCGAAACGTTGCACGGTTAAAAATGAAGCTAAGTTTGCGGTATAGCTCTGAGTCAGGATTAGCACCATGAACACCCATATGATGAGCACAAGCCTTGTCAAGTTGTTTGCAATCTTCTCTCCTACATCAACATAAATCGGAGTAAAATGTAATTTTACAGATGAAAATCGTAATGACAAACAAGGCTCGAGAATTCTGGAAGGACTTACTATGAGCAAACACCAATGTGGAGAAGGAAAACCAGATTATCAAACCGATTTGTTGGCTACGACGACCCCTGAATTCTTCATTCGTGCGATGTTCGAGGAGCCAAACGAAATACCCAGTTAGAATGAAGGCCAAACCGCTCGTTACCCAAAGAGTCCAGCTCAATGGTTTTAAGAAGATCCACATGTTCCTCCGCTCATCATCCTTAATGGCAACTACCATTGCTACACCAGATTCTGTGTAAGGAAGTGTAAAATCGATGTAGGACGAGCGGTTTGCAACGATAGTCGTGTCTCCTACAACCGCATCGAATTTCTGCATCATCATGTCAAATAAACTTCAATATATATGGGTAATTCACTTTTATTCGAATAAACATGCATACATAGAATCAAGATATGCTAATGACAGTATGCAAATGTGTTGTGTGAAGTACTTCTCTGCAAGGAAATTTCGACATGTATAGCATAAAAGCTCAAATAAGATTCAGAAATAATGCACTTAATAACGAGGACAATCATGTATTCCTTTTCCACAGCTAGTCATTTATCAAGGAATAGCAGGGTAAATTCCTCAGATAAAGCATCGACTGACCTGAAGTTTAATTTGGTACAACATATCATCATAGGTTCCTGCAATTTGCCGGCTCTCGTTCACGTAAGGAATGTACCGGTGAGGAATAGCAAACGGTAATGCATCCAAAACGGCAAGAAACATGTCGTGGGCGAATCCTGAGTAGCTGGGCACGCCTGTATGTGGATCCCATTTGATTTGGAAGAACTCCCTGAAGCCGTTATTCGTTGGAACCCCAATCCTCAGTTTCTTTCCTGACACGGGCACCACCCAACCTTTCGGTGGCTTTAATGTATCTCCTGGCCAAATAGGGGGCTTCAAATCGTTGGCTGAAGCTGTGTAAACTGCCTTTGTTGATGGGTTCAGTTCAGGGGAAAGTCCTCGTGCCAAAGTCCAATATCCAATGATTTCCTCGCTCTGTCCTACAACATTAAAGATTTCGAATGCAAAGGGCTGAAGTTCACCATTGGGCAAGTGAAATTCACCGCTAAGTCCTTGAAATTTGATGCTTAGAATTTTGTCGAGCAATTCCGGGCCCATCTCAGAAATCCCAATTGTTGAAAAGCTGAGATTGTTTCTGCTTGTATTCATCTTTAAGTATCTAGACTTTGCAAGATCCCATGCCATCTCTCCTGCCAACGCTAATGCTGTGACAGTGTCGTATGCCCATAAGCCAAAGAGACTGAGATCAGCAATCTCGTCGTGTGGATTTCTCTCGGCGTAAAATTTCGTCCATCTCTCTTCGAAATCTGCACGGGACTCCGATTGTGGTACATGTGGCCTTACACCTAGTACACCTTGCATCGAGTCCAAAGCCTTAGAGCTGACAGGGTCTAGTAAAGATGATAAACCATCGGTAACAATCCATGCAATCTCCTCGTTCATCATTCCCGCTTCACTCGCTAGAACAAAGAACCTAGACCCAATCACAGCAGTCATATGAACAAGAAACACTCTTGTCTGTTTCATCAGCAGCTTATTCAGCTCTTTTACGATGTCGATATCTTTTGGAGATGCAGGGATAACGCTTCTATAAGAGATCCGAGCATCGACCTCTTGGAACGCATCGACGAGGTATGGAACCAGGCCGTTGCCATAGTCAGTGTCTTCATAAACAAGAGTTATTTCCCTCCAACCATAAGCTTGAACAACAGCCGCTAAAGCACCGACCTGTGAACTGTCTTTGTAGGCTGTCCGAACGAAATAACGTCTTTGTGTGGGAGAAAGGGATGGGCTAGTGGCTGAGAAGGATATGATTGGGACTTGAGCTTTTACTCCTAAGTTCATTACAAATTCGGTTTGTGATGACCATTCTGGACCGAGGATTGCATGGACTTCTTCATTCTCCATCAAGTCCAGAACTGTAAACACGATGTATTTCATGAAGCAAATGATCTACCAAAAAAGGTTGGAATGCATGGACCCTCGTCTACTCTCCCCGATTGCAGAGCTCAGCATCAAGTTGAGCTTCTCGTCCAGATCTGCAGGCTTGATCTGCATGACCGGCGAGCCTCTAGGTCTCGAAGCGATGGCTTGTCCATGGGAGCAAGCATTGAAACGAGACCCAGATCTCAACAACGATAGAGGAGCCCCCATGACCGATGGCAAGAGAAGAGGGAAAAAGGCGAAGAAGGGAGAAAGAGAGGAAGATAGACAGCAGAGGGGAGAGATAGAGAAAGAAGAGATTGTGCGGTGTGTTGGTGAATTACATACTGAGGGTTTGAACTAAATAAATCTTGTGATAAAATTTGTGATTTTGTAAGTTTGAGAGATTATTTTGTGAGAAATTACAAGGATTAAATACTATGTAAATTATTGAACGAAGTTGGACGTTAAGAAACATTGACTGTTTGAGTGATTCAAATGTAGCTATAATATTTCTTGCATGCTGCTCTTTCCCGTGGAGTACGTTCCACCATTTGATTCCTTGTTCTACTTATTATCATGTTTGATTGCTTATTTTTTAGGAATAAATGCATTGATAATCCTAAAACATGTCATAAAAATGCAATTGAATCGTAAAACTTTCAAAAAATGTAATCAAGTTTTAAAACTTATCATGAAAATATAATAAAAGCCTAAAAATTTTAAATAGTGCAATAAATGTTGAATGCACTTTTTGAAATGTTTGACTCAATTGCATTTTTATCACAAATTTTATGAATTAATTGCACTTTTTAAAAATTTTAGAACTTAATTATATTTTCATAAGAAGGTTTAGGACTTTTAATATATTTATATTAATTTTTTTTATAACAAGTCTCCCTATCATCATATATGTATTAATATCGTGATCAGACTAATTTGCATAGAGTTTTATTGTAGTACTTTTCCAAAGCACATCAAGTCCTAATTTCGACAACCGAGGGTTTTGGTGTAGTTCCTCACAAAAAGAATAGTAGAGAAGCGATGAGAATACATATACCAAATAAATTGATGACAAGTATTTGAAGTCCTAAAGAATCAAGATTCATGGGTGATAAGTGTTTGAAATTGCGATTAATCTAATAATGAGCACGAGACCAATATGTCGCACACAAGTGAAATTATTCATGAATGCAATTTCCAAAATAGTCCACACAAAGGCATATATTTACCTGCTGATGCCGCATCAACAACGTCATCCTTTGGATCTCTAATGTGAAGCGCTATTCGGGTATGGTGTTGAGAGTGCGCCTTATAGAAATCAAAGAGCGCCATGGATATACAACTCATTGCCACCTTCCCATGGGTTGAGTTCATACTGTGAACTAGCCCAACTCGAATCTTTGCTGGGTTCTCTTTAGGTACAGAGGTTTCAAAAGTGCAGGCCAGACCAAGAAAAGATACTAGTGCAAGAATCAAGTAGCTTATTTGGGCGCCCATAGTCAGTGTCTCTTGGTTATTTTCATCTATTGCTTCACTCATTGATTCCTGACTACTTATACACTGTTTCCAGCTCTAAGAATTGGAAAAATTTGGAAGGAAGTTTCCTCGAATTTGACAGTGCGATGTGGACGCACTAACTAATTCCTCACTAAAGTCTTACTCCTACGTTAAAATAAAACCCGTAGATTCATTGGAAAAATCGTGGAGCATCATTGTCTTTTTTTAATTGCAAATATCCAATACCTTTTCGCCTTTATTGGCAATAAGCCAATCGAAAAGATCAATTGTGGGGGTCGACATGATCGTCACACATGCTCTTGTAAGGACTGGAAGCGTTCCCCTCAGTTTCCCACTTATCGTCTAGTGGCATCAAAGTAAAGCTACCGTAGGAGAAACGAAAAGGAGAAAAACTACCGTCAGAGAAACGAAAAGGTAAAAAGATGTCACTCTCATCAATGACATATCTAAGGCTAACCTGTTTCGGGGTGAGTGGTTCCCACCCTAAAACCTAAAATCGGACTAGGCAAAGTTAAGTCCCTATTTGTGGAACCGGAAATCGGCCCTTCCAATTTGGAATCAGACTGGATCGGTGATTCCAGGGTTGGTCTCGGAATCATTAATTCATTTTTTTGGTTTGTTTTGGGTTTCAATTCCATGCATTTTGAACTCCAGAAGTCTAGTGTTTCTTTTGCTTGCATTTGATGATGTTGCTTCTGCCATCTTCTGGAGTAATTGTACCTACATTATGTTCCGATGAATTCAAATGGTTTCACCTTCCATTTTATTCTTTTTTGCATCAGTTGTCATATGTCCCTTCCATATACATCTTCTTGATTAAAGAGCTACAAGCAGGAGTTTCCAAATATTAAAAAAAATAGAAGGAAGGCAAAAGCACTTGCGCCTGTGCAAAGGCAATCTGTTGCTCGTACACCTTGACCGGAAATATCACCATCTCCTGTGGACCTGCCTACCTCTATTGCTATTGCAAAGCTCCAAGCTAATATCCAGGAAATGAAAGCCTCCATCACCTCCAATGGACAATATCTTATGTGAAGGAGACGGATTCCAAAATACCGAAACTCAAACAATTGAAAAACGTGCCCAAGAAATTCTACAAACACTAATCGAATAGGTATATCACACAATGAACATACATTGTTTCCAGATTAAACGCTGTCAATTGTAGGCTCGAGAGTTCCTCAACGGATCATACATCAGGGAAGAAGCAGAACGTCTAGGGAAGAGAGCGGAACGTTGTTTTTTTCTTAACTTATTTCTTAAATGACACACCCCGACTCTCGAGCTTGCGATAACCCCATTTCCATGGTTAATTGAGACGACGTCCCAGGACTCGTCGACGACTATTCATTTTAATCTTTCATTATGCGCAAGCGAAAGACGAACTATCCCTAATCTAAATAAACAATCAAACAATGAAACAAGAATAGAGGGATGAATAGCAAGAATAATGGAAACTACTCATTTATACATCTTCATTGGATCAACCAACGAATGATCGTTTTACGATTTACAAGCTTGACAAAAGGGGCTGATTCATCCTCTAAGCCAAACCAAAAAGAAACTAGGCTAGGCTAATCCAGCTATACAAAATGAACCCCTGGGTTCAGAACCACCATCACTCAGACTCATTGGACTCAGGCTCCGTCGGGTCGATCGTTGGAGGAGCGGGGGTAGGATTCTCCACTGCACAAGTCTTGGGCCTGAAAGTGGTTATACAATAACCAGTGAGATAAAATCTCAGCGGGTTCTCCCTCTAAGCCCTAGTTAATACGCCAACTCAACCCGGGGTATCTCTCCAGAACCACCCCTCACACAATCCAACAAAGCAACCAAAACCAAACAATCAACCATGGTTAACCAACAAACAAATAGTCGGTTCACATGCAATCTTACTCGGTATGCCATACCATGCACGTTAAACCTTATACAATGCAAGCAAGACATATGGCCGTTAGATGATACAATTCATCAATCACATACGAGTCGCGTCATAAGTGATCTCACATAGCCATTGACACACCCTGCACGATTGTCAATTCATGTGTGTGTGCCATAAATAATGTGATAATCACGACATTAAGAGCATGCGAATAATCATAGCATTGTACGTAGTTTTCTCATGTCTCACATCCATACATGCTCCGATTAGTACGACCCCTCCCCCTTGGGCCACGGCACAACTTTATGGTTGGCGGTTCTTGGCCAAGCCAACTTCGTCCTCTTTACCTCGAGGCATGGTGACGTCAAGAGCTCACTCCTAATATGGCATTCCCGAATGAGCATAGGACCCGCCCACTACTACAGTCCCACAATTGGTAGAGGCCCGTGACCCGCCCACTACCGCAACCCCACATAGTAACCTCTCCCAATTAGGCATCCGACTGAAGTCAGGTAACCAAACAGCCACGACACAATCCGATAAGGATTGGCGATCTTTTGGCAACGTCAGGTTCTCAATTTAATATGATCATGCAACACATCATCAAGCAATCCATTTATATTTTTGCTCTGTCGTGAATGCAACATCGCTCATACTCATGTGACATGCCATTGTAGATAACCCATGCAATATGTCATGCGGTATCAATCGACAATTCCAAAATTTCAAATCCAATTGGCATTCGATCACGCATTTCATCATTATTCGCGAGTAAAACTAACTGTCACATCAATAAATCACAACAATCAAGAACAAATCCAATTCTAAAAATTCTAGCTTCCATATGAATAGTGCCGTGAACAGTAATCGTGAACAATAATTATGAACAGTAATTTTCAGAATTCAATTATTAATAAATTAAATTCAGAAATTAAACAAAAAATTAATTAAAACAATTAATCAATCAATCTAAACTAAACATGCTTAATTAACCAAAAAATACAATTAATCACAAATTAAGCACAATTAAGCTCAATAAGCAAAATTAAGCTAATCTAATCTTAACCATCTATCTAACCACCTATCTTAGGGCTAATACAACTAAATTAAACTTCAAAACCAAAATTAACCCTAACCAACCAACCCTAAGCAAGTTTAGGTACTAACAAAGGATTGGGGGCTAAACTCACCCATTACGCGGGCCGGCGATATGGACGCGGCGACGGCGACAAAGGCGACCCCGGGGACCTCTACCACGACGATCCAAGGCTATCCCGGGGTTGAAACAACATCAACAACCTCTACTCTCACTGAACTTCTAAAAAACTACACTGCTTGAAAAGGAAAGTGGCTGACTGGAGCTAAAACAGGGTTGGCCGGGGACCGACGACACCTTGGGGTGGAGGGGGAACTGCTAGTAGCTGGGATTAGCGGGGATCGGGTCGAAACAGGAGAAAAATGGCTAAAAAGGCGAAACTGGACAAGACAGGCTCTACAAAAGGCGGTCAAGGCGGCCGCTTCGGCCGCCGACGAGTTGGTCGGCGGCTCCGACCGACGAACGGCCGACGCAGGCCATACGGACTCTCTCCTGAACACGGTGGTGGGTGGAACAGGCGGTGATTAGCATAGGAAGGCCATGAGCAACTCGATTTCGAAGGAAGGTCAGAAGGAGAAGTAGAAAGAAGAAAGGAAAAACAAGGGAGAGAGAGTGTGCGGTTTTTGGTAGGGCTGAAGGGGAGAGAGAGAGTGAAGTGAGGGCTGCTAGACAAGCCCCATTAAGGCCAATAAATGTTGCTTCAACTCCCCATGAAACATGGCATCATCTTCTCTCTCTTCTTTTGTCCTTTCTTCAAAATATCTAGGGGCAAAATGGTCATTTCCACCTTGCACATTTCCCAAATTTCCCTTGGGCTGAAAATGAAGGGCGGGCCTAAGAAATGGGTCGGGAATTGGTTGGGCTCGAAACGGCTCAAAGTTGGATAACGAGCTTAGAAAGGTAAATGGTCGATTGGGTTCAACGGGCTCACTCGCTTGCCTCGGGTCTACAACGGTGGCTATCCCACCTTGGGCGTGAGGCCCACACTGGTCTTGCCCGGCCCACGTCTTCATAGGCTCGTTTCCTCGGTCTGTAAACCCCTTTGCCGAAAACTCGACTCAACTAACACTGTCGACTATCGAAAAAACATTGTCCAAAAGTCTGTCTCGAACGTTCCTAAAAATTTGAAGTCCAATACTGGATTCTTATGCCATGTCAATTTTGCTTAACTGCCATTTTGGTACAACTCAAACTAACAGCGGCTTCGTGGATTCACGCGTAACCGATTCATACCAAATCACATTCACGACTTCTTGACACATGGACGTCCTTGATTACATGAAATTGCAAATGATAGATTCTTGTTTCAAAGTACACGATTACCAAGGATCGACATAGGGTTGTTCGTGAGCTCGATAACAGTAAACGGAATCACCTGTTGTCCCATTATGTTCTGTCTGCGAATTAACTTCTAGTCGTCCCTGAAATCGGCCTGCATAACTACAAGATCGTCCTTATGCAAGTCTCATGGTCGAGTCGTTTTCCCAGATCAAGTTCTTTAGTTGCACGACTTTTGTCTTCATTAGCCTTTTCTCTTAAGGTCAGTATCTCGGGAATGATCAGTTTCGAGTGAAATCAACCAATAATACATTGACAAAATTCACGTTCATTCATCTCTCAAAAGGCTCGAATCAAGACGTCACAATTCTTCCCCCCTTATAAAAATTTCATCTTTGAAATTTGCGACTATTGACAAATCCTCAAAAAGATGGGGGTGCTGATGCTTCATCACTTCCTCACTTTCCCATGTAGCTCCCTCTATTTCGCGATACTACCAGATCATCTTAATTAAGGCGATAGTCTTGTTTCGAAGCACTTGTTCTTTACGATCCTCTATTCGTATTGACCTCTCCACATACGACACCCTGTCATCTACGTCCAGTTTCTCAAAATTCAATACATGAGTCAGGTCCGGTTCATACTTTCTCAACATGGACACGTGGAAAACATCATGTACTTGAGCAAGCTTCGGTGGCAACGCAAGACGATACACTAAAACCCCGATCCTTTCTAAAATTTCAAAGGGTCAAACGTACCTCGGACTTAACTTTCCCTTCTTGCCAAATCTGGAAGTACCCATCATCGGCGATACTTTCAGAAACACATGATCACCCACCTTAAACTCCAACAGTCTACGACGCTTGTCTGCATAAATTTTCTAACGATTCTGAGCAATCTTTTGTTCGTCTCTAATGATCTGAACTGCATTCAAGGATTGCTGTAACAACTCTGGCCCCGTAATCTTACGCTCGCCAACCTCATCCCAACAAAGTGGAATTTTACAAGGTCTTCCATACAAAATCTATGGTAATGTGTTCCCACTTCCATTCGGGAATCTCAAAAGGTTGCAGCAGTCCACCAGGCTTACAATGCTAAGTCTTTACTTGCTGGCACGTTAAACACTTAGCCATATGCTTTGCAATGTCTAACTTCATACCATTCCACCAGAAGTGTTGCTTTAAATTCTAATACATTTTCGTATTGTCAGGGTGGATGCTATAGTTACTACGATGAGCTTCTAACAAGACTGCTTCCTTAAGATCTGCCTCTTTTGGAACGCACAATTGTCCTCGAAACCTTAATATCCCATCCTCGGACACTTGAAAGTCTGTTTTCCTCTTTGCCTAATCCATCTGCAAGATCTTAAGAATTTCAGGATTCATCACTTGGGCACTCTTAATCCTACTTTGCATCTCGGGTTCCACCCTAAGAGTGGCCATTAGATTGGCAAGATGGCCAACCTCAATTTTAAAATCTGAGTCCCTGACTCCCTCCAAAAGAATCCATTCCCGTACCATCATCTGTGCAATCATCGACTTTTGACTGAGCGCATCTGCCACTTTATTCGTTTTCCCCGGATGATACAAAATCTCGCAATCATAGTCCTTAAGAAGTTTCATCCATCGCCTTTGCCTCATGTTCAACTCCTTCTAAGAGAACAAATACTTCAAACTCTGATGATCCGTAAAAATCAAACACCTTTCCCCACACAAGTAATGCCTCCATATCTTAAGCGCAAAGATTATCGCTGCTAATTCCAAATCATGCGTTGGATAGTTAAGCTCGTGAGGCCTTAATTGTCAAGATACGTATGCAACCACTTTGCCATGTTGCATTAACACGTAGCCTAATCCTTTATACGATGCGTCACTGTAGATCTCGTACCCACCAGGACCAGACGGTATTGTCAAGACGGGTGCAGTAGTCAATTTACTCTTGAGTTCTTAGAAACTACGCTAGCACTTATCCGTCCAATCAAACTTCTCTTCTTTCTTTAACAACCTCGTCAATGGCATGGCTATCATAGAAAACTTCTCCACGAAATGTCTGTAATATCCAGCCAATTCCAAGAAACTTCGAATCTCAGTTACCGTCGTAGGTCTCGGCCAGTTCATGACCGCTTCGATCTTAGTCAGGTCAACGAAGATCCCTTCCCCTGAAATTACATGACCTAAAAATGCCACGCGAGATAACCAAAACTCACACTTGCTAAACTTAGCATAGAGTTCATGCTCTCTCAAGGTCTGCAGTATTGATCTCAGGTGTCTCTCATGATCCTCGGGACTCCTCGAGTACACCAGAATATCATCAACAAATACAATCACGGATTGGTCCAAACACTTATTGAACACTTGGTTCATCAAGTCCATGAAGGTAGCAGGGGCATTCGTCAATCGAAATGGCATTACCGTGAACTTGTAATGACCATAGTGCGTCCTAAATGCTGTCTTTGGTACATCCTCATTTTTTATCCTCAACTAATGATAGCCTGTCCTTAGGTCTATCTTGGAAAATACCGAGACTCCTTGAAGTTGGTCAAACAAATCATCAATCCTTGGCAATGGATACTTGTTCTTGATAGTTACATGATTGAGCTACCAATAGTAAATGTAGATATGCAAAGACCCTCCTTTTTTCCTTACAAACAACACTGGTTCTCCCCAATGAGACGCATTAGGACGAATGAACCCTTTATCCGGTAACTCTTGCATTTGCACCTTCAGTTCTTTCAATTCTGACAAGGCCATCCTATAAAGCGCCTTGGAAATCGGTTCAATCCCAAAAGCCAACTCAATCACAAACTCAATTTCCTCCAAAGAGGGAAACACATTCATATACTCCTGTACTACTGCAATATCCTCTACCTTTGACTGGTAGAAGGGTCAAATACCCTTGGCATCCAGATTCCAATAACCGAGTCACCTTGAGTGACGAAATCAGAGGAATGGGGGGTCCTCCTCGATTTCCCACAAACTCAAAACTATCACCCACTACCGGGTTAAATTGAATTGTCTTTCCATGACAAATCACCGTAGCTCGTTGCTTGGTAAGCTAATCCATACCAACTATGACATCAAAGTCATACATTGCTATTGCAATCAAATCAATAACTTTCTTGCGACATCGAAGGACAGGGGAGATTTTCATGTCTCCTCCCACACACTCGGCAGACTCCCATGGCATTGGGTGTTGGCTTTCCCACGTAGTTCTTTCTGTTGGGTGGGATGTGATTCCTTCTCTCCATCATCGGTCCCTTTCCAAACCGACGATTATCTCTATTAGGCACAAATCGCAAGCCAGATGTGGTCGCCCTCTCGATCATGTTCTTTTCAAGCTATTTCTGAACCATCTCGCCCTATCCAAAGGGTCTTCTACTAACCTCGACGCATACTTGGCCAACTCAGCGAATTTCATCTCATATTGATCCACTAACATCTGATTCTAACGAAACTATTGGAATTCTGCCATCTTTGACTCTCTCGTACTGTCCAAAAAGTACTTCCCATTGAAGGCTTTGCGAAATGCACCTCAAGTCTGAACCATGCCTTCAAGGAACACTCTTCCTTGAGTGGCTTCCCATTACGTAATGGCATTACCTTGAAGTTGATAAGTTGCCAGAAATACCCTAATCTTCCTTTGAACACCTCAACACTGTGAAAGTCCTTTCAATCTCCCTTATCCAAAGGGTCGCAGCTTCAGGGTCGCCCATGCCACTGAACCTCGGTGGTTTCAATCTCAGGAACTGCTCTACTAGCTTAGGCATCGGTCTCTCACAAGCCTCTCCTCTCACTAGGGGAACCACAAGGACTATAGCAGGAGCAATCAGCTTGCTATCCTAATAAGGTCTTTAGCGTCAGCAGAATTCTGTCTAACTTAGGATCTGCATGTGCGCTACCTCTAGCACTAGTCTAATCAGACACTGCCCTACGCCTAGGGGCTTTCTACTCAGGATTGCTCATCACTCAGGATTATGAGCAACTCGCCACAAAACAAGAACACCAAGCAATCACAAGTATGTAAAATAAAAGCCATCCCTATCTCACTATCCCAAAAATCCCACGCACCTTATCACTCCAAGTCTCGACCTCGCTCTGATACCAAAACCGATAAGGTTATCACGCCCTGACTCTAGAGCTCGTGGCAACCCCATTTCCATGGTCAATTGAAAAAGACGTCTCAGGACTTATCAACAACCATTCATTTTAATCTTTCATTATGCGCAAGCAGAAGACGAACCATCCCCAATCTAAACAAACAATCAAACAATCAAACATGGATAAATGGATGAATAGCAAGAACAATGACAACTACTCATTTATATATCTTCATTGGATTAACCAATAAAGGATCGTTTTCCGATTTGCAAGCCTGACAAAAAGGGCCGATCCATCCTCTAAGCCAAACCAAAAAGAAACTAGGCTAGGCTAATCCAGCTATACAAAATGAACCCTCGTGTTTATCACCACCATCACTCGGACCCATCGGACTCAGGCTCCGTCAGGTTGATCGCTGGAGGAGCGGGGGAAGGATTCTCCACTACGCCAGTCTAGGGCCTGAAAGTGGTTATACAATAACCAGTGAGATAAAATCTCAGCGAGTTCTCCCCCTAAGCTCCGGTTAGTATGCCAACTCAATTCGAGGTATCTCTCCAAAACCACCCCTCACACAACCCAACAAAGCAACCAAAACCAAACAATCAACCAGGGTCAACCAATAAACAAATAGTCGGTTCGCATGCAATCTTGCCCGGTATGTCATACCGTGCACGTTAAACCTAATACAATGCAAGTAAGGCACATAGCCATTAGATGATACAATTCATAAATCACATACGAGTCGCGTCACAAGCGATCTCACCTAGCCATTACCACACCCTGCATGACTGTCAATTCATGCGTGCGTGCCATAAATAATGTGATCATCACGACATTAAGAGCATGCAAATAATCAGAGTATTGCACGCAGTTTTTTCATGTCTCACATCCACACATGCTCCAATTAGTACGACTCCTCCCCCCTGGGTCCAGCACAACCTTATGGTTGGCAGTTCTTGGCCAAGCCAACTTCGTCCTCTTTATCTCGAGGCACAACGACGTCAAGGGCTCTGTGACGTCCTGAAATTTGAGCCCTCTAAGGGAGGAATGAACGTTAATTTCGCCAATGCATTGTTGGTTGATTTTACTTGGAACTGATCACTCCTGAGATACTAACCTTGAGGGGAAAGGCTAATGAGGACAGAACTCGTGCAACTAAAAAACTTGACCTGGGAAAACGACTCGACCGTGAGACTTGCGTAAGGATGATCCTGTAATCATGCAGGCCCATTTCAGGGACGACTAGAAGTCGATTCGCGGACAGAAATAATGGGACGACAGGTGATTCCGTCTACTATTATCGAACCCGCGAACGACCCTATGCCTATCCTTGATAATCGTGCACTTTGAAATAAGAATCGATCCTTTGCAATTTCATGTAGTCAAGGATGTCCATGTGTCGAGAAGTCTTGAACGTGAATTGGCACGAGTTGGTTACGCGTGAGTCCTTGAAGCCGCCTATCTGTCTGAGTAGTACCAAAATGGCATTTTGGCGAAATTGGCAAGGCATGTGAATCCAAGATTGGACTTTGAATTTTCGAGAACGTCCGGGACGGACTTTTGGACGATGCTTCCTTGATAGTCGACAGTGTCAGTTGAGCCGAGCTTTTGGGAAAGGGATTTTCTGTTGTCCATCCCTCTATCCCTGTTTGATTGTTTGATTGTCTATTTGGACTGAGGATGGTTCGTCTTCCGTTTGCACATAAAGAAAGATTAAAATGAATGGTCGTCAATGAGTCCTGGGACGTTGCTTTCAATTGACCATGGTAAGGGGTTGTCGCGTGCTCAGGGTTCAGGGTGTGACATCCCTATCGGTTTTGGTATCAGAGCAAGGTCGAGACTTGGAGTGATAAGGTGCGTGGGATTTTTGGGATAGTGAGATAGGGATGGCTTTTGTATTACATGCCTGTGATTGCTTTTGTGGTTTTGCGTAGTGGCGGGTTGTTCATAGTCCAGAGTGATGAGCAATCCTAAGCAGAGAGAGCCCCTAGGCGTAGCGCAGCGTCTGGTTAGACCAGTGCTAGAAGTAGCGCGCAGGCAGATCCTAGGTTAGACGGGATCCTACTGGCGCTAGAGACCTTAATAGGACAGCAAGCTGAGTGCTTATGCTGTGGTCCTCATGGTTCCCTTAGTGAGAGGAGAGGTCTATGAGAGACCGATGCCTAGGTTGGTAGGGCAATTCTTGAGATTGAAGCCACCGAGGTTCAGTGGCATGGGCGACCCTGAAGCTGTGACCCTTTGGATAAGGGATATCGAGAGAACTGTTACAATGCGGAGGTGTTCAGAGTAAAACAAAGTGGTTCTGGTGGCTTATTAGCTTCAAGGTAATGCTAGTACTTGGTGGGAAGTCACTCAAGGAAGAGTGTTCCCTGAAGGCACGGCTTAGACTTGCGGTGCCTTTCGTAAAGCTTTCAATGGAAAGTACTTCTTGGACAGTGCGAGAGAGTCAAAGATGATAGAGTTCCAACAGTTTCGTCAGAATCAGATGTTAGTGGATTAGTATGAGGCGAAGTTCGCTGAGTTGGCCAAGTATGCGCTGAGATTGGTAAAGGACCTGTGGATAGGGCAAGACATTTCAAAGATGGCTTGAAGCCAAAATTGAAAGCCTAGCTGATGCCCTTGAACTTGAAAAGTTTTGATGAGATGTACGAAGAACCCTGATGATAGAAAATGACATGATTGAGAGGACGACTGCATCTGGCTCGCGGTTCGTGCCTAATAGAGATAATCGTTGGTTTGGAAAGGGACCGATGATAGGGAGAAGGAATCCCATCTCGCCCAATAAAAAGAACTATGTGGGAAAGTCGACACCCAATGCCATGGGAGTTTGCCGAGTGTGTGGGAGGAGACATGGAAATCTCCCCTGATCTTCGATGTCACGAGGAAGTCATTGACTTGATTGCCATAGCAATGTATGACTTTAATGTCATAGTTGGCATGGATTGGCTTACCAAGCAACGAGCTGTGGTGGATTGTCATGGAAGGACAATTCAGTTTAACCCAGTAGTGGGTGATAGTTTTGAGTTTGTGGGATATCGAGGATGACCCTCCGTTCTTCTGATTTCGTCACTTGAGGTGACTCGGTTGTGGGAATCTGGGTGCCAAGGGTATTTGGCATTGGTGGCAATCACGATGGTGAAAGGATCAAAGGTGGAGAATATTACTGTGGTACAAGAGTACATGGATGTGTTTCCCTCTCTGGAGGAAATTGAGTTTGTGATTGAGTTGACTTTTGGGACTGAACCGATTTCCAAGGCGCCTTGTAGGATGGCCTTGTTAGAATTAAAAGAATTGAAGGTGCAGATGCAAGAGCTACTGGACAAAGGTTTCATTCGTCCTAGTGTGTCTCCTTGGGGAGTGTCGGTACTATTTGTAAGGAAAAAGGACGGTTTGTTGAGACTGTACATTGATTACCGGTAGCTTAATCAAGTGACGATTAAGAACAAGTATCCATTGCCAATGATTGATGACATTCTGGTGTACTTGAGGAGTCGCGAGGATCATGAGAGATACCTGAAATCATTACTACAGACTTAGTCATGTAATTTCAGGTGAAGGGATCTCAGTTAACATGATGTTACAATCCCAAGAAACTTCAATGGGTTGGATATTACCGACGTTTCATGGAGAAGTTTTCTACGATAGACATGCCCTTGACAAGGCTGTTAAAGAAAGGGGTGAGGTTTGATTGGACGGACAAGTGTGAGTGTAGTTTCCAAGAGGTCAAGAGTAAACTAACTACCGCACCCATCTTGACAATACCGTCTGGTCTTGGTGGGTACAAAATTTACAGTGACGCGTCGTATAAAAGACTAGGCTGCATGTTAATGCAACATGACAAGGTGGTTGCATACGCATCCCGGCAATTAAGACTTCACGAGCTTAACTATCCGATGCATGATTTGGAATTAGCAGTGATCATCTTTGCCTCATGTTCAACGATGATGGATGGAACTTCTTAAGGACAGTGATTGCGAGATTTTGTATCATCCGGGGAAAGCGAACAAAGTGGCAGATGCGCTCGGTCAAAAGTCGACAATTGTACAAATGAGGGTATGAGAATGGATTCTCTTGGAGGGAATTGAGAACTCAGATTTTAAAATTGAGGTCGGCCATCTTGCTAGTCTAATGGCCACTCTCAGGGTGGAACCCGAGATGTAAAGTAGGATTAAGAGTGCCCAAGCGACGGATCCTAAAATTCTTATGATCCTGTAGATGGATCAGGCAAAGAGGAATGCAGACTTTCAAGTGTCCGATGATGGGACAATGAGATTTCAAAGGCGATTGTGTGTTTCGAAAGATGCAGAGCTTAAGGAAGCAGTCTTGTCGGAAGCTCATCATAGTAGCTATAGCATCCACCCTGGCAGTATGAAAATGTACTAGAATTTGAAGCAGCACTTCTGGTGTAATGGTATGAAGTTGGACATTGCAAAGCACGTGGCTAAATGTTTGACGTGCCAGCAAGTAAAGGCTCAATATTGTAAGCCTGGTGGATTGCTGCAACCTCTTGAGATTCCCGAGTGGAAGTGGGAACACATTACCATAGATTTTGTGATAGGACTGCCAAGGAGTCAGTGAGGCAATGACTCGATTTAGGTAGTAGTTGACAGATTCACAAAGTCAGCTCACTTCATTGTGGTACGAAAAGATTTCACGTTGGATAAGTATGCAGAGTTGTACATACGTCAGATTGTACACATTCATGGAGTTCCAGTGACGATCACATCTGACCGTGATCCGAAGTTTATGTCAACTTTCTGGAAAAGTTTGTAGTTGGCCTTAGGGACGAAATTGCAATATAGTAAGGTGTACCATCCGCAGACGGACGGTCAATCAGAAAGGATTTGAAGAAGTATTCGAAAGCCTTTAGTGCAATAAATGACATTTGGTTTGCACTAATTTTCAAATGATTGAGGCGAATTCTTGGTTTGGTTATTAAATGAACATGAAAGGAATGTTGAAATAAAAATCAGTGGTTCATGGAATTCGGATAGCGGTTTGATGGAAATTCAGTGAATTAGATTTCAAATGTCGATAAGTGATCTCGTGGAAACGAACTCATGGGTTGACGAACTGAAGAAAGTTTTGCACTTTGAGGTGCTCGGACGAGGTTAAAACCGTGAGGCTTGGTATGGGACAGGCCAAAGCGGATAATACCTCTATGAGATGGTACATATTAAAAAGGGACTAGTAGTAGTGCAGTTCGAAGATGCCCATAATGACCTATCCGACGAGGGCGGGAAGTGGTTGCCGGGTTAGAGTGCCTGAGCAAGGAGCGACTCCTGGCAGGCTTCTAGGATGTCGAAAGGGGCAGAAATGAACTAAACTACGCACTGTGCAAAAACAGAGTGCATGTGGGATAAGATTTTATCGGAGTGATATAGTAGAAATATGGTCAAGTTTGTGGAACTCCAATCTATTGGAACGAGGTTAGAGAACTGGGAATCGCTGGTTCAAAAATTGGTTCAACAGTTATTGAATGCAGTTCAGATTATCAGAGACAGACTAAAGACAGCTCAGAGTCGTCAGAAGAGTAATGCAGATAAGCGTCGTAGACCGTTGGAGTTTAAAGTGGGTGATCATGTGTTTCTGAAAGTATTACCGATGAGAGGTACTTCCAGATTTGGCAAGAAAGGAAAGTTAAGTACGAGGTACGTTGGATCCTTTGAAATTTTGGAAAAGATCGAGGTTTTAGCGTATCGTCTTGCGTTGCCACCGAAACTTGCTTAAGTACATGATGTTTTCCACGTGCCCATGTTGAGAAAGTATGAACCGGACCCGACTCATGTATTGAATTTCGAGGAACTGGACATAGACGACAAGGTGTTGTACGTGGAGAGGCCAGTACGAATAGAGGACCGTAAAGAGCAAGTGCTTCGAATCACGACTATCGCCTTGGTTAAGGTGATCTAGTAGCATCACGGAATAGAGGGAGCGACATGGGAAAGTGAGGAATTGATGAAGCATCAGCACCCCCATCTTTTTGAGGATTTGTCAGTGGTTGCAAATTTTGACGACGAAATTTTTGTAAGGGGGAAGAATTGTGATGTCCTAAAATTCGAGTCCTCTGAGGGAGGAATGAACGTTAATTTCGCCAGTACATTGTTAGTTGATCTTACTCGGAACTGATCACTCCTGAGATATTGACCTTGAGGGGAAAGGCTAATGAGGACAGAACTCGTGCGACTAAAAAACTTGACCTGGGAAAACGACTCGACCATAAGACTTGCGTAAGGATGATCCTGTAGTCATGCAGGCCGATTTCAGGGACGACTAGAAGTCGATTCGCGGACAGAAATAATGGGATGACAGGTGATTCCGTTTACTGTTATCTAACCCACAAACGACCCTATACCGATCCTTGATAATCGTGCACTTTGAAATAAGAATCGATCCTTCGCAATTTCATGTAGTCAAGGATGTCCATGTGTCGAGGAGTCTTGAACGTGAATTGGCACGAGTCGGTTACGCACGAGTCCTTGAAGCCGCATGTCAGTCTGAGTAGTACCAAAATGGCATTTGGACGAAATTGGCAAGTTATGTGAATCCAAGATTGGACTTTGAATTTTCGGGAACGTCCGGGACGGACTTTTGGACGATGCTTCCTTGACAGTCGACGGTGTCGATTGAGCCGAGCTTTTGGGAAAGGAATTTTCGGACCGAGAAAATGAGCCTACGAGGACGTGGGCCAAGCAAGATCAGTGTGGGCCTCATGCCTAAGGTGGGACAGCCATCGGGGAAGACTGAAACAAACGAGCAAGCCCGTTGGACCCAACCGACCCCTCACCCTTCCTAGCCCGGTGTCTAAACTTGAGCTAATTCGAGCCCAACAAATTCCCAAGCCCGTTCCTATTCATTTTCCGACCCGTTTCCTAGGCCCGCCCTTCATTTTCAACCCAAGGGCACATTGGGAAATGTGCAAGGTGAAAATGACCAAAATGCCCTTGGATATTTTGAAGAAAAGTCAAAAAAGGAGAGAGAAGATGATGTCATCTTTCTTGAGAATTGGAGAAGGCATTTAATGGCCTTTGATATAGTTAGTGTGAACACCTAGAGGGGGGGTGAATAGGTGTATAGAGATTATTCGCGCAAATATATATAACTTTTGCAATCAACAAACTGGAATCAAGTAGAGAGTTAGAGAAGATTGCAAACACCGTTTATAGTGGTTCGGCTTTAGACAAGCCTACGTCCACTCTCCTCCTCGACCAGCCAATCGGCTGTATTTCACTATATGATCAACGGTGATTACACACTCTCGAGTGTTTGTACTTGGTGATGATTTGTCTCACTAAGTCACTCTCTTTTGTAATACACTGAGATCACTCAAATACGCACTATGAACAACAATTGAAGAATGAAATCAGCTTTGGAATGATGTTCATCTACTCTACCCCTAAGTCTCAACCTATCCTTAAATACTCTCCAAGCCATACTCGACCGTTGGCTCTTTCCTTGAGAGTTTTGTCTTCCCTTTCTTGGACAGACTTTATAAGGCAAGTCTTTTTGACCGTTGAAGGTAGATCAGATCCCCTTAGATTCTGTTCGCCTATACAATTAGAATCTGGGCTTCCATAAGTGCTCTATTCTTTTTTGGAAGTTGTACACTAATTGATCCTGTCAATCAGATTTATATAACAGAATCAACATAAATAAGGTAAGTGAAATACTCTACCGTTGGTGATCTTATCTTGTAGATTCATCTTAAGTCTGACAAACTTAAGTTCTGAGTCTGCCTAGATTTTCAGTCTGGTACGTTCAGACTTAAAATCTCAGTCTGGTAAGGTCATACTTAAATCTCAGTCTGGTACGGTCAGACTTAAATCTCAGTTTGGTATGATCAGACTCTAAGACATCTTATGCTTTACCTTCTGCTACCAGCAGACTTTAAAGCCTATGTCTTTCTGTGTTCTTTTCCTTTAGAAGATTGATATAAATATCATTCATAAAATGTTTTGTTAGCATCAAAACTATGAGTTTTCTCAACAGCCTTGATGAGGCCTAGAAGCAGCCCTCAATGCACTCTCTCTCCTCCTCCTTCAGCTCCCACAAAATCGCAGCCCTCTCTCCCCTTGCTTCCCTTGCCTTCTTGCAGTTTCTGCTTCTGACCTCTCATCGAATTTTGAGTTTTTCATTGCCTTCCCGGTGGAATCTCGGGCTGTGCCACCTATCAAAATGTTCAGCACAGAAATTATGTACTGTTCACATTGGCCGATCAGCGAAAGGAGTCGCTGGCCGTTCCATATGGCAGCCAGAAGTCACCGGTCCTCCATTCGTCACTATAGCATCGCCCCCTGCACAGCTCTGCCTTTTCTTTCGTTTCTCTCCATTTTCCACCAAACCACTGCCACGCCAGCCAGCCACAACTCCCCCTCGACCCCCTGGAGCTTCCGGTCACCGGCCACCAGCTCGGGAGCTCCGGCCGAGCATTTTTTTGCTCCAACCAGCGAGCTTCCTCCTCTTTGCATCTTTGTCTTTTGAAGTTGGGTATTTGAGCAGAGGCTATTGTTGTGATTTCCGCCCCGGGATTGCCTTGGAGTGTCGGGAGAGATGTCCCAGAGTGTCGGGTTCGTTGCTGCCGCCGCGCTAGTGTCGTCGGCCCGCTTAACGGGTGAGTTTAGCTCCTAAATCCTATTTAGTGTCTAAACTTGCTTAGGGTTGGGTTAATTAGTGCTAAAGGCTGATTAGTGTGTTTAATTAAGTGCATTAGCCCTAAGATAGATGGTTAGATAAATGGTTAAGATTAGCTTAGCTTAATCTTGCTTATTTATGCTTAATTGTGCTTACTTAGGCTTAATTGTGTGTTATGTGTTAATTAATCATGTTTTGCCGTAATTGCTTGGTTAATGTGATTAATTGTTTAATTTAATGATTTATTTAATTTCTGAATTTAAGTATTTAATTTTCGGAATTTATTTATTTAATTATTTTTAATTTCTGAATTTAATTATTTAATTATTAAATTATAAAATTACTGTTCATCCGGAAATTAAAATGTGTAATTTCATGTGCATTGATCATATGAATTGAATTGGATGTGACATTGCATGATCATCTGCTTGAATTGCGTGATTTTCACAAAAATGGGAAAAATAATTTGTTTGAGGGACACCGAAAATAGACTGCTTTTGTGAGAAATGACTTGAAGTTTTATATGCAAGCATGTGTGCATTAGCTAATGCTCTAAGATAATAAGTGGGTTGTGATGGCATGCTTGCATGATCATTAAACTGAACCCACTGTCTCGGGAGAGTATCCCTTGACATCCTATGGAAAATGCCGTCTCGGGAGAGTATCCCTTGATATTCTATGGGCATACTGTCTCGGGAGAGTATCCCTTGACGTTCTTTGGGCATGCCGTCTTGGGAAAGTATCCCTTGACGTCTTTTGGGCACGGAAGGGCACGGTTGCGCCTCTGTGGGGGAAGGGCGCCGTAGCACCATTGCGCCTTGGTTGTAGCCCTGTGGGGTAGTAATAATCGGAACACGTGTGGATGTAAGAGTGCATGAGAAAACATGGCATCATTGGTTCCGATTATGCATGAGATGATCACATTATTTATGGTACGCACACATGAATCGATAATGTGCAAGGTGTGGCAATGGCTAGGTGAGATCGCTTGTGACGCGACTAACATGTGATTGATGAACTACATTATCTAACAGCCATATGTATTGCGTGTATTGTGCTGATATATAACGTGTAAGATATGACATACCGGGTAAGGTTGCATGCGAACCGGCTTTTGATTGTTGGTTAACCCTGCCTGTTGTTTAATTATTGACTGCTGGTTGTTTGTTGTTGGGTTAAGTGAGGGGTGGTTCTAGAGAGATATCCCGGGTTGAGTTGGTGTACTAATCGAGGCTTAAGGGAAGAACTCGCTGAGATTTTATCTCAACCTGTCGTGGTTAACCATTTTCAGGCTTTTAGAATGGCGCACCCGCAGTGGAGAATCCTGCCCCCGCTCCACTAGTGATCGACTTGACGAAGCCGAGTCCAATGGGTCCGAGTGACCGTGGTGCTGAATCCGAGGGTTTATTGTGTATAGTTGGATTAGCCTAGCCTAGTTCTTTTTTAGTTTGGCTTAGAGGATGGATCGGCCCCTTTTGTAGGGCTTGTAAATTGGAAAGCGATCCTTCGTTGATTAATCTAGTAATTGTATAAATGAGTAGTCGAGGTTTCTGTTGTTCATCCCTCTATCCCTGTTTGATTGTTTGATTGTCTGTTTGGACTGGGGATGGTTCGTCTTCCGTTTGCACATAAAGAAAGATTAAAATGAATGGTTGTTGACAAGTCCTGAGACGTCGCTTTCAATTGGCCATGGTAAGGGGTTGTCGCGTGCTCGGGGTTCAGGGCGTGACAAGCTTACTCCAAAGACGGCATTCACGAAGGAGCATAGGACCCGCCCACTACTGTAGTCCCGCAACTAAAAGAGGCCCGGGACCCACTCACTACCGCAGCCCCACATAGTAATCCCTCCCTATCAGGCATCCGACCGAAGTTAGGCGACCAAACAGCCATAGCACAACCTCATAAGGATTGGCGGTCTTCCGGCAACGCCTAGTTCTCAATTTAATGTGATTGTGCAACACATCATCAAACAATCCATTTATATCTTTGCTCTGTCATGAATGCAACATCACTCATACTCATGCGACATGCCATTGTAGATAACCCACGCAATATGTCATGCGGTATCAATCGACAATTCCAAAATTTCAAATCTAACCAGCATTCGATCACGCATTTCATCATTATTCTTGAGTAAAACTAACAACTGACACTTCAATAAATCACAACAATCAAGAACAAATCCAATTCTAAAAATTCTAGCTTCCATATGAACAAATTGTAAAAAGATGTCCTTGAACGGTAATTATAAACAGTAAATTTCAGAATTCAATTATTATTAAATTAAACTCAGAAATTAAACAAAACATTAATTAAAACAATTAATCAATCAATTTAAGCTAAACATTCTTAATTAACCACAAAATACAATTAGTCACAAATTAAGCCCAATTAAGTTCAATAAGCAAAATTAAGCTAATATAATCTTAACTATCTATCTAACCACATATCTTAGGGCTAATACAACTTAATTAAACTTTTTAAACCAAAATTAACCCTAACTAAACCAACCCTAAGCAAGTTTAGGCACTAACAAAGGATTAGGAGTTAAACTCACCCGTTAAGCGGGCCGACAACACCCGAGGACCTCTACCATGACGATCCAAGGCGGTCCTAGGGCTAAATCAACAGCAACAACCTCTGCTCTCACTGAACTTCTGAAAAACTGTATTGCTTGAAAAGGAAAGTGGCTGACTGAAGCTAACAGTCAGACAGGCGGCTGGCGATGACTAGAGGTGGCCGGCGGTGAGCGGCTGGCTTCTGGATATTGGCGGCTCCATGTTGGGCAGTGGTAGCAGCTCCGGTGGTAGCGGTAATGGTGGTTTCCAGCGGTGAACAACAAGACCGAACAAGGAAGGGCAAAAAGGAAGAGAAAAGGAAGAGAGAGAAAGTAGGGGTGTTGGGCGGCTGAGCTGGGTGAAAGGAGGAGAGAGAAAGGGGCTAAAGAACTTGGACAAGAAGCCAAGGCAAGTGGGCTAGCCACTTGCTTCATGAACCAATCAAAACCAAGCCAAAGCAAGTCACAAACAAAGCCCACTTGGGCAAAAAGGAAAAGGGCCAAAAGAGAAGCCCATTGAGCTGAGAAGGGAGAAAGAATTGGGCTAGCTTCACCCCCCTTGGGTTGGGCTGGATGGGCGCATGGCCTATTGGGCCGCCGGTCTTGGGCCGGCCCACCTATGGGCCCGAAACTTGGTCCAATTTTCCTTTTTCCAACACTTCCGAGTCCAATGGAAAATCCAAAAATAAATAAGGCGACGTCCAAATATTTAGTTCTGACATCACTGAGAAGTCGGTTCCCAAAAATAGGATTAAATTCAGGACTAAATTAAGTCGATTGCGACCGTAGTACAATTTGGATTATCGAGCGCCCCTTTAGGACTTTTCCTCACATTTGACCCGTGATCAACCATTCTTTAATCCGCGTTTATACCAATTCTCGAGTCAGGGACGTCCCTCGATTGTTGTGTGATCCTAGGGGTTCAATTGATAATCCCGAGTACCAGATGAAAAAATTTCGGTTTAGCGTTGTTCGTAGTTCGTAGTTCGTATCGAAGTTATGCAGAAATCACCCACAATTCGACTTTGTACTTCTGTTGAATTGATTTATTTCTGTTTCCCTAATAGCCTAGTACTAGAGGATATCGTTCCCACCCAGGTCCTCATGGTAGAAGGGTTCGTTCCCAATCGAAATTGCGAATTATACGTGTATCGCTTCCTATTGGTGCCTCCCTAGAATCCATTTTCCCATGAACAAATAGCTTGGAATATTTGTAGTGACCAGACATTCGACTAACATCGCCATTTTATAAAATCCCAAAATGGGGTCGATTTTCAGGATGTTACACTTGTAATAATTGTGATAATAGTATCAAGATATAGGAAGCAACTAGCAATGCGCCTGTTTAACAACTAATTTTGATTGCTAACATATAATCTCTCAAATCTTGTCTTGTGTTAGATTTTGTGACTATTCGATTTCACTCGTCATCTTTCATCACGAATATATCTAAACTCTAGAAGTTTGAAATTTATTGATCATATCATTCAAACTCTTCTAAAATTATATCTTCGTGCCTATTGAAAATCATCTAGAGAACCTAAAATCTTTTTAAGTATGCTTAACTCATAATCACCACCGATGTAGATATTTACTTCATTGCAACTTTTATACAAAATCTTATCATATGTGCAGATATGTTTTTTATTATAAAGATGGGGAGATTGTTGGAGAAACATCCCTAGAGATTTTAAGGATTTTCAAATTATCCTTTGTATGGTATCTATTATGATATGTGCAAATGGCCATGATAATTATTAAGGACTACGTGATATTCATGATGTATTAATTAGAAGATCACCATATGTCCTTGTATGAGTTATTCATGAACATCATCAACTGACTATGATAATCGGCTAGTGATGATTTTGATCCACTTATGAGGAAATCATATCACTACGATGCTGGTATAATGACCATTAGAGGACGTTCATTGATGGAGGTGCGGACCTCTGGAGTGCCAAAAGTTGGCACAAAGGGGCACTTAAGTGCCAAAAGTTACAAATGGTACATTTAAGTGCCAAAATCGGAGCAAAAGGGATCACTTAAGTGCCAACGGCGAAAATTCCGGCCAAATTGCCACGTGTCAATTTTCCGGCGACTTAATTTGCTGAAGGAGCATTTTTTTAAAATAAAAAATTCACGTGGCATTTTTTTCAAAATAAAAAATCCACGCGGCAATTTTTTAAAAAAATATCCACGTCAGATTTTTAAAAATTAAAATCGATTTTATTAAAAAAAAAAAAAAAAAGGGGGGAAGGGGATTGGCGAGGGCTGTGCAGCCCTCGGCGACAGCAGCGGCGGCGGGGCTGCACAGCCCTCGCCGATCCCCTCTTCCCCCCTTTTTTTTTTTTTTTTTTTTTTTTTAATAAAATCGATTTTATAATAAAATATATTTTTAATTATTTAATTAATAATTTTTAAAATCCACGTCAGCCAAAACGACGTCGTTTTGGCTGATTTTTTGGCGATTCAGTTTCGGCGAGCCACGTAGGCAAGAAAATTAATAAAAAATTGCCACGTAGGATTTCCGGTGAGCTCCGACGACTTGGCACTCAAGTGATCCATTTTTTTTGAAAAGTGGCACTTAAGTGTACCATTTATAACCTTTGGCATTTAAGTATCCCTTTGTGCCAAGTTTTGGCACTCCCGCTGTACTTATGCCTTCATTGATGTATTTATTATAATTGTTGGCTATCAAGTAAGAAAGACCAAAAGGAGAAAAAGAAAAATTTCCCTCGAGAAAAAGAGACCATTTCCACCTTAAATCCTGAGATGCAAAGATCCATGGAAGAGTGTTGGGAAGAAGCCCAATGAGAAGAATGACCAAGTTGTCCACATCAAAGTATTCTAGATGGAGTTAAATCAACTGAAGCATGAAATGAAAATCATGAATGAGAGGCTAGACGGCATGAGTATGATGATTGAGATGAAGGGAAAAGATGCATTTGCCGAAATCCAAGCTTCGCAGATCCCGATGGAAAATTGCATCCACTAAGGCAATTGAAGTTAGAGCACCTAGGGGTGTGCATGGTCCAGGTGGGCGGTTCCCGCTCTAGAACCGGGAACCGCCCACTAAGGACCGGTTCTAAAAAATTGGATCCGGGAACCACCCGTTGGTTCCATGGATCACCGAGAAACCACCACCGGTCCGGTCTGGTTCCCAGGTGGATCCATGGAACCGATCTCACAAGTGGGCAAAGAAAAGAAGCTTCACTTGACACATATCGAAAAGATGGTCTACTTAGAGATTTCGCAAATGTTCTTGCGCTTTTTTCTTTACCTCTCTTGATAGGTTGCCTCAAATAGAACAATAAGAATTATAAATGTGGGGCTTCAAAATTTTAATTTTTTTTCAACCCAAAAAAATTATTTTTTATAATAAAAATTAATATATATTATTATTATAATACCGGTTCGGTCTGGATAGGCGGGCGGGCGGATCCGCCCATGGAACTGGGAACCAGACCGGTACCCACCGATTCCAATAGGGAACCGGACCGATCCCTTTAGGAACCACCGGTTCTAGGCCGGTCCAGTCCGGATCCGGGCGGATCCCGATTCTTTTGCACACCCCTAGAGCATACTGTGTTAAATCAGGTCCTCATCTTGTCAGTATAGCAGCTAGCACTAGAAGCGGCTGAAGCCAAGAAGGTGTACCGATGGTTAAAGGAAGAAGCAGGTAAGGCAGCTGACAAAAAGCAACGTGGCATGGCTGTAAAATCTGCATTGAGGGAGAGAGAGTAGTCAGTGAGGGAGATTGTCGAGAAGAACGTCGCCTCTCTCTCTAGATTTGTCCTCATCTTTCTAGAGAACTCCAGCTTTATTCTCTCTCTAGAGAATGTTCCAGCTTTCGTCCAACTTTTAGCGAGTTGCTATAATATAATAATTTAGGATTCACACCATATAAATAGAAGCACTTGCTCCTTCGTGGCGAGTGTAGAGAAAATAATAGAAACTCAAGATAGAGAGTACATGGGTGTAGAGCTTTGGGTAGTGTGGGGAGTTGGTGTGTGAATGGTGTAATGTATTGGTTCTTGTAACAATAAAAGATAGTGTTTATTGTAATTGACAACCACTTGATTCTCAACAAATAGTATTAGAGCTATTCCTTTGAATTTGAACTAGTAATATCAAAGCTTGATCTATGTACTGAACTTATACTCTTTATAGATTTGTAACCTCTCTTCATCTATAAGTTTAAACTTTTGAATTAGACTTTCCAACATGATAATAGAGCCAGATTTTGCTCCGATTAATTTGGCATGTGTGATCTCCTATTTGCATGTCATTTTTAACTTGACTTGCACGTGAGAGGGGTATTAAAGTATTATGCATCGTTTATCTATGGGGTTTGTATGCTCACTTCCATCTATAATTTTAAATTTTAGTTTTTGGATTATAATTTCCGGCACTCGTTAACAAAATCTTTTGAATAGTACCTTTAATTTAGTCATGAATACCTTATGCACATCCACTTTTGCAGCAGATGCATCTGCCGAACACACAGAGGTTTGTCACGGGCAAGAGTGACAGACCGGTCACCTTCTCCTTATGGTTGTTTAATTTGATGCCTCATGCCAATAGACGCAAAACGAGTGGAACTCTTCCGATTAATCATAAAAACATATGTTACGATCAAGTGGAGCCTCACAAATTTGATTCTTATTTTGGCTTATTGCTACGGGATTTATTTTAATGTAGGCGTACTACTTACGCATAGAATTAGTCAATGGGTACACATTGCACAGCCAAATTCCGGGAAAGTTCCCTACGGTTTTTCTAATGCTTAGAGCTGGAAGCGATGTATAAGTAGTCGGGAATCAACAAGTGAAGCTATGGAAAAAAGGTAACCAAGATATCCAGAATATGGAGGGCCAGAAAAGCCACTTGATTCTGGCACTATTATGTTTCTTTTACCTAACCTCTCCTATTGAAACCTCTAGTGTACACAAAGAGAACCCAAGAAAGGAATTGATTCAAGTTGGGCTAGTTCACAACATGAACTCAACTGCCGGGAAGGTGGTGGCGAGTTGTATATCCATGGCGCTCTCTGATTTCTATGGTGCATACTCTAATTACCGTACCCGATTGTCATTGCACATCAAAGATCCAAAGGATGACATCGTCAATGCGGCTTCAGCAGGTAAATATATGCACTTTGGAGGACATATTGGACTCATGCTTATGAATTAGATTATTCACAATTTGAATCACTCATCTCTGATGAACCTTGATTCTACATAATTTCCAATACTTTTCATCAGCTAATTGAGAATATACCTTTTCCTTGTCTAGTCCACGATATTGATACATATAGATGAAGTGGTTCTAGCGTGAGTATTTAATCTAGAATAGATTGAAAAGTTGGCTTGGTAGGATCAAATTAAGTAGTTTGATGACTTCTCAAGAGGTTCTGATAAGGCTTCTAATACTTAAAGGTGTGCAATGTAAAGGAGAGAATCTAATATCAGTTTTAGGCATCTAATATGGATCACTCTGATCTTTAAAAAGAATGATCTAACAAATGCTTGAGAATCTATTCCATTTTTTATCATCAAGAGAAATCTCTCTCTACACCCAAAAAAAATAAATCATTTGACATTTTCGAAATGCCCTTTGACTTTTAGTTTTGGTCTTCCAACTGTCACATGTACCCTCGATTTCAATGCAAATCTATCATAATTTCTACATAGGACCATCTATCATCAGTGACTTTTTAAACGTAAGAGTTACTATAATGGTCAAACTCAATTGTTTCTTCTATTTCATCAACCCGCATACCCTCCCCTTTGCTTCTCTATCTTCCTTCTCCGCGTCTCTCTGCCTCTCAAAAAACAAAAAGATTTATCTGAATATGACAAATTCATCATCGCCAACCTTTCTAACTCAAAGCACTTTCATCCAAATTCAAAAATCATCCTCAATTTTTACGCGAACAATCATTCACATAGTCAGATTTTTTGAAACCAGCAGCCTGTGTTTTCAATTTTATTAATATATTTTGCTGAGGAGGCATAGCAAAAGCTTGATAAATCACTAGCCCAAATTTGACCCTATCAAAATATCTGGTTAAATTTATTTTTATCTAAACTTTGAAGTCAATGAATTAGACTTGATATTAACTATTACGCCTTACACCACATCCGGACAAGGGACAACCTCTGACTAATAACACTCTCACACGCGCCTTGGCATATTTTAAATTGCATTGGGCATATATATATACATTTGCCATTTTTCTTCTAAAATTTTCCCTCTGCTGTTTCTAAACTCCTCCAAAGTATAATTTAAGCCACTTATTGCTCCCTGACGCACACCCTCTTGAACCTTTATGCCTCTCACATTCCTTAAACTCACAGCAGTATCAGTTAAATCTACTCTCCGAGTCTCTCAATCTTTCTCGTGTCTACTGGCCTCTCACTCATCCACCACCACAACGCACCGCCACCATACCTCGACCATATCTCTTCGACTAGTTCAGTCTGCTCCGACCAAGCAAGGACTCAAGCAGTACAGATCGTGAAATAATCAACTTAACTAGTGCAGCAATTCAATAAGAGACGGCGAAGACTACAGTAGAACGCCTCTGACAGCAACTCAACCTCCTTTTCATATTGAGGCTTTTCTTCCAATATATTGGTCCTTTTTCTTCGAAATTTCAAAATTTGGACTTGAGAAATAGGGCAAACAAGCCCAAAACTTGAGATCTATATTGTGATTCTAGTTGACTTTTCCACCACTATCTCTTTTCTGATTGCTTCATTCTTTTATTTTAACCAAAAAGCCGAGAGAGAAAGATGAATAGAGGGAGAATTCTTCGCCTCAGAGAAGGAAATGAAACACTGCAAGTGCCCATGAGGCCAAACAAAATGCCAAACTTGATAAAGTTTCTGTTGGGGAAATCGTTCTTTTTTAGTCTACTACACAAATATATGTTTTTAAGAGATGGTTAAAAGTCTGAAAAGATGGGATGTTCAACGTATAATAGAAGAAAAGCAGAATACTTTGCTGTGACTGAGAAAATTATCCGTTACCAAACTG
Source organism: Corymbia calophylla (assembly GCA_014182845.1). Taxonomy (NCBI): domain Eukaryota; kingdom Viridiplantae; phylum Streptophyta; class Magnoliopsida; order Myrtales; family Myrtaceae; genus Corymbia; species Corymbia calophylla. Next base: position 25,748,136 of record CM024695.1, read on the forward strand.
TTGGCCCGATCCGGGCCTAGCTTATATATTGCCAAAAGCCCGGGTCACCTGGCTTGTTATCACCCCTAGGGTCGCCACCATGGAGGAGCCGTCACTTCAAGGCCACAAGACTTGATGGCCATGGAGGTGAGGCCTCCAGATCTGGAGGAGATGCTCGACCTGACACCGAGGGGAGAGAGTGAGAGCGAGAGAGTCCATGCATTGCAACTTCTTTGGTAGATCATTTGTTTCATCAAATACATTGTTTTTACAGTTTTAGACTTAATGGAGAATGAAGAAGTCCATGCAATACTGGGCCCAGAATGGTCCTCACAAGCCAAATTTGTTATCGACTTAGGAGTAAAAGCTCAAGTCCCAATCATATCCTTCTCAGCAACAAGCCCATTCCTTTCTCCCACTCGAAGCCATTATTTCGTTCGGACAGCCTACGATGACAGTTCACAAGTTGGTGCTTTAGCGGCTGTCGTTCAAGCTTATGGTTGGAGGGAAATAACTCTTGTTTACGAAGACACTGACTATGGCAACGGCTTGGTTCCATACCTTACCAACGCATTGCATGAGGTCGATGCTCGGATCTCTTATAGAAGTGTTATTCCTCCATCTGCGGATGATGTTGACATTGTAAAAGAGCTCAATAAGTTGTTGACCATACAGACAAGAGTGTTTCTTGTTCACATGACTGCTGTGATCGGGTCTAGGTTCTTTATTCTAGCGAGGAATGCAGGAGTGATGAGTGAGGAGTTTGCGTGGATTGTCACCGATGGTTTGTTGTCTTTACTAGACCCGGTCAGCTCTAAGGCTTTGGACTCAATGCAAGGTGTACTAGGTGTAAGGCCACATATACCGCGATCGGAGTCTCGTTCAGATTTCGAAGAGAGATGGAGGAAGCTTTACGCCAAGAGAAATTCACACGACGAGATTGCTGATCTCACTCTCTTTGGCTTATGGGCATACGACACCGTCACAGCATTAGCATTAGCAGGAGAGATGGCATGGGAGCCTGCAAAGTCTAGATACTTGAAGCCGAATACAAGCAGAAACAATCTCAACTTTTCGTCTATTGGGATTTCGGAGATGGGCCCGAAATTGCTTGACAACATTCTGAGCATCAACTTTCAAGGCCTTCGCGGTGAATTTAACTTGCCCAACGGTCAACTTGAGCCCATTGCATTTGAAATCTTTAACGTCGTAGGACAGTCAGAGAAAATCATCGGATATTGGACTTCGGCACAAGGACTTTCACCTGAATTGAACTCATCAAGGAAGAAAGATTATACAGCTTCAGCCAACGATTTGAAGGCCCCTATTTGGCCAGGAAATACGCTAAAGCCACCGAAAGGTTGGGTGATGCCAATATCAGGAAAGAAACTAAAGATTGGGGTTCTGAAGAAAGATGGCTTTAGCGAGTTCTTCAAAATCGAATGGGATCCACATACGGGTGTGCCCAGCTACTCAGGATTTGCCCACGAAATGTTTCTTGCAGTACTGGAAGCATTGCCTTTTGCTATTCCTCACCGGTATGTTCCTTACGTAAACGAGACCAGGCAAAGTGCAGGAACTTATGATGATATGCTGTACAAAATCAAACTTCAGGTTAGTCAATGCTTTATCTTCAAACTTTACCCCGCTATTTCTTGATTGATGACCGGATGAAAAAAGAAATATATGATTGTCCTCATTATTAAGTGCATTATATCTGAATCTTGTTTGAGCTTTTATACTACACATGTCAAAATTTCCTTGCAGAAGTAGCTCACACAACATAAATATGCACACTGCCATTGATATACCTGACTCTTATTTATGCATGATTTCTTCTGATAGACGTGTACAATTTATCATTAACATATTCATTCTGATAAAAGTTAATTACCCATGTATATTGAATTCAATGAGGAAATGATGATACAGGAATTCGATGCGGTTGTAGGAGACACGACTATCGTTGCAAATCGCTCGTCCTACGTTGATTTTACACTTCCCTACTCAGAATCTGGGGTAGCAATGATAGTTGCCATTAAGGATGATGAGCGGAGAAACATGTGGATCTTCTTAAAACCATTGAGTTGGAATCTCTGGCTAACGACAGGTTTGGCCTTAATTTCTACCGGGTTTGTCGTTTGGCTACTCGAACATCGTACAAATGAAGAATTTAGGGGTCATCGTAGTCAACAAATTGGTTTGATACTCTGGTTTTCTTTCTCCACATTGGTGTTTGCTCATAGTAAGTCCTATCAAAACTCACGTGCCTCGTTTGTTACTGTGATTTTCTTCATGGTCTTCTAGACAGTAACGGCTTCCATATTTGGCTCTGCTTTTGTGATTTTAACTCGGTCTTTTGTTAGCAAATTTACTACGATTTATATTGATGTAGGAGAGAAGATTGCAAGCAATTTAACAAGGCTTGTGCTTACCGTATGGATATTTGTGGTGCTTATCTTGACTCAGAGTTATACTGCAAGTTTAGCTTCATTTTTAACAGTGCAACGTTTAACGCCGAAGTTTGTGGACGTGCAAGACTTGGTAAGGAATCACCTCTATGTCGGGTATCAGAAAGGATCGTTCGTGAGAGGTCTGCTTGTGAGGCAGCTCAATTTCGAGGAGTCCAGATTGATTCCTTATGGTTCGCCAGAGGAATACCACGAGGCACTATCGAAGGGAAGCGAAAACGGAGGAGTCGCGGCAATCTTTGATGAATTGCCATTCATAAAAATATTTCCTGCTAGATACTGCAACAAGTACAAAATGGTAGGACCAACCTATAAAACCGACGGGTTTGGCTTTGTAAGTCTCTCTCTCTCTCTCTCTCTCTCTTTCTCTCTCTCTCCTGCTTGGAGGCATGTCCATGGGCAAGTGCACACACACACATGTCCACTAATAAACTAACCTGCACCTGCACCATTCTGATATATTTAAATTTGCATGAGAATACAGGCTTTTTTTCTTTTTCTTTTTTTTTCCATGTTTTATGACCATTTATGTCTCATAATAAGTCTCCATAATAGCAAGGGTATAATATTTACTTCAATGAAATTTGTCTAATTATTCACCAGGCCTTTCCATTGCGGTCCCCTTTGGTCTCCTACATTTCAAGGGCAATCTTGAATGTTACTCAAGATAAAGCGAAAATGGACACAATCGAAGGAAGATACTTCCGCAGTCAAAGCTTGTGCCAAGATCAAGATGCTACGATCTATTCAGACAATCTTAGCCTGAGTGTGTACAGCTTCGGAGGGCTCTTCATCATCACTGGCATTGTCTCGGTGTCATCGGTGTTGATATACGTGGTTTCATTCTTCTATTCTCATTGGCCTTCTTCGAGTACAATTCGTCCTAGTGATCGCTCCCTTTGGTCCAAGGTTATGGAAACTACAAACAACTTCTTTCGAGAGCACGGATTATTTGGTTGTTTGGAGAGAAACAGATCAATGATAGTTCCGACCTCTAATTTTCAAAGTACGGAAGCTTCTCCTAATCAAGATGTTGAACAGATAGCAAGGGCAAGAAATGAAAGAGAGAGGCCAGTACTCATTATACATGTTTGAATAATGAAGATCGTGCTTTAAGAGAGGCTCGTTGAGCATGAGAATGATCATCACATCCTAGTTATGTATACGCACATATTAGCATATGGCCGTGTATATGCACATATTAGCAACTTTTTTATTTGCTTTTGGAATAAGGGGCTAATTTGGGTTGATAAATGTCACCTGTCAAATACTTGTGTGTGTTTAAAAAGTTAGTTAAGAGTGATATATGAGGTTGATGTTGGCTTTTGAATATAACCCACATGTTTATAAAGAACCATTTAGAATCTTACAGATCATTTGATAAACAAAATTTGTTTATTACAAAGAGAGAGGTTGTTTATCACAAAGAGAGAGAGGGGATTTGTACATAAGATGGAAAATGCTATTTTGAAGCCTTCCTCTGTAATATCTATTATGGATAGAAAAGAGAGAGAAAGAGAGGGGTTTGTACATGAGATGGAAAATGCTATTTTGAAGCCTTCCTCTTTAATATCTATTATGGATAGAAAAGAGAGAGAAAGAGAGGGGTTTGTACATGAGATGAAAATGCTATTCGGAAGCTGCTGTCTTTAATATCTATTATGGATAGAAAAAATAATATCTCTTATACTCGCCACAACCCTTAATGTTGCTTTTATAACTGCCACGTGGCAACTCATGAGACATAATTGTGTCGCATCACTCATGTCCGACCAATTACCACAAGTTCAATGATTATCATCCTGAAAATGTCAATTTTTATTAAATTTGAATATAAAACTAAAAATAGAAAAAAAAAGTACATTCAAATTTATTCCAAAATATATTCATGCATGAGAGTGATCATCACATTTAGGTATGTATATCCACATATTAGTAATTTTTGCTTTTGGAGTAAGCTTAGTATGACCAACTTATAAAATTAGTTCACTAGAGTGACGTATGAGGCTGTTGTTAACCAACATGTTTATAAAGAACCATTAAGTATTACAATTCCCTTATTTCTTAAATTTGGTAAATCTCCCGTTGTACATATGATAGATAATTCTATTTTGAAGCCTTCTTTTTTCTTTTTTATCTATTATGGGTAGAGAAAATATTTGCCCTTTACGCACCACATGGCACTTAATGTTACTTTTATAAGGGCCAGGTGGCAACTCATAAGACATTATTGCAATACATAGCCCATATTTGGCCAATTACCAGTAATTTAATGATTATCATATGAGAAGGTTGCAACAGTCCGAAGGTGAACCATCAAGAAAAAATTAATGGATTACTAAGCGTGATACACAGCACAAGCTCTCCCAAGCCTTATTAATTATAACTTGATACTCAATTTAAACATACAATTTATTTTATCTTTTGAAACCACCACTAATCAATTATGAGTCAATTAGACACCAAAGTAAAATGCAAGAATACATTTTATTTCTCCAAACTAAAGATTCATGGATTTGGAAACTTGGTTACGCTAGATTAATTTGATGCCATTTCAGTACTTTTTACTCTTTATTTCGATTTTTTATTTTTTTTGCAAGACAATTTTAGTTGATTTTATCCTATGCGACTATCAAGTGAAGGATGATGGTGCAGGTATGCAATCAATAATGAAACATTCAATAATCAAAGCAATAAATAAATTACTGAAAAATTTAAAGAACTTGGAACGCATGAACCAACAGAAATGGATCCTTATCTGTCACCCATCAAGACAAGGCTTCTACAAGCTAAGACTCAAGAAACAAATATGGGATGATGAATGCGACTTTTATACATGAAAGTGACGATGAGTTTGACTAATTCATCACCTAAGCTATACCAAATAACTTGGATACAAACTTAAACTGTATAATAGGTAGTGATTTGGTATGGATTTCACACCTATAATGATTTAAAAGATAAGTTATTTCTAAATGAGGAGGCTCTATTTATGGAAACCAAGACTGCGGTTGTATGGGTAACCAGAATCAAGTAGGGATTTTGCTTCCGTCACTCAACAGTTACTCAATTTTTTGAATATGGTTCTATTCAACTGGTGAATTGGAAGATGATCCTCTAGAAACTATCCAACGGCTTGTTTGGAAGTAGATGAGTATTTAAGGTGCCTAGTAGCAAATAAGAAACAAAGTCTAGAATCTAGCATTCCAAAGTCTGAGCGTACTTCAACCATATACACTTGTCTTTCATGAGCTCAAATTCATAATCTTTTAAGAGATGTTAACAGCATTTTAAGTGTGTGCTTTCGTGCAAAGTAGTGACTCCTTTCGGCTTGGGTATGAGCATAACTGATTTTGGGTAGAAGAGCTTGGGTATAAGCAACACAACTTGACTATTACCTTTCATTGGTTATCTAGTGGAATCTAGTCGGTAAGTGGTCAGCATGGGAGAGTGGAGTAGGTTTGATCTGAGCCAAACCATTATAAACCTCTTGTGCAATTTCTTTTTTTCCCTAATCTCTTATTGTTTATTGCTAAAGTTTATTGTACACTCATTGGGTGCTTCCAAAGTATGTTCTACTGCTTAATTGATTCCGAACCCTATTCTAGAATCTGACATTTGTTCAGACTTTAATCTTGACTCGTTTTTTCCACTTTAAATTTTCAAGATACTATTAAATCACCTATTCACCCCCTCAAGTGATCCCCGCTAGCCACCTCAATTAATTCTTTTTGGATTATCTTATTTATGAAATATGGACATGACTCAATTAATGCTATGATTATATGCACCTAATCTAATATGCATTGACAACATGAGGCCTTAAATGTCATGCATGCTATGCTATAATGAACTATGTAATGCCATGAAAATAATTCCTAAAGCTAATGATACATCATTAATGCTATGACATGAGATATAATTAATCATGAATCAGTCATATGATGCAAGTTATATGAAATGCTATATATATATATTTTTTGGTAAGGTAAGTATTATAAGCTTTCAACCAATAGATCCTGTACAAGGAAGGTGAAACACGGCACCAGCAATCACTCAGCGAGACAAACAAGTCATTGGAGTGAGAGGGTACCGTGATCGCAACAAGGAGATACAGCAAACAATAAACTAGTCAAAAGAGCCTGAGTAGCAGTACATAGGCTTCACTTGGCACCTGAACAGAAGATACTATGGTCTATTTCCCAACTCTGCTGCATACGCCTATTATTGGGGTTATCCTCCACCCGTTTAAACGCCGGTGCTTTATCCTTAACTGCCTTGGAAAGGTACTTGTTTCATGGCTGAGACTTGTACATTTTGCGCTCGGAAGATAATATTGTTCCTTGTCTTCCAAATTATATAGCAAAGGGCGCCAAAGGAGAATCGAGCAATTTCCTTTGAAAACCCACTACCTGACGAGTTGATGACCCAGAGAAGATTATCCATCCATGAAGAGTTATACCAAGGAAGGTTACATTTGGAAGCCCAAAACATGGCTAGGGAGTTGGAAGAACCACAGGCAAAAAATAGATGGTCGACCGAGTCGGGTCGAGAATTACAAAAGGCACATATTGCATTAGGGATTCTACCGAATGACATAAGGAATACCTGGGTTTGAAGACGGTTCTTAACCATCAGCCAAAGGAGAAATTGGTGTCGAGGGACAATGGCCTTGCTCCACACAAAGGATGACCAAGGAACCACATGTGATTTCCTGTGGATTGCTACCCATGCCGAAGCCACCGAAAACTTGCCTGAGGGATCCGCATTCCAAGTGAGAGAGTCCATGCCATGAGACAGGGTGGGGACCATGATTTCCCAGGATGAGAGTTCTTGGAGAAGTGTTTGACCAAAGGGAGTGTATAGGTCGGCCACTTTAGCTTGCCTATTGAGATCGGATTGGTATATGTAGGAGTCCGAAAATAATGCAGAAAGCAGACCTATATCAAGCCAAGGGTCGAACCAAAGTGAGGTGGACAGACCATCACCTATCTTCCACTTGAAAAAGGAAAGGGATTCCCTTCTAAGTGCCAGTATTTTCTTCCAGGCCCAAGAACAATTAGTGGGAGGATCTGAATTCCAGAAATCCTTCCTTTTGAGATGGATGGCATGGATCCATTTGCACCATAGAGATTCTTTATCAGTAAAGAGGTTCCAGATGTGCTTAATCATGGTAGCTTTATTGCTATCCCGGATCCTGCGAAGTCTTAGGCCTCCTTCCTATTTGGGGAGGCAAACATCTTCCCAAGACACTTTTGCTCCACCCGTACCCATGGCCGGGCCCTTCCACAAAAATTGCCTGCATATTTGCTCTATTTTGTGCACCATAGATGAAGGCAACCAAAAGATGGATGCCCAATATACATGGATCGAATGCAATACTAATTTAATTAGCTGTAACCGACCCGCAAAAGAGAGGAAGCGATGAGTCCAAGATTGGACTCTAGCAGTAAGAAGACGTACCAGAGCATGGCAATCCACTTTATTCAGCCTCAACGTAATGATAGGCACGCCCAAGTATTTAACCGGAAAAGAACCTAGTCTAAAGCCAAAGGCTTGTAGGATTTGATCTCTGACATCCAATGAGCCTCCGGAGATGAAGACTTCACTTTTGCTGGCGTTTGGAGTCAATCCACTCTAAGTAGAGAATATGTTAAGCCCATCCTTAATGCAAGAGATAGAGGTAGGATTGGCTTCACTGAACAAGAAAACATCATCAGCAAAAAAAAGGTGTGAAAGGTGAGAAGCCTTGCATCTCCAGTAGTATCGAAACTCTGGACGCCTTGTAGGGGAGTTTATGATCCCCATAAATACCTCCATAGCCAGAGTAAAGAGGTAGGAGGATATAGGGTCGCCTTGCCTTAGCCCACGCCCACTAGTAAAGAATCCATGAAGTTCACCGTTCATGGCGATAGAGAACTTCGGAGTGCGAACACATACCATTATTAAATTAATGAGATGGTTTGGAAACCCGAAAGCTTGAGAGCTCAAGTTTCCGAAAGTCCCGCTTTAGAGTATCATAGGCCTTCCCGAAGTCAACTTTAACAGCACATTTTGGAATATACGGCTCGCATGAAACCCACAAAATAATTCTTGAGCAAGGAAAATATTATCGCAATCCTCCTCCCTTTCACAAAAGCGGTTTGACTCGGCTAATGAGGTCCGGGAGGATCGCTGCAATATGCTTCGAGAGAAGCTTAGTGATGCACTTGTAAATTGTATTACAACACGCAATAGGCCTATAATCTGTCACCGAAGTGGCATTGGGGATTTTAGGCACCAAGGTAATGATAGAGTTATTAATTTCCTTAAGCGTGCATCCAGATTCAAGGAAATCCAAAATAGCTACTGTTACAGAGGGACCCACTGTGTCCCAGTTCTTTTTAAAGAAATCTGCATTATAACCATCAGGACCCGGAGCTTTATTCCCAGCAAGGGAGAACATGGCATCACGGACCTCCGATGGTAAAAAGGGCTGAGATAAGAATGTGACCTGGTCCTCATTGAGCGGAGACTGGATGACCTTTGTGAGCTCCTGAATGGACGATCTCATGGGCGCCTCTACCGGGGCAAGAATCTCTTGGAAGTAGGAGACAAATACCCGTTGAACCTCCCCCGAATCAGTAACAAACTGACCAGAGCTATCCACAACCGAGATGATCCTGTTGTGTAGGTGTCGGTGGTTGACTGATTGGTGAAAGAATTTTGTATTTAGGTCCCCTTCTTTGAGCCGGCGTATTCTTGACTTTTGCCTGAAGAGAAACTCTTCCTGTGATCTGAGAACATAGTAGTTCTTGATTTGGAGATGCTCTAATTCCACCAAACTCCCATTTTGAGGGTCTTGGATTAGAGCTTCTTGAGTAGAAATAAGGGCCTGTTTAGCATCAGATGCTCTCGTGGTGATATCCGAAAAGGCTTCTCTATTGAGAGTCTTCAATCGGCCTTTAAGGAGTTTAAGACGACCATATAGCTTGAACATAGGAGAACCCCTAATCTGTGTTTGCCAAACCTGGGAAACTATCATGGAGAAGTCCGGGTGGTTCATCCACATGTTGAAGAACTTGAATGGTGAACGTCGAGGATTTGGTGCAAGAATCCTCACTACCATTGGCGTATGGTCCGATATGCCTGGGGCAAGGAAAGACGCTTCTGAATAGGAGAACATAGTGTACCAGGCATTATTAACCAGCACACGATCTATTTTCCGTTGTTTCCTGTTGACACCTGAGAAGGATGACCAAGTGAACTGGAAACCCACATACCTTAGATCAATTAGCTCCGCCTACTCCAAACATTCCTTGAACTCATCAAACGCAGGGATCCAAATATATGGGCTACCCATATAATCCAAAGAGTCCAGGATTGCGTTGAAGTCACCAGCCACCATCCATGGACTGTCCTTTAGGGAGGAACTTAATCGAATCAGATCGTTCCAGAGAGGTCTCATAGCAACAAAAGTGTGCTCCCCATATACCACTGAAAGGGATATACTAGCCCCGGAAGACTAGATTGACAGAGCACCATGAATAATCTGGCTAGACATATGAAGAACATTAAAGGCCACCAAAAACGAGTTCCAACCAACCCAAATACGGCCACGGACAGAATAAGCATTATTTGCAGTCCAAACCCATCCAGGAAATAAACCAGATGATATGGTACCAAATCTAGGGGGTGGTACCTTGGTCTCAATAAGTCCAACACAGCATAATTGATTAGACCTCACAAAATTCCTGACTTCAGATTGTTTGACCAGGTCAATAAGTCCCCGGGTATTCCAAAAACCAACATTCATGTATAATATCTATACTATCAAAAGCTAGGAGGCTTACCTCCTTTTGGGACGTCCCCGGCGGCTAGTCGAGGCCGATTTTATAGGGGCGGACACTGACTTAGAGGGAGGTGGAAGTTGAGCAGCTTTTGTCTCCTTCACTGGAGAGAGAATCACATCATCATCCAAATCATCCTTCGAAGAAAATGAGGTTGAAGCGTAAAGGTCCACTACTCCTTTTGTTGTTGAAGGTGTAGCTCGTGGGGTGGCCTTTTTCATTGTGCTTTCGACCACTTTGGACGTCGATCTTGTGGGAATTGGCAGCATGATAGGATTCTTGCGACCTTTAACTTGCTGCCATCCTTCCGCCACAGCAAAGTCCAACTCAACAGGGGGGGAGATCCGACTAGAATCCAAAGCATCATCTGCATCACGAGGAACCTGAACATACAGATCAATTGCAGCCATATCAACAGCTTGATGCAGGGGGGGAAGGCCGAGAGAAGCCTCCACAGCAGCCTCCAAAACCTGGTGGGAGGGGCCTCGAACAGCAGCAGCATTTTCGACTTCAACAGGGGACCGAACCAGCAGAGGGGGTTCTTGATCGGCTTGGTGACCAGTAGCTATATCAATAGCTCTACCAACAACTGGGGACATTACAGTAGCGGCTTCTACTTCCGAGAGGGCTAGGGGCACCCAGGCAGGCGTCTGAACCGCGTCTCCAGCAGCCACAACAGTTGTCTTCCTTGTTGCACCAGCAAGAAGAACAAAAGCTTCAACTGGTGTCCTGGCTTCCTTCGGGGTGGTCTGGACAACCACTACAGCAACAGCTATATCAGTGTTACTGATCTGCTGAGGAGAGTAGTGACTAGCCAAGGTCTCCATGGCTGCAAGCACCGTTGGAGCCATCATAGGGGCAGTAGGTTCGACAGTAGGGGGGTTACACGTTCCTCCTGGACAGGGGCTTGCACGGGACATTTATGTCCAAAAGTTCCACATGTTTTACATGAGACCGGCTTCCACTCATACTCCACTTCCACCATACGGACTTCCCCATTTAGAACCACCTTCAATGACTCACAGCAGTCTTTTGTTGCTGAGAGTTCAACACATACTCTCGCAAATGAGATCATCTTTAATTGCTCCGTGCGTTGGTCAACATACAAGGGTTTACCAATACGACTAGCAATAGCGCTTAACCCCGGGGCAGACCAAAGAGCATAGGGGAGGTTCTTAAGTCTAACCCATACCGGAACCGAGGAATGGATTCCCTTACGCAGCTCTATCATGGGATCCCATTGCTGCAAAATTAATGGCACCCTACCACAGTCATTGGTCCTCCCTCAGTTACCTTCCTCTGAAATTCATGGTCCGGGATATGAAAAAAATAAAAGCCTAGGTCATTCGCCTTAATCTCTTTCAGTTGGTGTCCCCATATGTGTTTTAATGCTGTTTCAACCATCTTGAAAGGAAGTTTCTTTCCAATGAAATACCCCACTAGGCATTCCTTCCATAACAAGTCAACAACTGCTAATATTTCATCCGAGAGATGCACAACATTCTTCTCAATATCAATATGTGGTATATAGGACAGGGAATAACCTTGAGTAGCTGATTTTGCAACATTCGCCCAAGAGCGAACCATTGAGGACGACGCGCCTCTTTGTTGGGGCAGCGAGGCCTAGTTTCTTGCGGGAGTGACCACGTCTTGGTCCCTCCGAGTCTCAGCAACGCCCAGGCTAGGTAAATGAGGTTCCCGACTACCTAAAGGATTCCCCCGACGCGGGAACCCGCAGTAGTATAGTTCGGAGCTGTCTCTTTTCCTTTCGTCACACACTCACGGGACAGCAGCCAAGCTTTCGGCGGCCTGCTTTGGCTGCGAGCACAACCTCCACCCATCCTCAGGTGGTTATCACAGATTACAGACTCAGGCACGGGAGTATTCGCGAAGAAAACGAGAATCTCGCATCATCCATGGGAAACAAGAAGAATGTAACCCTAGCATTTCGCACCAAAATGTGGGGAAATTTGGGGCTTACCAAGGCAAATGGACCTGGAGGATGCGAAGATCCGAAGCTGCTTTACATCTTCTCCAAATCTCAGTTGCAACCGGCGCCGGAAACCGCTTGATGGAGATGCCCTGTATCCGGAGCTACGGTAGAAGAGGGAGAAGCTCGAGAGCGAAGGGGTGAAAGCTTTTTAAAATGCTATATTTTTTGTATTTTCTATTTAACCAAAAATTCCCAAAAAGATGTTGAATTAATTGAAATTAACATCAAATCCTATAATATATACGTAACCAAAAAGACTTGGATTAATTTCAAACGTGCAATACCTGAATAATCTAATGAGACTTTTTTTGGATTTTCTCTTTAATAAAAATACCCTAGATCTATGTGTAATGTGACATGCATTGAATTTTAAATATGCCATTCCTAGACTATTATGTATATCCTAAATTACTACGTGATAACTATTGAAAGTCTACACGAAAATGACATGTTGTTTCCCCAGAATTGTTTCTGTGATGAAACATATTTCATCAAAAGTACTTCTTCGACTATTATCTAAGGAGATCAAGGTTCTATGCTAACTCTGGACAAAGAATATCTCATGTGAAAGGGAATCGATTTCTTCAATTCAGACAACACTTTGCAATCATAAACCAAGCCAGAATTTAATCGATGGCAAGACTCAAAAATTATAGACTCAATAACTAACGACATGTAGAGAAACTATATTAGAATTTAATCAACGATACAACTTGAGATCATAAAGATATAATGTCGAAATTTTTCAATAATACTACGCCAAGATAAAGATAAATGCTGAAATTCAGTCGATGACACAAACTTGGGAACTACAAATAAGGAAATTTAAAGTACAGTGCAAGAATGACAAAGATAGTTGAAAAGTAACATTTTGTTTGATTTATGTAGGGGGCTTTCTCATGAGCGACTAACTATACTTATAATGGCTTATGGTTATTGTTATTCAACGATTCCCAACTATTACAATTTCTTAAGTAACTCCTACCGGCTATTTCCATGTTTCTAAATCTTACATGCACAAACTGTTCCATGACATGGTTTCATGTAATCAATGTGTATTCTACAATCTTGTTTACAGGTAGTAATAATTCTCATAAAAAAATGTCTCTTATCTCAACCAACTCATCGGATGACTTGGTCCTCCAAAATTGTGTCTCTAGTCTAAATTGATTCATCAAACAACTTGGTCTTCAAGCTGTAATCATTCCCTCCGAAATTGTATGCCTTGATTTCACGATCTCAAACTTAAAAGGAGCTCATTAACATTTTTTAATAAATATTGCTAGTATTCGTACTAGTAACTATCTATGATCTATTGTCATGTTTCGACAATTACACATGTGGCACCAATGGATACCACCATCAGTCGACGTATACTGATCCTCATACTCATTGATAAGGGAAGAAGTACAGTAGAAGTGCAAAAAATTGTTTATTACATTCACTTTAATGTTAAAACTTTCTTTCAAATCACTTAAGTACCACTTAAAAAAAAAAACGATCACTTAAATGTCAACTTCGATGTGGGTCATTGGAAACTCAATTAGCCATATTTTATTAATTTATTAGTCCTTCATGGCTCATTGGTATAACCAATTAGCATACAACCTCTAAATGACGCCGTTTTGTTGTTTTGCCTCATATATAAACCCTAAATTGGACAATCAAGCATTTTTCCAAATTCCCCAAATAATTGTTGAATTGTCAGAGGCACGCAACAATATTGATTTGTTGGGATAAAATTTTTGAAGGTGAAACACTTGCAACTCATGCAAAGAGGAGAAGGAGATAGATAGGCTTTTTTGTTTAATTCACTAAATTTCACCTTAACAAAGACAATTACAAGACTCCCCTATTTATTGACTTATTACTTGACTTTGCTCTTCCCCATAAATATAGCTAGAAACAATATCTTGCCATATCTCATCATATCTCACCATATCTCAAGAAGTAATCATTCCACCTAGAAATATGAATGGTCACAACATAAAAGTACGAACAAATTCATTAAAACAACGCAACAATTATGACTCTTCTTCAATGCGGGTATCAAATAGTTTTCGATACTAATTTTGAGATCTCGGCATTGAAGGTATTGACAACTCGATAGTCTTGGTGTCAAAGTATCACCACCGATGAATTTTGTTTAATTTTTAACACTCCCCCTTAAAACCAAATTCTCTTCCATTAATCATTCTAAGCAATCTCTTGAATTTTCAGAAAGCATCAATCTTGAGAGGTTTAATCAAAAAAGTTTACTACTTGATCTCTTGTCTTCACATGCAACACTTTAACCTAACCTGTTCTCCAATGAAGTGATATCGAACGCTAATATGTTTGCTTCGTTCACGAAAAACTGGATTTTTCACCAATGCAATAACAAAAACTATTATCAACAAAAATCTCAGTTGCTTTCTTCTGTTCCATAAGAATATCTTTGAGTAGTTTTCTCAATCATATTACATGACAAACACATGAGGATGCAGCTATATATTCAGCTTCACATGTCAATAGAGTAATGCTAAATTGCTTCTTTGATGACCATGTAAAAGTAATGTCACATATGAAAAATACAAAGCCTGTAGTGCTCTTTCGATCGTCGACATCTCCACCATGATCACTATCCAATTAAACTCCAAGTTGGAAGGATTCAGAGTGATAATAGTGTAAGTAATGAGAAATAGTATCTTGATGTACCAAAATATCCTCTTTGCAGCTTTAAGATGATATGACTTCGGCTTCTATATGTAGTGATGCACAATTCTAGCACCATACATAATATCCAATCTCGTGCATGTCAAATATCTCAAACTCCCAATCAAGCTTCTATAATATGTTGAATCAACATTGACACCATAATCAAACTTCAAAAGCTTGATTCCGCACTTCATTGGTGTATTAACTGGAGTATAGTTCTTCATGTTGAATTTTTCAAGGATATTTTCTACATATCCTTTTTAGGAAATAAAAATCCTATTAGCACTTTGCTTCACTTTGATAACAAGGAAATAATTCATGAGACCATTATCAGTCATTTCAACTTTCACCATTGATAGCATAAAAGCATCAATCATCATTGGATTATTTTCTATAAAAACAATATCATCAACATATAAACAGGTGAGTAGAACATTACCTTTTTCTTGCTTCAAATAAAGTGCATGCTCGTATGGACATTGAATGAATCCATTCACCTTAAAATACGCATCAATTCTAGAATTCCATGCTTTTGGTTTTTGTTTAAGCCCATATAGAGCTTTCTTCAACTTCAACACTTTGCCTTCCTGACCTTTCACAGTAAACTCCTCAAGTTATTAGATATAAATTTCCTCTTCAAGGATACCATTTAAAAATGCTGATTTGACATCCATTTGATAATGTTGAGACATGATTTTTAGTCGACATGTCGATAAAGATTAAAAAAAACACCAAATTAGGGGTTCTCGATTGCGACGAGACTTGTTTTTCTAACAAAAAGTGTCACTTTTCAATTTTTTTTTCTATTGCCTTAGCTTTAGAAAGCAATGTCCTATTCATTTTACACAAAAATACGAAAATCAAATGGTTGACCTTCAAGGTCAACCTTTGACCAAAAGTCAACCCTAGTCAAATTTTGGCCTTTTTGCAATAAAATGTCTCTTTTTGAGTTTAATTTCACTTTAGAAGTGGAAATTTTGGAAAAATTCAAAGATTGACCATAAAATCAAACTCTTAGTGAAAAGTCAACTATGATTTGACTTTTGGTCAAACCTTTGACTAAAAAACTTAAAAAATACTAAAATCACAAAATCATCTCATTAGCTTTAATTTGACTTTGGCACTAATAATTTTGTGAAAATAGATCTAGAACCTCATTTTCCGAATTTTTGATTTTAGGTTTAAAATCGACAAAAAATGAAATTACTTTCATTCTAGTCATAATTAGGCTTAGTTCCTTTTATGACATTTGATCTAGATTCATTTACCCATTCAATCATTCACTCAATTTTGAAATTGAGCAAAGTGAAATGTTAATTGACATTTTTGTCCCTAATTAGGGTCTCAATCAATTCTTCGTGAATTGCGAACGAACACTTTCATCCTACTTAATTTAGTGAGTTAAATCCAAATACAGAACGGTTTTAGCAAATTCACTTGCTAACTCATTGATTTGGGAGATTGCTTACTAGATTTTAAGAAAATAGAGTTATTGAGCTTTGATTCAATAAATTCGAAATGACTCATTTATGACTAGGGTTTAATTTGATGAATTAAGGTTCAATTTTGACATTAGTCCTCAATTTGATTTTGACGAGAATGTCATGCCATGAATTGAAGGTTACTTTGGATGTAATAAGTTCCCTTAGGCATGGGCAATTAGATTAATAGGTATGTCGCAATTTTAATTGAGTTCAATTTCAATTAATCTGTGAATTGAGACCAATAATTAGGTAAAATTGTCCAATTTAAGCCCTAGAAAGTCCAATTTGGTGTACGCATGGTATGGGTCCAATAATTTTCATAGCAATGAGACAATTAGGTTAATAGAAAATCACAAAATTGAATTTTTGTTGTTTAATTAGCCTAATTTGTTTGAAATTGGTTCGTTTCTCTTCAAAATTGGATTGTTTTCTTTCTGATTAAACAAGTTTTCTTTTCAATTTAGTCCATTAAAGACTAAATTGCACAAACCAAAGAAAAAATTGGACTAAACTACCCAAGAACCAGTTGAACCGGTCAAACTGATCCGATTAGTCAAATCGATCAGCGGCGAAGGAAGCTGGTTCAGCCATCCTCCTGCCGATTTTTGACCAACGACTGTCAACGTGCGATGGCCCAACCTAAATCCAGCTCCTCCATACCCTTACATTTACTGAATTTGCAAAATGGTTCTTAAGTTTTGGCAAAATACAAAATTGCCCCTAATTGGGTCATTAATCGCAAAACTTTTTGTGAGCTGTTGATCACATTAAATCTCAACCATTCAAATTAGCACATGTTAAATGATTTAATCATATTTAGAAACCTAAGGGAGTTAGCTAGGCACATGGGTTAATCCCTAGTTGTCGGATTAATCCGACAGCTAAGATTTGAGATTAAAGAAGGGTATATATACCATTTTCCCTCTAAATTTTTGGGAGGATACCATTTTTCAGATCTACATTCTCTCTCTATAGAATATCCTCTTAAAACCCTCTCTATCTCTCTCCTCTCTCAAAATCGACAGGCGATTTTGGCTTCAACCGCTCGAACCGCCACCGCTGGCCTCATTCTGGCAATCTTTGGCATCGGTCCTCCTTTGCTGACCTCCCGCTCCCTCCCTCTTCTCGATACTCCGGTGACCAGCAACAGCCTTGGTGCCACTCTAATTAGCCCGTTTGAGGCGATCTCCCCTTAGTGATTGAAGACCAGTCCAACTCTGGACCGGCTCTATCCAGTTGAAGACTGGCAATGAACCGGCACCGGTTCTTTCCCCTTCAACGACTAGGACTTCATCTAGCATCCCTGTGCTGATCCTGTGGTTGCTGGTGCTTCGATCTTGCAAATTTAAGCTCAATTCATCGATTAAGCACCATTGAAGGTATGTTTCCTTAACATGAGTTTGATGAAGTGAGATCATAATTGGTGATTGGGGTTAGAACTCGAGTTTAGGCTTAATTCTGTGATTAATGAGGTTGCTATGATGTTTCATGATGTTCATGGATTCATTTGCTTGAGTGAATGTGGTGTGATTAAGTTTGATTAGGTGATTGTTCTTGATTTATTGAAATCGGATTCTAGACCGATAGATCTAAGAAAACCTCTTTGTTTGAGCTTGAAATTTTTTTTGAATGAGTTTGAGACTTCTTCGACCTTCGATATAGACTTGATAAGCTTTCTAATGAGCTATAGATCACCCCAATCGGCCTTCATTTGATACTTGAAATCTCTCCTCAAATTTGCGTGTGAATTTTGAGATTGCATGCTGATTACTGCCATTCTGTGATGGATCCGACCTTTATTGTTTTACAACTTTTTACCGATTTTTATGATCAAAATTTTGAGATGATTCCTCACAAAAAATGTTCACAATATGTTAATCTAGAAAAATATTTTTCTTGAAATTCTTTGAGATCAATATGTTAGGACGAAAGGCCCTAACATAATTATCAAATGTATTGTTTTCTAGAGTTTCTGACTGCATGTATCGGTTTCGTGAATTTTTTGGAATCTGGCTTCAAATTCAAAGTTGTACATATGGGTGAAGGTCATAACATACTTTTTTCTCAGAATTTTTCAATGATCAAAACTAGGTCAAATCCACTGAAATACGTCCTCTGTTCTACTGGTTTGCATAGTCTCGAATCCAAAATTTTGACATTGCTAATTTCATTGTGACTTTTCCTAACTCTTTTCAAGTTGATTCCTTCTAGATATTTATTCATATGAGTGTTGGTCATGAGATATATTTTTCTTGTAATTTTTGAGTGTCATTAACTAGGTAAAATCCTTTAAAAGGCCTCCTGGCCTCATGTCTGCCTTGTATAAGTTCAAATATGCTTTCATGTGCCATAGTGCATTTCATTGTGAATTTTTGTCCACAAAAGTCTCATGAATGTTATCTCATGTTATAATGTTACCTTAGGGACACTTATGTTATGCTAATTGACCATCATTTCATTTCGTCATTGTATGTTTTCATATAATTTGATTTTGTCTTCATGAATATGTTCAATGTACGTCTCGTCATTACCTTTTTCATATCAAGTTTAGTGATTACATTAGGGCCTAATAATGAAAATTGTTCATGGTTTGATGCTTGATCTACATAATTTATCTCACATTTTTTTCCTTGTCATATAGGAAAGTTAAACCATGGAATTTGTTCATATGCTTGCTACCTTGAATTCAGTCAATTCGCATGTTCATGAAAATGTCCATGATTGAATGGGTAAATGACTTTGGTTAATAATGTCATTTATAAGAAAGTCTTAGGAAATTCATTAAGCTTTCTAATGACACCAAAATCAAGCCATTTGCATGTCAATGGACCCACTTTTCCATTTTTACAAAGTTGCCCTGTAATCTAGAAAAGCATGAAATTCGGAATACATGCATGACCACTTACATACCTGCACTTTTTTTGTTGTTGGAATTTTTCTATTGTGATCTGGAACTCAGACCCTTCATGAACTTTGTTTTCATTTCTAAGACTATCATGTGTTAAAATTTCAGGAATTTTCAACATTGTTAATACGTTCATATCCTCATAAGATTGTATCCATTTACTGCTGCCCGTTTCTGTTCTAATGCATATTGTCACATTCTTGGATTTTTATAAATTCACACATAGCTCATCTTAAAAAGTTTCTTCATGAAAAATGTTCTTCATTGAGTGCTTTACATACTATAATTTTTGTGAAGCTGATTGCTTAATTGCTTGCTCCTTTTCAATGAGTTTTGGATCCCTTGTTCTGTTTGATTGTGACACATGCCCGTTCCGTGATTTTTAGGAAATGATGCATGCAGAACTAATTCTTGATGTCTTCACGACTTTTGATTGTCTTTTGTTGAACTTTAAAACCTAAAAATTATCAGAAAAATAAAAAGGCCACTAAATGCATGTTTGACATTTGGCATTTTGATCAATGCATGCTTTATGAGTAAAGTGAACCAACATCGGTACACTTATTGTTTGATTGAATGGGAAACAAGGTCCTTGGGCCTGCTATTGTGCTTATCTTCAAGTTCAATACATGTGATTGTTAATTGCTCACGCAAACCCGATGCATGCTCGTGAGTAATCTTGGGGTCACACATTAGAACTCGACTTTAGGGGTTATGACGTTAGTCACCGTAAGTGAATACTTATAATGATTAATGATCATATACCGTGTCTAATAATGAATGGGGATAACATGTCATGGCACATTGTGCATATAACTTCAAAGGTCGACCCTAAGACCCTTTCTAATTAGTTGGTTGAATGATTCTTGTTTGCTCACTTGCCATGTTTCGTGTACTTTTGTTTGAATCATTGTTTGTTTTCATTGTAAACTATTTATTTAGAACTAGTCTAGAATTAGGGTTAGCAATGAAGGCGACCCTGAAGACAGTGACAGTCGATGTTCTTTTCGACCCAATCTTTGTACCATTCATTTGATACCCAACATATATCTCCGGTTTTTCCATCATGTTGTATAAAAACCCGACAAGTTCCGAATTCTTTTCCTTTCCTGCCCTTTCTTTTACATGTACTTTCTTAGAATTACATGTTAGATTTACTACTTTCCTTGGTTGTTTACTTTCCGCACTGCAATTTCAATTAAAATTGTTTGCCTTTCTTTAATTGTTAGAATTAGAATGGCATGAAATCAACATGCACGCATAATCACCTTTCCATTTTTAAATAACATGAAAAGTAAAAAGACACTTATGGACACCTTAGGTAAAACATGATGACTATTAGGTACTGAAAGGGCGCTAATAGAAACAATTAGCGTAACCCAAGTCCTTGAACCCTAGAGCTCTGATTGCATAAAAATTGATGGAACCTCTCTCAACTCTCAATTGGGCTTTCTAGCCGGCCCCCAAATCGAGGCTAGTGGTGACTTCAATACATTTTATCTTAGGTTGTTAATTTACTTAGATAAATAAAATGAAACTTTCTGCTGTTGTGTGGGGTATAGGCTTGAGAGAGCCCGTACTTGCGATTGATGGACCTTTTGGTGGATATGATTGTCATTAATGATGTGTTCGAGTCGTCTTTAATGACTTGCCCTCTAAGGACCGTCACGTGAGTAAATACCCCTAAACTCAGTCCCTCCCAACACCGATCGTTGTCGAGGGTGGATCGCAACAAATAAATTCGCCAATCATTTTGAGCAGTAATGGAAATGATCAATCTAATCATTTCCATATGAATAACAAGGGCCAAAACTTCATCATAGTCGATTCTGGCTTTTTACTTGTACCCCTTTACGACTAATCTAGCATTGAATATAGTCACTTCTTCTTTCCCTTTCTTCTTTTCTTTGTACACCTATTTGACATCAATCGCTTTCTTGTCCTTTGGAAGATCAGCAAGCTCCCACGTTTGATTCTTCTTGATGGTTTCAATTTCTTCATTCATGGCTTTCCTCCATTTTTCTTCTTTGGCAACATCCTCATAGACAAGTGGTTCACAATCTGCAAGATGACATATAGGGTGAAGCTCATCAGTAGTATCATTAATATCGAACAATTTCCTCAATCTAGGCACTTGTGATTCCTCAAAACCATTTGAGGAGGTTGGTGATGATGAACTTGAGGAAGTAATTAGAGAGGAAGGTGTAGAATGATCCTTCAACTCCATTTGGTTGGAATCACCACGAGCATTCGCTTCTTCTTTTGGATTGTCTTCCCATGTGCCATCTTCATTGAACTTGACATCTCTGCTTATATACACTTTCAAAGTGTTAGAATCAAATAATCGATAAGCTTTGGATGATGAGTCATACCCAATAAAGATAAGCCTTTTGCTCTTATCTTCCAACTTCGATCTTTTCTAGTCTGAAACATGAGCATAGGCAATGCCCTTGAAAATCGTCAAGTGTGAAACACTCGGTGCTCTCCCGATCCATGCTTCTTGTGAAGTTATGCCTTCAAGTCCATATGTGAGACATTTATTTCGAAAATAGACTGCACACGAAACAGCTTCAGCCTAAAGCTCCTTGGGCAAATTTTTGGTCTTTAACATGTTTCAAACAATGTCAAGAATAGTTCTATGTTTTTTTCATTCAGCAATGCCATTTTGTTGAGGAGAATACAGAACCATCAAGAAGCGCGGAATTCCATAATTCTCATAGAATTTGTTGAATATGGCTGAGGTAAACTCTCCGCCACAATCAGTCCTCAAAGTTTTGATAAAATAGCCACTTTCCTTTTCAGCAAGGTTCTTGAATTGTTTGAAAGTGTCAAATACTTTTATCTTTTCTTTCAAAAAATACACCCAAGTTTTCTGATTAAAATCATCAATAAAAATAACAAAATGTCGATGATTACTATATGAATGAAGAGTGATTAGGCCATACACATAAGAATGAATCAACTCAAGCGGCTTCTTCACTTGCTAAGTCACTTTTTTCGGAAAGCTAGTTTTGGAATGTTTACTGATAACACAGCCTTCACATATTTGATCCCAATGATCAATATGCAATAAGCCATAAACCATCTTCTTGCAAGAAAGCAAATTAAGTCTTCCAAAATTGAGATGGTCGTATCTCAAAGGCCACAACCATAAAGGATCATCCATGCACGCCTTCTATTATCGAGACATTTCATTCTTTACATTGAGAATAAACATCCTATTCTTCCACATCTTCACATTTGTAATCACTTTATTATTCCAGTCTCTCAGAACAAGACTAAGATCTTTCATATGAGCAATATAGCCTTTTTCTAGAAGTTGTCACAAACTCAAGATATTACTTGACATTTTTGGAACATCATAAATATTAGTGATAAACTGACATGCACCATTCTTTAAATGAATTAGAATTGTACCTTTGACTTTCGAAATTTTTTTAGAATTATCACTGAACGAGACTTTCCCTTTAATTGTCTCATCCAACTCAACAAACATCTCTTTTCTCTTGCACATGTGATTGCTTGCATCGGTATCCAAATATCACGTATCATTCTAGCCTCCTTTATCTTCTTTGAATGCCAATAAAAGAACTTGGTCAGTATCATTCACCAAGTTTGCCTTTTTTTGTTTGCTCCGTTACTCTCTTTGTTATTAGTAGTTAGAAGCATAATGGCCAAGTTTATTTCAATGATAACATCGAATTTTAGATTTATCATATGATTGGCCTTTCGAGTTCTTTTCTCTTCCATGAATAGCCCTTTGATACTAGTATATACCGTCACTTTGAGTAGCATCTCCTCTGCTTCGTCCTCGACCTCTTCCTTAAGCAACCTTGGCCTCTCCCTCGATCACGGTCTTGATTTGACCTGCAAGTTTGCATGAGATCTCTTCTTTGCTCATTCTCATCTCGAATGGTCAGTCGTGTTTCAAGAACATCCTCCACTAGTTCAATCTTTTTCTTTGTGAACTTTCTTTATGGCTTGTAATGAACCCATAAGCTCATCAATCGTCATGGCATCCACATCTTTGGATTCTTCAATTGCGACAGCAATATGGTCATATTTCTTGTCTAAGGATTGAAGTATTTTCTTGACAATATAAACATTTGAAACATTTTCTCCGTTTATTTTCATCCGATTGATAAATGCTAAAATTATTGTGAAATAATTAGCAATTAATTCAGATTCTTTCATATGAATTACTTTGAATTTGCCTCTCAAATTTTGAAGGTGAATATTGTGAACTATATGAACTCCTTGGTGTGTGTTGTGAAGGATCTCTCATGCCTCCTTAATGGTAGTGGCATTCGAAACTTTTTCAAACATGGAATCATCTAAAGCTTGATAGATGATTGACATGGCATATTGATCTTTTGTTCGAACCTTCTCCAAGGCATTCATCTAGTTCTTGTTCAAGGTGGCTTCATCCTTTGGCTCGTCATAGTTAGTGTTAACAATTTCCCACACAACGTAGGCACCAAGTAAAGTTTTCATTCTAACGGTCCAATTACCATTACTTTATTTGGTAAGACGAGGGTATTGAAGAGGAAGCTGATTATTTGTTGAAGCCATGATCACAAACCATAAGCTCTCATACCACTTTGCTAAATGGTCGGAGGTGTAGCAGCGATATCAATTTGTCGAGATAAAATTTTTGAAGGTGAAACGCTTGCAACTCATGCAAAGAGGAGAAGGAGATATTTAGGCTTTTTTGTTTATTAACTAAATTTCACCTTAACAAAAACAATTACAAGACTCCCCTATTTATTGACTTATTATGTGACCTTTGCTCTTCCCTATAAATGTAGCTATCGTGACCCACCCTTGGCGACGGTTGTTCGTCAAGAGGGACGTGGTTTAGGGGTATTACTCATGAGACGGTCCTCAAAAAGTAAATCGTCAAAGACTGCTCGAACACATCATTGATGACGATCATATCCATCAAGAAGTCCATCAATCACAATTGTAGACTCTCCCAAGCCTATACCCCGCGCAGCAGTGGGAAAGTGTCATGACCCAATCTTCGCATTGCGAATGAAAATGAAGGTGAGTTTAGGGGTATCTTTACCTCGGTCGCTCTTACGAAGGTATCTCCATGAATGGACGCCATCAATTCACCCTAGTCATGGTCGTAGCGATGAGTATGTTAAACATCAATGAATCCCAACCAAAATCCATACTCCACAGTCGCTCTTACAACTTGCGAGGGACAAAGGGTGAACAATGGCTGGACGATGCTAGGATGGCGACTAATGGTGGTTAGATGACGGGCAGGCACCAAACAGCTACCGAACACGGTGGCAGCAACTTTGGCCAATGACGGTAGTAGACAGCGAGCGGTGAAAATTGACGGAAAAAGGGGGAAATAGAGAGAAAAACAAGGGAAAAACAAAGGAGAAAGTGGGCTATGGTGGTGGTGGTCAGTAGCAAGGAGGAAGAGAGAGAGAGAGGAAACTTGGTAGACAGTTGGCTTACTCAACTTGGTGGCCAATATTCAATGTAGAACATGTATTATCTCCCTTCATTTTGGGCCACACAAAGTCTTCTAGAAGCAAAAGGGCATAATGGTCATTTTTCCCTCTCTTGGGCCCTTGATGGGCCGGCCATAGTGGCTACAAGGCCCAATGGCCTTTAGTTGGGCCCACCTTTCGCGGCTCGAATTTCTCGGCCTATTATCTATTTTTCCAAAAATCTCAGCCTTATCAATAAACTTGAAAACTAATGAGGCAACGCCCAATAAATTAGTCGTGAAATCTTTGAAAGTTTGATATTGAAAATCGGATGAAATTTCACAGTTAAAATTCATCAGTTGCGTATTTAGTATGATCTAAACTATCAGGAGACTTTCAAGGTTTTCACGTGAAATAGACCCGTGGTTAATAATCCACGTTTGTGTCTCTTCAAATTAGGGGCGACCCTTAGTTGTCATGTAATCTGGAAGAATAAATTATTCACCTTAAGTACAAAGTCAAAAAAAAAAAAAATGGTTTACCGTTATTGGTATCAAAGTCATGTGGAGTCACCCACAATCTAACTTTGTACTTTCATCGAATTGATTTATTTCCATTTGCTAATTGATTTGTAAAAGTGTGATAGTGTTCTTATTTGATCGTTATGGTCAAAGGGTATATGCATGATTGAATTCTCTAATTATACACATATCAATCCCTAATTATCTTTCCGAATAGATTAGTTAAATTGTGAGTGATCAATTCAGAGTAAACGTAACTAACAGTACATTAATAAATAACCATTTTATTTATCTCAAAATGGGTAGGAAATCTAGGACACCATAGTATTTTCAAATTATTTGGTATAGAAAGTTAAGCCATAGCTCCCAAATCAAAGAGTATCATGATCTCCGTTCCCTTGAGGAGTCCTTCTTCAGACAAAAGTCTAGAATTCGCTGGCTTAAGGAAGGAGACCACAATACTAAGTTTTTTCACCATTCAATAAATCACAGGTACCTCCGTAATCGGATCATGTCAGTCATGGACAGCACTGGTCAAATGGTCTCTGATCAGGTGGATGTGCAACGTATCTTCGTCTCTTATTTTCAGGACATACTCTCACCGGCTGCCTTGTCTATGGGACCATCCACTCAGGAGCTACTTGAGGTCATCCACTCCCCTCTCAGGCCTGACCAGATCAATCTTCTTTCCCAGCTATTCCTTCCTTCTAAAGTACGCGATGCTATGTTCTCCATTGCTGGGAATAAAGCTCTTGGACCAGATGGCTATAATGCGGACTTCTTTAAGAAGAATTGGGATGTAATGGGTTCTGCAGTCTCTGAAGCAGTTATGGATTTCCTTCAATCAGGCCGTTTTCTCAAAGAAGTAAACAATACCATCATTGCCTTGGTATCTAAAGTCCCCAATGCATCATCGATCTCAGATTACCAACCAATTGCATGTTGTAACACAATCTACAATTGCATTACTAAGATTCTCTCTTCTAGAATTGCAGCAGTTCTTCCTGAAATTATCAGTCCGGTCCAAACTGCTTTTGTAAAAAGAAGGCGAATCAGCGACAACATCCT
This sequence comes from Corymbia calophylla, assembly GCA_014182845.1. Lineage (NCBI taxonomy): Eukaryota > Viridiplantae > Streptophyta > Magnoliopsida > Myrtales > Myrtaceae > Corymbia > Corymbia calophylla. The sequence continues at coordinate 25,774,533 of CM024695.1, forward strand.
TCTTGCCCAAGAACTTTTTAGCGGGTTTCACAATAAGCCCCACATTCCCAAATGTGCTATCAAAGTAGACTTCAGGAAAGCATATGATACCCTGGACTGGGACTTCTTAGAAAACACCCTCCTAGCCTTTGGATTTCCCTCCAACCTTACAAGGCTAATCATGGTATATGTTTGGACCCCTAAGTTTTCTATCTCTATCAATGGTGAACTACACGGTTTCTTTTCCAGTGGAAGAGGTATTCGACAGGGAGATCCCATGTCCCCATATCTCTTCACCCTGGTTATGGAAGTCCTCACAAGGATCATTGATTCCCATACTCAGCACCCGGATTTTCGGTACTATTGGCGCTGTAAGGCCACATGACTATCCCATCTATTTTTTGTGGATGATGTCTTTATTTTTAGTCAAGCGAGCCTTGCTTCCATATCTCGTATCAAGGACGAGATCACTTTGTTGTCCTCATGGAGTGGCTTAATTCCAAATTCCAACAAGAGCGAAGTATTTATCTCTGGTGGATCTGACGCAGCTAGGGACCAAATCATACAAATGCTTGGCTTCTCCCTGGGCTCTTTTCCAGTGCGGTATTTGGGCATGCCTATCATCACCTCTCGATTGAACAGAGTGGATTGCAATGCACTACTTTGCCATCTCACGTCTAGAGTCCAATCTTGGACACACCGGTTCCTCTCGTTTGCAGGGAGGCTACAACTTATTAAGTCAGTATTGCATGCCATCCAAGCTTACTAGGCATCCATATTCTGGCTTCCAGCTTCGGTGGTGGACAAGATAGAGCAAATATGCAGACAATTTCTCTGGAAAGGACCAACCATGGGACCGGGAGGTGCAAAAGTGGCTTGGGCCGATATCTGCCTTCCCACCTCGGAAGGAGGACTTGGCTTGAGAAGAATTAGGGATAGTAATAAAGCAGCCATGGCTAAACACATCTGGCTCTTATTTACCGATAAAGAATCATTATGGTGTAAATGGATCCATGCCACCTACCTCAAAAGACAATTTTTGGATATCTTCTATCCCAACCCATTGTTCCTGGGCCTGGCGGAAGATCCTTGCGCTAAGGAAAGAATTCCAACCCCATTTTAGATGGAAAATAGGAGATGGTGTCCATACATCATTGTGGTTTGATCCTTGGCTTGAGGTTGGTCCCCTTAACTTGATCTTCACTGACCATTATATTTACCAGTCAGACCTTCTCAAGCAAGCGAAGGTTAGAGACTTATACTCACCGGATGGGCTCCAAATCCCGTAAGACTTGTCATTGTGGCAAATCTCGGCTCCCCCACTTTTACATGATCTGGACATCTTCTGTTGGGTGGAAGACCCTGCTGGAAAATTCTTGATGGCCTCAGCTTGGGCTACTATTCGAGTTTAGGCCAACCCGGTCTCCTGGTCTTCTTTTGTCTGAAACAAGACCTTAGCCCCTAGACACCAATTCCTATTGTGGCTCATTTCTAGGAACCGTCTTCCAACCCAAGTCCTTCTCATGTCCTATGGCAGAATACCTACCTCGGTTTGTGCTTTTTGCAACTCTAGGCCTAACTCTGTCAACCACCTGTTTTTTGATTGCAGCATCCCTAACTCCCTTGCAAACTTTTGGGCCGCGAAATGTAATCTTCCTTGGATTAATTTGGCTTGGCTGGATAACCTCATTTGGGTTAGTAATGCTCTTTCTGGCAAGGGATTCTACCGTGAGATTGCTCGGTTTTCCTTTGGCGCTCTTTGCTACATCATCTGGAAAACCAGGAATGATACCATATTCCGTGGCCGAAGCTTTCAAATTTCTTCCATGAAACTACAGCTACATAAGGCGGTCAAGGATAAGGCCCTGACTTTCAAAAGAGTTGAAGACAACCCTAGAAATAGGATGATGCAGCCCTGTTGGGGGATTGACCCGCGTATCTTTGATATAGAGCTGTCTTTAGTTCATTTTTAGGACCGCTTGGGACCTTAGGTCCTCTTTTATCCGTGTGATTGTACATGTTTTCTTTTCTCAACCTGTGATCGCGGTACCCGGTCACTCTAACGACATGTTGTCTAGTCGAGTGCCTGTTGGTGCCGTGCTTCACCCGTGCTGTACATTTTGTTGGTCTATAATTTATAATCTTACCTTACCAAAAAAAAAAAAGTTAAGCCATAGCATCACTGATATAATTAACGAGTAAAATAACAAAAAATCATTGAGAAAAAAAATTAAGAGTCAAGTAAATGTCCTACTCACACGCTAAGCAATTATGTGGTGAACTCAATACTAAAATGAATTTGTATCTTTGAAAATGTTAGGTCTCATACGGGTTTCATGTAAATCTCGTCGAATGTGACCATACGTATTGATCCAATGCACATGCTAACATCGTTAGATACTTTCTTTCAATGTTATGCGTGATTTGACTCAAGATTCCGGTCCTTTTCTTTTTTAGGTTTGTTTTCTTGAGACGCGCGATGAGGGCAAATTCAATTGAAGAAGAGAGGGAAAAAAGAAAAGAAAAGAAAGAAGTCCGCACTGGGAATTGGCAGCATGTGATTCTCTATCTTACTAACACATTTTCCTTATGACTTTTGGCCAACTCTTTTGCCTCTTTTCGGAAAATTACATATTTTTTTTCTAGAAAACCCTTGGCTTGTTTCGAAAACCTAGCGATTTTCATGTTCTGCCCAAATGTCTAAACAAAATATTTTACATATGACACGTATCAACCCAACTTAACCCCCTTTTACCAAAAGTAAAAGGAAAAAAAAAGGCTAAAATGTGCATATACAAAGCTAGATGTGCTGAATCGTTCTCGTGCTGGATGAGCCTCTCTATAAATCCGATCTTCACTATTCAATTGTGTAGAATGAGTACCAGCCTCTCCTTCACTCTGGTGTCCTCGCTATCAGTTCAACGTCACGAATAGGAGGAGCTTCGCTACTTGGAAAATGCGAGGTCGGAACTATTATGGATTTTTTTCTCTCCAGACAACCAGATAATCCGTGCTCGCGAAAAAAATTGTCTGTAGTTTCCAAAAACTTGGACCAAAGGGAGCGATCCACAGCAGGAGCTGCGCTCGAAGATGGCCAATGAGAATAGAAGAAGGAAACCACGTATATCAACACCGATGATACCGAGACGATGCCGGTGATGATGAAGAGCCCTCCGAAGCTGTACACACTCAAGCTAAGATCGTCTGAAAAGATGGCAGCATCTTGATCTTGGCACGAGCTTTGACCGCCGAAGTATTTTCCTTCGATCGCGTCCATTTTCTTTTTATCTTGAGTGACATTCAGGATTGCCCTTGAAACGTGGGAGACTAAAGGGGACCCCAGTGGAAAGGCCTGATGAATATTAGCCATGTTAGTTCGTGGTTTTACCCTTCATGTCAGATGTGTGTCGAAAGTATATGGGTGGATGCACGAATGTCACGACACGAGTACAAGCTTATGACCATTTTCTTGCTCACATATACATACGCACGTGTATGCGTGTATGTGTAAACTAGAATTTCACCTTCAAGTACATCAGATTTCGAGTTCCTCTACATAACACATTGGTCACACTATTAAAATATTAGAAAACCTCATGTTAATGTGCAACATTACAGGTGCTAATTTCAAAGATCTGTTACGAAAAATAAACAATGATAAAAATAAAAAAATAAAAACAAGCTTATGGTTACTGCAATCAACTTTCGGTTAGTATATTATGAGCATAAATAGTCCTAAAAATTGGAAAAAAGAAGAAGGAGAAGTAGAAGCTTATATTGTATACAATTTATTTATGGTAAGTTGAAAATAAATAATAAAACGTCTATTCTCGTGCGAGGTGCATATATATTAGACTCGGTGCATCCGAAGGTTAGCTCGGAGAGAAAGAGAGACTTACAAAGCCAAACCCATCGGTTTTATAGGTTGGTCCTACCACTTTGTACTTGTTGCAGTATCTGGCAAGGAAGAATTTTATGCATGGCAAATCATCAAAAATTGCGGCGACTCCTCCGTTTTCACTTCCCTTCGATAGAGCATCATGGTATTCCTCCGGCGAACCATAAGGAATCAATCTGGACTCATCGAAATTGAGCTGTCTCATGAGAAATCCCTTCACATAAGATCCTTTCTGATATCCGACGTAATGGCAATTCCTTATCAAGTCATGCACATCCACATACTTGGGCGTGAAACGTTGCACGGTAAAAAATGAAGCTAAACTTGCAGTATAACTCTGAGTCAGGATAAGCACCACGAATACCCATACGATGAGCACAAGCCTAGTCAATTTGTTTGCAATCCTTTCTCCTGCATCAACATAAATCAGAGTAAAAAGCAAGTTTGCGGATGAAAGTCATAATGACAAACAAGGCGCAATAGTTTTGAAAGGACTTACTATGAGCAAACACCAATGTAGAGAAGGAAAACAAGAATATTAAACCGATCTGTTGTCTAGGAGGAGCCCTAAATTCTTCATTTGTTCGATGTTCAAGTAGCCACACAACGGACCCCGTGAAAATGGAGGCCAAGCCAGTCGTTAGCCAGAGATTCCAACTCAATGGTTTTATGAAGATCCACGTGTTCCTCCGCTCATCATCTTTAATGGCAACTACCATTGCTACACCAGATTCTGAGTAGGGAAGTGTAAAATCGACGTTGGACGAGCGATATGCAACAATAGTTGTGTCTCCTACAACCGCATCAAACTTCTGCATCATCATGTCCTTGTTAAAATGTTGATCCAATTTCTAGAATTATCTAATATGAGCATTTAAAAAGTCTAAAAAAATCCTACAAACTATCTATTACTTGAACTGTGATGATTAGCTGGAGTCCACTAAATTTGTAGAAGAATCATGACAATTACCTCTGCAAATGGCAGAGGAAAAAATCAGCAAAAATCTCTGCATTTTGAGCTGAGATTTTTGCAATGTGAGTCGGTGATTTACCCCTATAAATAGGGAGGTGGTCGTCCAATGTAGAGGGCAGACCAACTAGTCTCTCCTCCTTCCTTTGTGTTACCCACCAAAACAATAGAAGCCATTTCTTCTTGTTCCCTTGTGCCATGAAAGTCCACTTCCATTCACACACCTTCTTTTGTTACCTTGCCAAGTAAAATTTCCTAAAATTATTGCTATTCGCTTCCGCAAATACTAACAGTCCTCATAAACTCCAATTTATGAGGCTAATTCACATTTATCAGAATGAACTTGTTAGTGATATATGTGCACACAACGTCTACCAAATAAGCCAGGTATATCGATGACAGTGTGCCTAATTATGTTTTGCGAACCACTTCTCTGCAAGGAAATTTTATCACGTAGAGGACAAAAGCTCAAACCAGATTCAGAAACATCGCACTAAATAATGAGGACAATCATGTATTCCTTTTTTCAACAAGTGATTAATCAAGGAATGGCGGGGTAAAAATTGTAAAGCATCAACAAACCTGACGTTTAATCTCATTCAACATATCGTCGTAGGTTCCTGCACTTTGCCTGCTTTCATTCACGTAAGGAATGTACTTGTGAGGAATAGCAAAAGGCAATGCACCCAGCACTGCCATAAACATGTCGTGGGCGAATCCTGAGTAGCTTGGCACTCCCGTGTGTGGATCCCATTCGATTTTGAAGAACTCACTAAAGCCGTCTTTCATAGGAACCCCAATCCTTAGTTTCTTTCCTGACATCGGCATCACCCAACCTTTCGGTGGCTTTAACGTATCTCCTGGCCAAGTAGGTGGCTTCAAATCGTTGGCCGAGGCTCTATAATCTGCCTTCCTTGATAGGTTCAATTCGAGTGAAAGTCCTTGTGCCGAAGTCCAATATCCAATGGTTTCCTCTGTGTGTCCCACAACATTAAAGATTTCGAATGCAATGGGATGAAGTGCACCGCAGGGCAATGTAAATTCTCCAGTAAGGCCTTGAAATTTGATGTTTAGGATCTCATCGAGCAACTTCGGGCCCATCTCGGAAATCCCAATAGATGAAAAGTTGAGATTGTTTCTGCTTGTATTCGGCTTTAAGTATCTAGACTTTGCAGGATCCCATGCCATCTCTCCTGCTAACGCTAATGCTGAAACGGTGTCATATGCCAATAAGCCAAAGAGACTGAGATCAGCAATCTCGTCGTGTGGATTTCTCTCGGCGTAAAGCTTCCTCCATCTCTCTTCAAAATTTCTACGAGACTCTGACGGTGGTACGTGTGGCCTTACGCCTAGCACACCTTGCATGGAGTCCGAAGCCTTGGAGATGACCGGGTCAAGTAAAGACGACAAACCATCGGTGACAATCCACGCAAACTGCTCGCTCATCATCCCCGCATTACTTGCTAAAGCAAAGAACCTAGACCCCATCACAGCTGTCATATGAACAAGAAACACTCGTGTCTGCCTCATCAACAAGTTGTTGAGCTCTTTTACGATGTCAATATCTGCCGGAGATGGAGGAATAACGCTTCTATAAGAGATCCGAGCATTGACCTCTTGGAACGCGTCGACAAGGTATGGGACCAAGCCGTTGCCAAAGTCGGTGTCTTCATAAACAAGAGTTATTTCCCTCCAACCGTAAGCTTGAACAACAGCCGCTAAAGCACGAACTTGTGAACTATCGCCGTAGGCTGTCCGAACGAAATAATGGCTTCGTGTGGGAGAAAGGGATGGGCTTGTAGCTGAGAAGGATATGATTGGGACTTTAGCTTTTACTCCTAAGTCGACAACAAATTTGGCTTGTGAGGACCATGCTGGGCCCAGGATTGCATGGACTTCTTCATTCTCCATCAAGTCTAGAACTGTGAATACGAACCGGTGTATCAGTTTTAGATTATAGGGTAAATGTAGCATAGTAAATGTAGTCTAAGTATACCGGTGTGAGATATTTTGAGGTATTAACCATTCCTATTATGAAATATTCTTTGGATCAGTATGGGCTATTTGAACTTCGGGATTGGACTGGCCCAAACTAAAAATTCAATTCAGGCCTGGGGACTTGGTTCGAAGCTATTAGAGCTATAAAAAAATAGCGTCGGTCCGGATCTTTGGGCCACCGGGCAATTTTCCACCGTCACACCGGAGGCAGGATAGTGACAAATTAGTGGTGATGCCAGGGTGACCCCCACAAAATGGTTAGGTGCTTGTCGACAATGCCAGATGGAAAGAAGAGACTCGGCAGAGCACTAAGTGGTTCTGATTAGAGTTTAGAAACTTGATAGGGGGAATTTTAGAAGGAAAATGGCAATCAATAATTTATGCCAAATGCGATTCAAGGTGTTTTAAGAAACATGTGTCATGGTGTTATTAGGCAAAGAAGTCTTACGTCTGAGAGGGGATGTAAAGTGTAGCAATTGATATTGGTTCGTGACTAATTGACTTTTAAGTGAAAGTATGACCAGCCGAAAATGTTGATGGGTTCATATTCGGGCTCCATCTTGATGACATATCGGGCTTTTACTATGCATCCCCAACAAGTATATTCACAAAATTGAAAATATAAAGCGTAGGTTTCAAAAGTTGAAACTAAGACTGATTCTTGAAATTGGATCGGGGGTTTTGTGTTAGAGAAGTCAATGAAGATGAACCTAGTCATATGTAGAAAGGGTAGAAAATGTTGACTTTGACTGTTTGAGTGGTGGTTGTGGTTGAAAGGGTAGAAAATGTTGACTTTGACTGTTTGAGTGCATCTTTCCCCAAAGATTGTTTGAGGGAAAAAGTATAAAAAAGAAATCATAAACCTCTTGTATTGATACTAATTTAGTCTTAAGCCTTTTAATTAAACAAATTTAATCATAAACATATTCCTATTAATACCAGTGCAGCCCATCTAGTCAATTTAGCCTATAAATTACTCACATAAATGCCAACCATCTTACATGGTATGATTAATGCTGATGTAGACTTTTTTAAAAATTTTTTTATTAATTTATTAATTTTTCGAAATTTTTTGATTAATTTTTCTTTTCTTTTTCCCCACTGTAGTCGACTTGCTCATCGGAGTTGGTCACTAGGCGAGGTTCATGAAGCCCTCATCAACTGCCGGTGAGGGGCAAGGCCAATCTCACCACCTCTCGGAACTCAACGATCCTTCATGTTCGTTGAGATCATGGCCGAGCCTCCAAGCACAACATCGCCACATCCCCAACTTGCAACATCTCCTGCAGCACTTGAGCCCCCAAGCACAGCTCGTGGCCTAGCCCCAAGGCCTCACTGATGGTGGGCGAAGGCAGCCATGGTCTTGCCAACCAAGGGTAAGGCTGCCTTCACCCTCGGCCAGCTAGGCCATCGAGATCTAAAGTAGGGTTGATCGAGGCTCGGCTGAGATTTGGATGAGAAGTTACTCGGACATGGCTTGATCGAGATTCAGAGGAGAAGTTGCTTGGCCATGGCTCCCCCAAGATCTGGAGAAGGCTTCGCCATGGTGGTGGCGACAAATAAGGTGTTGAGGGTATCGCACGTAGCAAGCGTCCATGCAATGAGGTAACTAGGGTCGGTGACCAGGTTCTCAACGAGTGCTCAAGTGTTGCTGGAGATGTTGCGGGTTGGGGCTACGGCGAAATTGTGCTTGGAGGCTCGTCCACGAGCTCGATGAACATGAAAGGGGGAGTGTTGAGTTCCTGGAAATGGCAAGGCCGGGCAAGGGCCTTGACCCTTATCAGTGGATGGCGAGGGCTTTGTGGCTCTCGCCCAGTGGTCGGGTCAAGGGAGTGAGCCACCCACATTGGGGAAAATGAAAAATAAAAGAGAAGAAACGAATAGAGAAAAGAAAACATAATGAAATATTAAAATTTTGGAAAAAAATAAAAATAAAAAATTTATATCAGTGTCAATAGTGCCACATAATATGACTGCATCCACATCGATGATTCGGTCTTACGTTTGAAAAGTCGATGATTCGATTTCCATCTTACGTCGAAGGAACGGGTCAAAGTCTTGAGGGAATATGTGACGGTTGATAGAGAAGACCTAGAAGTCAAGCACGTTTTCTGTTTGAAAAGTCAGATAATGATTAATTTGTCATATGCTGAAAAATCTTTCTTTTTTAATGTAGAGAGAGAGAGAGTTTCATGAAGTGGATGACGTCTAATACTAATACAAATACTAATACTAATATTAATACTATTACTAATACGAATAATAGATTCTCTACTTGCTTTGGACCATAATACTAATTCTATAACTATTAGATGCCCTATTCAAAACCTAGTTAGAATTTATTATATTCTATGTAGACTGATCCTTCCAAGCCAAATTTTCAGTCTATTCTACATGAAAAACTCCCAGTAGAGCCATTTCATTGTATTTGCATTGATGTCGTTGGTCAGACAAGGAAAAATCTCTACTAAATTAGTCGATGACAATTTTTTGAAGCTCCAAAGAATCAAAATTCATTGATGATAAAAGTTTGAAATTGTGAATGATCTAACTCATGAGCGCGAGTCCAATACGTCCAACACAAGCAACATAAGAGCATGTATTTACCTGCTGATGCTGCATCCACGACGTCATCCTTTGGATCTCTAACGAGAAGTGACAATCGAGTGTGGTAATCTGGGTGCGCACCATGGAAATCAGAGCACGCCATGGATATACAACTCTCCACCACCTTCCCCATGGATGTGCTCATGCTAAAAACTAGCCCGACTTGAATCATTTCCTTTACTGGGTTCTCTTCGGGTGCGCCGGAGGTTTCAATAGAAGAGGCCAGGTGAAGGAAACATAACATAGCAAGAATCAAGCAGCATCTCTGACCCTCCATATTCTGAGTATCTCGTCACTTTTTTCTATTGCTTCACTTGTTGCTTTTCGACTACTTAATACTTTTTCCCAGCTCTAAGCATTGTAGAAACGTGGAAGGAAGTTTCCTTGAATTTGACCGTGCACTGTACACAAATTGACTTAATTTACATGAAAGTATGAATAAGACCAGTAGATTCACCGGAAGATTCGTAGATGTGGAAATAAATTGCCTTCTTTTACTTGCAAATATTGACTGCTTTTTTCCTCATTCGCAAATCAGCCAAAAAAGGAATCAATTCATCGGAAAATTTCGTAGCGTTCCCCTCTGTTTCGCCTCCATTGCCGCGTGGCATCAAAGGAAGACAATAGTAGGAGAAACAGGTATGCCCCGCCACTTCCAATTTGACACAAGAACATAATCTTTTAGGATAAGTGCACTAAAAGTCCTAAAATTTATCATTAAAATACAATTATGTCTTAAAACTTACAAAAAAGTATAATCAAATTCTAAAATTTGTCAAATTGGTGTAATCAAGTCATTCGGTTAACTCCATCTAACTTTACTGACGAAAAATGCTGATGTAGTTTTCTTTTTTTTAATATAATCTCCATCCTATATAGCAATGACATGGCTAAGCAATGTTGTTTTGGTCCAAATATGAATTTTGCTGTAAGTTTCATTTATATTAAATTAAAAAGTAATTTTTTATTAAAAAAGGAGGGGCAAGAAACTAGGTGGCTGAGGGCCACAACCCTTCATGCCACTACCCATCATCAGGAAGGTCACCTGAGGTCAACAAAGGTTGCCAACCACTAGCCGAGGCTCAACGACCCTCACCATCCATCCCCACCCTTGCTGGCCCATCTTGGTGATCGGGGGCGAAACTTTGTTATTGCCCTCTTGGGCAATGGCAGCAAACACATGGATGGTGATGGCAAAGAAAGAGATTCGACCAGCAATTGGCTACAATGGACGATGACTGGCAATGGTGAACGGTAACCTTCAACTAGTGACTAGCAATGGCAAACGGCGAACAACAACCGATAGCACCAAACACTGGGTGTCTACAAGTGGGCAACCAGCTAGTAGCAAGAGCGAGCAATGAAAAGATTTTTTATTTTTCATTTCTATTACAGATTTAAAGCAAAAGATAATTTTTATTTCTAATTTTTTTCCAGAACCTAATTCTAGATTAAAAATTTGTTCCAAAAATGGAAAAATGAAATCACATTATCTAACGAATTTCTGTTCTAAACTTATTTCCAGGAATAGGAAAATAGTTCTTGTTAAAAATAAAATGGTTATCATATGCACTTTTAGTTTCTCTCACCCCTATCCTTTTTTAAATTTAGCTTATTTTTTATTTTAATTTAAATAAAATTTATATTAAAAATCATATTTGGACTAAAATGATGTTTTAGTTTTATATTTCATATTTTAGCCATGCCATCACTACATAAGAGAGAGAAAAAATTAAAAATAGCCACCTTATTATTTTTCATTAGCCAAGTGAAAAATGGCGGATGATTCGATTACACCAATATGACAATTTTTAGAATTTGATTGCACTTTTTTAATAAGTTTTAGAGCTTCCATTACACTTGTCCCTAATATTTCCAAGTTTATGACATCACGTGTGCATGGCAATGTGATGTTTGGCCATATTAGACTTTCAATGGGCTCTGCTTATAACTCCTCAACTTAAATTGTAAGTGAGAGTAAGTCCATCAGGATATGTTGATAGATTCGAATTAAGGGTGATAGATTCCGAGGTTGGTCCAAGTTCCATCGAAAACGTATCTGTTAGAATCAGTTTCCAATTTTTGAAACTTAGAACATATCTTGCATACTCTCTAAGCTGAAGCCTATTCTGTCATAGATTTTAAAGTTGACTTCAAGGTCCACCCAACAAATCATCACCTCTAATAACTACAATATGCTATTACAATTCACTGATCACAACTCATATTTAGATATAAGAAAATATGAAACATTATCAAAGTAATAGTTTCAATCATAAATATTGCCAGAGATGAAAATTTAGACTAATAATTTCAAATTACACATTTATCATTGGACACTATAGAATATTACAAGATCGTACGAAGACATAAAATAAAAAAAAGCACAAAGACTTGTTTGGGTTCCCCATTGAAATCGATTTCCTTTAGAAATCGATTCTCCAAATTTTGAAACTTAAAACCAGTTTGGTTCTACTATAAAATTATACTTAATTATAATTCGAATATTGGCTCCCATCTTGCTAATATATAAGGCTTTTGCTATGCCTCCCCAATAAATTGTATCAAATTGTAAGTTTCAAAATTTGTCGATGCAAATTAATGTTATTGTAAGTATTGAGGAGTTTTTAGAATTGGTTTTGAATGCGCCGTGTTTGAAAAGTTGGTGATGATGAAGGTGTCCTTTGTAGAAAAATCTTCTTCTTGTCGTTTTCTTCTTTTTTTCTTTCGGAGAGGGAGGTTGAGAGAGAGAAATGGTGAAGGTACATGGGAAAGTTAATGGAGAGGGTTTGCGTGGGAGATCGAAAGAGGAAAAACGATTGATGAGTTTGACTGTCCGCGTGGTCTTACATTTGACAAGTCAATAATGATAAATTGTCGTATGCCCAAAAAGTGCTCTTCAAAACTCTACAACGGAGGGGAAAAAAAAACAAAAAACTCTGATCGGAGGTAAAGGGAAAGATGTCGATGGAACGTACAGAAGTTGATGCTATATGTGACGGTTGGAAGTGAGAAACCACAAAGTGTGTTTCCTATTTGAATTGTCAAGCGATGGTAAATTTGTCATATGGAAGTACGAACTTTTCTTGATTTTTTTAGGGAGAAAGCTACCAAAAGCTTTAAATTATGCTCGTTATGATGCCATTATCCTAAAAAAAAATTATATTAAAATTTCAAACTATACTCACTGTGGCATATTTACCTTACAAATTTATACTTATATAATACATTTACATTTTGTCAAGTTTTTGTCTGAAGATTTTTAGCTAAAATAACATGGTTTTTATTTCATTTAAGCTACGTAAATGCCAGTTAATACCATTTGCTTTCCGGCACTCATGTAAGCAGATTTTTAATAATACTAATTGACGAAATAAATATATCACAAAGGTATAAATTTGTGATTTTTAGTATTATAGGAAAAAAATTCATGGTAAATGTGCTATAATGGTATAATTTAAGGTTTTTTTGTGGCTGTCCCTTTTTTTTGGTGGGGAGAGAGAGAGAGATAAATGGGACTAGATTCTCAAACATTTATTAGATCCTCCCACCGTATAGCCTAAAACTAGTACTAGTACTAATACTATAGATATTACAAATATTAGGTGCCTAACACCAATATTAATACAAATACCAACATTGATACTAATACTAGATTCTCTCATTACATTGCACCATGATGTTAGTTGCCCGACCAGAGCTAATTGAGGGTTCATTAAACTACGTAGAATCGATCCTTCCAGGGCAACTTCTCAGCCTATTCTAATTCACACTACAACCACATCATCGTATGTGTATTAATTTCGTGGATTAGACAAGGAAAAAGCATATACTAAATTGGTTGGTGACAAGAGTTTGTAGTCCTGAAGAGCCAAGATTCATTGATAATGTTAGCGATATCTTTTAGAGATTATTTTATAGGATATTTTCTGGGTGGCGTTGCTGGTTCGCGCTCTCTTCCTCTCGCAAAGGTCGAGAGTTCGAATCCCGCCCGTCGTCATAGGGTGACTTACCTGGTTGCATGTGTGTGGTGCCTAGACGTGCGCCCCTGCGGGTTTACTCCCCTAGCTGTCTGCAGGGTGCGGGGTTCCCTAGGTCATCAAAAAAAAAAAAAAAAAGGTTACACATGTATATCCTTTGATTTTATATATTTTGATTAATGTATATTATTTTAGATAGTCTTCTAATAAAACCTAACATTCATTGTGAAATATCAAAATATACATAATTCCTCTCTTCCATATATCTTTCTTATTTACTAACTTGGTATCAAAGCCATCATTCCTAAGGAAATCCTAAGTACACCTCCCAAGTGCCTCGGGTGCACATCACACCCAATGCACCTCGAGCATCCTATTGCACTTCTAAATAAATCCATCCCCACCTCTCAACAGTGTTCATTTTGTGCACATAAGTCTCATTTGAGGAAGCATTTAATCAAGTCCATTCCACAAAATTCGTGTTTTCAACTTGTTCGCACCAATCGCATCACCTAGTTGGCCTTTTTCATGGAGAAGGCTTTTTATGGGTGTGAGCCACACAAGCCACATTGCTCATTAACTATCTTCCCAAGCCATCCATATATGCCACTTGATGCCACGAGACTAACCGTATAGGTTGTGTCACTCATTTATTGTTTCACAAGCCAACCACATTGGTTGCTTTTTGTTTTCACTCTAATTCTCGACATTTCATGTGTTGTTTCAAGAAACCAACACAGCCACCAGATGACTCGCTACCCTCAAACAAGCTAGATCTAGAAGATACTGCCTCACACACTGCCCCACCACAAAACCACCAAGCCTAATGCCACACGACGTTGTTGGAAAAACAAGTTTTCATGGCACTGTTCAATATTGATTCAAACTCTAGTTGACTTTTTTGAAGTCATCTTGAATAATTAGGGACATTATCGATATTATATTAGAGATTCTTGAGATTTTTGATGTGAAATTTTTTTATATCAGAGACAATTATGATATTACTCTTGATTATTTATATCTCTCAAAATTGCACAAAAATCTCCCTTGATTGTGTATATATTGATTGATATATGTTACTTTAGATAGCCGTCTCATAATGCCTATTTAATGTAATTTTCATTATTTTATATCGAAATATATACAATTCTTCTCTTTCGTATATCTTCCTTATTTCTTAACTAATGATAAGTGTTTGAAATTGCGAATGATCTAATTCATGAACACAAGCCCAAGTCCCACAAAAGTGAAAAAATCGTGCAATTGAAGCCGACTCGGCAACAGAAGTTTGATCATCTATAGTATCTGATCCCGGTGTACCGAAAAGCCACAGGTAAGTATCCGTGATTTATTGAAAATAGCTGTAGGAATTGAATGGGAGAAGGTTTTTAATGATAAAGAATGAGCGGGCCCTTCTCCGGGCAACATCGGATACCTTTCCTATGTAAATGGTTCATACAAAGAACAAAACAACGGCGCAAGCCAATTCCCCTGGTTTAAACCCCGGAGGACAAATGATTCGAGCGGAATATTCCGATGATAAGATTAAGACTAAATTTCGATTGTAAATTTTCAAAGCTAAATTGAAATCTCATTTTGTGCAAAAATTCCTCACACTTATCACCTCGAGCTTTCCCAAAGTTACGATCACATTTTGAGCAAAGCTTTGAGCCGAATTGTGCGGATGGATTGATGTGCATATAGTTACTTGCCGATGCCGCATTGTTAAGTGAATTGCAAGTGCACAATATCAACAAGTAATAAAGTGATGAGTGAGTATCGTTCCCACAAGGACTTTTTTTATTTTATTTTATCCAATTACTTACTGAAAGTGATCAATTCAAAAATTTAGCTAACCAAATCGAAAAGACGAGTAAAAAAAATAAACTAGACCAATTAAAATACTAAAATATAGAAAAGTCAAACTTAAAGAATTAAAAGCTAATTAAAATTAATCTAAAGCAAATTCAAGATCTCAAAACGTTAGAGCATCCAACTTCACCTAACCATTCATAATTAATTTTCTTAACTTTTCATGCAACAAATTAATTTCCAATTGTGTTGGCGAAATTTCCCTAAGATGAATTAAAAGCCGACCTCGGTCTAGTAATCCCTAATTAGGTATGTTAACCCACACTAACCTTAGGTGAATTTAAACTACCTAAAAGCATTAAGTTCTTGTGGAAATTCCCGGATTTAATCTAAGTAGTCCCAACCTAGATTTACTACCGTAGCCACATAAATAACCTAGTGTACCTTGACCTAGATTGAATTTATGGTTCAATATCACTATTGCACATGCACACAATCTCCACCCGGTATCATGTATACATCAAAAATCATTCAAAAGTTGGCCGAGACTTCTAAAAGCATTAAGATCATGATAAAGAACGACACAATCAAAAATTTTATTGCACGAAAGTCTTAGAAAATTAATCAATCATGATTAAGATCCATTGTAGCTCTAACAAAAGAAATTTAGAACATAGTAAAAACTAAACTAACAAATATTAAAGAAAACATAATACTAAATAAAAACAAATTCACCGAATTGAGATACAAGGAGCTTCAGGTTTGTCTCCTCCTTCTTTCCTTGACACGCACCAACTCCACTAAAATTAAAGATCAAAATCTAAAACCTAAAATCTTCTGCAGATATGGTCTCTCCAAGGATTCTTTTTTCTTTTGCAGCACAAGAGCAGTTTATACAGCCTCCAAAAATCTGCCCTAGGTTGACTCCTACTAGGATTTGGAAAAGATTCCTCCTTGATTTTCTTTGAACTTTATCTTCAATCATGGTCAAATTCTCCAATTATCTGATTTGGGCTGCATTTTTCTTCAAGATGAAATATTCTGAAAGATATTGCAATATTCTGGAAGATCTGAAAATATTTCATACAAAATAAAATTACGTGAGTAGCAATTAAATTCACCCAAAATTCCTCAAAATTTAGCAAATATCAATTCTAAATAAGCAAGAATACTCTATTAAAAATAGAGTTATCAATTACCCCCAATTTAGAAATTTGCTAGTCCTCGAACAAACAATAAACAAACCTCATCTCCAATTATCAATATCCATTTATAATTACGTGAAATCACAACTCAAAGAAAAAAAAAAATTCCATCAATCCAAAATCAATACATAAGCTATGTCTAACCTTAACTATGCAATCCGTGTGTATGTGTGCCCCTTGACTTTCCAAATCATGTATACTCAAATAAATCAAGTTGATATGCAACACTCTGAACTCAAGATCCACTAACCAAGTCTTATAGATTTGTTTTTCAATTCTCTCTCCACTATTGAAAACTAATACTCATTCAAAAATTAATAGGTCTTTAAGGCTTATAATGTGGCTTGGCTAAGGGGAGGGTATAAAGGATTTAAGCTCAACAAACCCCATAAACATATCAATTCTCAAAGTATTTGAATTAAATAGGATTCAAGACATATCATCCATATGCTTACACTATTATAACCATGTAATTCACAAACACTCAACACTTTAAAGCTTCCATTATTTCTCTTTCCACGCTATACGGCGAAGTTCCTTCCTAAGTCCCTTCCATAGTGCAATGCTAACCCATTGAGTATCCAAAAGGCTCACTCAAGTTGAAAGTTAGCAGTAGGGATCCGTATGAGCCGTACTAGAGTAAACAACTTTCACTTTATAACTTGCACTTTTTTTTTTTTTTTTTGCTTTCTTTTTTTCTTTTTTTTTTCATCTTTTTTTTTTCTTTTTGCAATTTTTTTTTTCATGACTATTTCAAGCTTCAGCAACTTCAGACACATCAAAAATCCATAACTATTAAAGTAGCTTCAAGGATAAACATGCTTATGGGGTATAAGGTAAAGTAATACATTTGGATCAGCATTATAAGGTCATCAAAGAAATATAGGCCAATTAAGCTCAAAAAGGTACTAGGGATCAAATAATAAGGTAGGCTTGAAAGGCTCAAACGATCCAAAGAATGCCTATATCACCTTCTTGATTGAGTATAGCATATTAATTTCAAGAGAATATCAAACAAATTCTAAGACTTAGGTGAGTTCTAGAGAATCACATACTTCCCATTGATCTTTCTAAGCACACATAACTCAAAAGGCAAGGATAAGTGCTTAAAATATGGATTGCATAATCAAGATTAAGACTAACTCATATATCAATAACCAATTGAACAAGATTTATATTCCCCTAAAAATCGCAACAACTCATAACCATGAAAAGGATATCAATCTTGTAGATTACAGTTCAAAATCATCATCTCCTATAAAGTTTGCTTTAAAAATATTTCAAAAATTTTAAATAAGCGCAAATATTTTCAAGATTAGCAAAAGTTTTAGCACAAAAAATTTCAAAATTTTCGATCCCTTACCCCCAACTTAAAATGAAGCATTGTCCTCAATGCATAAAAATAAAGAATTAAATACAGGTAATGAGGCAAACAAATTAGAGTAAAGTTCGAAATACTCCCCTGGAGATGTGAAGATGACAATTGTTCATATTGAATCATGCCCAGTAAGGTGAGGATTGGTTCAGATGTGTCGTTAGAGGTTGCTCACAAAAAAATTCTTAGCTTCATGATCGCATGGCCGTACGCGCCTAACCCCTCTTCTACCTGTCGTGCGCACTACTATCTCTGCAAAATAGAAAATTCATCACCACAAAAATTCTTCTTTTGGATTTTTTTTTTAGACAAAATGCAAACCAAAATAAAAAATAAAAAATAGAAGCTTAAAAACTCAGGTTGCCTCCCAATAAGCGCTTGCTTTATAGTTCGTAGCCGAACTCTTCCCATGCTTCTAAGTAGGTGGAACCAAGGTGATGATAGATGTTTGAGCATCGAAACCTCCTCCATAGTAGTGCTTGGGCCTATGACCGTTTACTTTGAAAGTCCCCTCATTCTCATTGATAATCTCAACGACTCCAAAAGGGAATACTTTGGTGATGGTATAAGGACCGGTCCAT
This sequence comes from Corymbia calophylla, assembly GCA_014182845.1. Classification (NCBI taxonomy): domain Eukaryota; kingdom Viridiplantae; phylum Streptophyta; class Magnoliopsida; order Myrtales; family Myrtaceae; genus Corymbia; species Corymbia calophylla. Next base: position 25,792,938 of record CM024695.1, read on the forward strand.
CTAGACTTCAACTTTCCTGGAAACAAACGAAGACGAGAGTTATATAACAAAACTTTTTCACCCACATGAAACTCCTTTCTTAAGATGTGTCGATCGTGCCATCTCTTCATTTTTCTTTGTAAATTCTTGCACTTTCGTATGCATCATTGCGCATCTCTTCCAATTCATCTAACTGAAGCAATCTTTTCTCACCTATTGCCTGCATATCAAAGTTCAGTTTTTGCAAAGCCCAATATGCTTTATGCTCCAACTCAACAGGTAAATGGCATGCTTTACCATACAAAAGTCGAAAAGGTGACATCCCAATAGGAGTTTTGAAAGCAGTTCTATAAGCCCATAAAGCATCATCAAGTTTCCTTGCCCAATCCTTCCTATTAGTATTCACAGTCTTTTCCAAAATTCTCTTTATCTCCCTGTTAGATATCTCAGTTTGACCACTAGTTTGGGGATGATAAGCAGTAGCTACTTTATGAGTGACTCCATATTTATGCAAAAGTGACTCAAATTGTTTATTCATGAAGTGTGTGCCTTGGTCACTTATAATAGCCTTAGGTGTGCCAAATCGAGTAAAGATATACTTTTTCAAGAAATTACAAACAACCCTAGCATCGTTAGAGTGCAAAGCCACGGCCTCTACCCATTTAGACACATACTCACAAGCAACTAATATGTAAGTGTTACCAAAAGAAGGTGAAAATGGACCCATGAAGTCAATGCCCCAAACATCAAATAATTCACACACCATGATATTGTTTAAGGGCATCTCATGCCTTCTAGATATATTTACAGTCCTTTGACACCTATCACAATGGGAAACATAAGCATGTGCATCCTTAAAAAGAGTAGGCCAATAAAATCCATATTGTAAAATCTTAGCAGCAGTTTTGATGGCACCATAGTGACCACCTGCCTCTCCATCATGGCAATGAAAAAGAATGTTAGGAATTTCTTCCTTAGCAACACAACGTCTAATTATTCGGTCAGTACATACCTTAAACAAGTAAGGATCCTCCCAAAAGTAGTGTCTAACATTAGAGAGAAACTTTTTCCTTTGTTGATAATTCAAGTCAGGGGGAAAGATGTCACTTACCAAATAGTTCACAATATCTACATACCATGGAGTTTCGATTTTCAAGGAAAATAGTGCTTCATCGAAAGTCATCCAAAATTGGTACCTCATCGCTAGGGGCATTCGGCAACCTAGATAGGTGATCGGCCACAAGATTCTCGGTCCCTTTCTTGTCCTTTATCTCTAAATCAAACTCTTGAAGCAACAAGATCCAACGAATTAACCTTGGTTTCGCATCCTTCTTTGCCAACAAATACTTTAAAGCTGCATGATCAGTATAGACAATCACTTTAGAGCCAATCAAATAAGAACGGAATTTATCAAAAGCAAAAACAATTGCTAAAAGCTCATTCTCAGTGGTGGCATAATTCAATTGGGCTCCATTAAGGGTTCGGCTAGCATAATATATGACTCGAAAAATTCGGTCCTTCCTTTGACCAAGCACAGCTCCAATGGCATAATCACTAGCATTGCACATCAACTCAAAAGGCAAACTCCAATCTGGTGGTGTCATTATAGGAGCCGAAATCAGCTTCTCCTTTAATGTCTCAAATGCCTGCAAACACTTAGAGTTAAAATCAAACTTAACATCTTTTCCAAGCAATTTTGTGAGTGGTCTTGCAATCTTGGAAAAGTCCTTTATGAATCGCCTATAAAACCCTGCATGTCCTAAAAATCCTCGAAGTAATTTTATAGAAGTAGGAGGTGGTAATTTGGAGATAACTTCAATTTTGGCTTGGTCCACCTCAATACCTCTAGCAGATATTTTATGGCCTAACACTATCCCTTCCTGCACCATAAAATGACACTTCTCCCAATTTAGCACAAGGTTAGTCTCTTCGCATCTTTGTAACACCAAAGCTAAATTATGCAAGCATGAATCAAAAGATGTACCAAAAATAGAGAAATCATCCATGAAAATCTCAATGTATTTTTCTATCATGTCGAAAAAATAGCCATCATGCATCGTTGAAAAGTAGCGGTGCATTACAAAGACCAAAAGGCATCCTTCTATATGCAAATGTACCATAGGGACAAGTAAATGTAGTCTTTTCTTGATCATTAGGTGCAATAGGGATTTGGTTATACCCTAAATATCCATCCGAAAAACAATAATACTCATGTCCCGCAAGTTTTTCTAACATTTGATCAATGAAAGGTAAAGGAAAGTGATCTTTGCGAGTAGCATCATTCAATTTTCTATAATCCATGCAAACTCGCCATCCTCAGAATCGTCCTAGTTGGAATTAATTCATTCTTTTCATTGGTTAGAACAGTCATACCTCCTATTTTTGGCACTACTTGCACAGGACTTACCCAATTACTATCAGAAATTGGATAGATAATACCTGCATTGAGTAACTTAATTACTTCGGTTTTCACAACTTCTTGCATTTTTGGATTGAGCCTCCTTTGTGGCTGGATGACTGGTTTGTATTGCTCATTCATCAGAATTTTGTGCATGCAAATTGAAGGGCTTATTCCTTTTATATCCGCAATGGTCCATCCAATTGCACTCTTATGCTCTCTAAGCACTCTAAGTAACTTCTCCTCCATCACCCCCGTCAAAGAAGAAGAAATAATCACTGGATAAGAAACACCATCAAGAAAAGCATATTTTAAATAAGAAGGTAAAGGTTTAAGCTCAAGAGTTGGTGGTTCTTCAATGGAAGGCTTGGGCTTCTTTTGCACTTGACTCCAATTCTTTAAATTTTTGTGATTTCCATCTCGGACATAGTGGACTTGCTTCTAAAAACTCAACGGCCTCTCTAATTTCTTCATGCTCAGTTTCTTCCTCTTTTGGCTGAATCAAACATGCCTCTATAGGATCTTGAGTTGTGGTCAATTCAAGCACGGTCTTTACTTCATTGTCTATGGTATCTATCTTCAAGCAATCACTTGGTCCCTCGAGGTTTTTATGGCTTTGAGGACATTGAAAGTGACTTGATCTTCTCCCACTCTAAGGATCAATTTTCCTTGTTGTACATCAATGAGAGCTCTTCCCGTGGCTAGGAATGGTCGGCCTAAAATAATAGGAACTTCATAATCCTCCTCCATCTCTAGCACGACAAAATCCGGGAAGATAAATTTATCCACCTTTATTAAAACATCCTCCACCACACCTCTTGGATATTTGATAGATCTATCCGCCAATTGTAAAGACACGGTGGTCGCTTTTACTTCTCCTACACCTAGTTTCACAAATACCGAATAAGGCATTAGATTTATACTAGCACCAAGATCACATAAAGCTTTATTAAAGTAAGCATCACCAATATTGCATGGAATAGTAAAACTCCCTGGATCTTTTAATTTTGGTGGTAGCTTATTTTGAAGGATGGCCAAACATTCCTCATTCAACTTCACAAATCTCATACTCCTCTAACTTCCTTTTTGTTAGCTAGGATCTCCTTCAAAAACTTGGCATAGCTTGGCATTTGAGTTAGAGCATCTACAAAAGGAATATTAATGTGCAACTGTTTAAGATAATCAAAAATTTTGAAAATTGCTTATCTTGCTTGTGTTTGGCTAGCCTCTCCGGAAAAGGAATAGGTGGAACATATGGCATTGGAGATAACTTGCTCTTTGTGGCTCATCCTTTTGTTTGATCTCGGTGGAAGATTTGGCTCGTTCTCTTCTTCTACATCCTCATCTTGATCTTGCTTTCCAACTTTTTTTCCACTTCTCAATGTAATTACCTTTGCGTTCTCCATGGGATTCCTCTCGGTATCACTTGGCAAGGTACCACTTGGTCTCTCATTAATTCTCGAGCTAATTGCCCCACTTGCTTCTCTATATTTCGAATTGATGCTTCTTGATTGTGGAGTCTTACATCGGTACTTCTCATGAAATCTTGAGTGGTTTGAGCTTGTTTTTCTGCAACTTGAGCTTGCCTTTCCACAGTTTGGGCTAGCTTGGCAACCAAATCCTCTAAGTTGGAATTATGCTTCTCCATGGATGGTGGTGGTGCTCTCGGTCCTTGTTGATTTTGACCTCCCCAAGATAGATTAGGGTGATTCCTCCATCTTGGGTTGTAAGTGTTGGAGTAAGAATTGTTTTGAGGGCCCTTGTTAAAATTTGAAACAAAATTAGCATGTTCAGAAGAATTAGCATAAGGGTTACCTACTTGACAATCAGTGCTAATATGATTTCCACCACAAAATTCACAAGATACTCCTTGAGTTTTTAAAGAAGCAATCATATTGCTTAATGCATCAAGTTTTGCATTCAAAGTCCTATTAGTGTCAACTTCATGAACTCCACTTGGCTTTCGGGCTTGGTATCTCTCAGTTGGCCATTGATAGCTATTGCTCGCCATCTCCTCAAGTAGATGGAAAGCTTCTTCGGGTGACTTGTTTTGCAAAGTGCCTCCAGCTGCTGCATCTAGACTAGCTCGAACGGTAGGATGCGCTCCTTTATAGAATGTATGTACTTGCATCCAAATTGGCAGTCCATGGTGCGGGCATCTCCTTAGCAGCTCTTTAAACCTCTCCCATGCTTCATAAAAGGGCTCACCATCCATCTGCATAAATGTAGTAATATCATTACGCATTTTGGCAGATTTTGCAGTAGGAAAATACTTACTTAAGAATTTTTTAGCCAAATCTTCCCAAGTTGTGATAGAGCCTCATAGGAAGAGAAGTCAACCAAGTCTTAGCTTTATCACGAAGAGAAAAAGGGAACAATCTTAATTTAAGAGTATCATCAGTAACGCCATTAAATTTAACAGTATCACAAATTTCAAGGAATGCTTCTAAGTGTAGATTTGGATCATCATTAGGCGATCCACCGAATTGCCCCGCATTTTGAAGCATTTGAATTAATGATGGCTTGATCTCAAAATTATTGGCTTGCACTGTCGGCCTCCTTATACTTGATTGTGCTCCTTGAATTGTTGGTGTAGCATAATCTTTCAAAGTCCTCCTTGGAGGTGCGACTTCTCGATCTTCAGCCATTGCTTGTGATTGTTCTCTTCTTCTCCTAAGAAAGGTTCTTTCAATCTCAGGATCAAACTCTTCAAGGTCTCCTTGTTGGCTTCGAGTTATGCGATGCTCCTCCACCTTTTATAGAGAAGTGAGTTTGGCCTGCAAAAGAAACAAATTAAAAATAAAATAAAGGCTAGTCTAAACTAAGAATTGCTCGATATCAATAGTAATTGGAAAATTGTCAAAACAATCCCGGCAACGGCGCCAAAAACTTGTTAGGTGAATTGCAAGTGCACAATATCAACAAGTAATAAAGTGATGAGTGAGTATCGTTCCCACAAGGACTGTTTTTATTTTATTTTATCCAATTACTTACTGAAAGTGATCAATTCAAAAATTTAGCTAACCAAATCGAAAAGACGAGTAAAAAATAAAATAGACCGATTAAAATACTAAAATATAGAAAAAGTCAAAACTTAAAGAATTAAAAGCTAATTAAAATTAATCTAAAGCAAATTCAAGATCTCAAAACGTTAGAGCATCCAA